>BPTQ01000005.1:223460226-223474210 GCA_019973895.1 Chrysanthemum seticuspe
ATAAGCACTAAATAAGCTGTCCAAACAGCCCAGTTTTGCCCTGCTTCTGTCAACAAAAAAAAAATAAGTGAAAAAGTGATTTTTGCAAAACTTTGTGGAATTTTCACAGATTCATTTTTAGTTCAAATCAGCTGAAATTTTGGATACCTGCACTTGGGTTGGTGGTTGTTAAGTAGGTATTTTCAGTTTATTTTTGTGATTTTTTCTAGCTAGCTTAATAGGGGCTTAAAGTAGCTGCTGTAGGGCCGTTTGGCATGTTGAGAGTTGAAATATGGTCTCGAGCTTTTTTTTTTTCTTTAGCTTGTGCTTTTTAGGTCCCAATCAGTTGCAGTAGCTCATTTTAGGTTAGATTTAGGCTGTAGTAGCTTATGGTAGCTTTTGGATAGCTTATTGCTTATTTCAAGTGCTTATTCATATTAGTAGTGTGCCCAAATCATTGTTCTTGTGCTCCAAATTGGTTTCTGTTAATTTTCCCTTGTTCTCAGTAATATAAAATAATTTTAGGAAATTTTTCATAATTTTTACTGTTCATCTTCTATTTTCTAGAATTTAATTAGTTTAAATAGTTTTTAATTAATAATAATTAAATAAATAGTTATAAAAATAATTTTAATTTTCCAATAATTTTCTTTTATTATTAGGATTGCAAAAATATCATTTTCATATCCGTAGGTGTTTTATTCTTTTAAATTTACGTTTTATTTTTTTACGTTTACATAAAATTCAGTAAAACGTACGCGTTTTAGGTTTTAATCGTTAAACGATTTTAAATATAGAATTAAAATGACTTCAAAGTTTTTATTAGATTTAATTTCCTTAGTGTAATCAATCATAACCCCTTTCCTGTTCAATATCACCCGATCACTACGCGTTTAGCTATTCAATCGTACAGCTCGTTGGGACTTAACGACCCGGGGAAACACTAAACTCCTCTGGACTTAATTGCATTTTGTTCTGAGCTGTTTGACTTTTATGGTTGACCATTCACAAGTTGTTGACTAATAAAAGATAGACCGTTCGGAGCGAATCAAATTTTGGCGCCGCTGCCGGGGAGCTGTGCTAATAGTCTTACTTTTCGCAGATTAGTGATTTGAATATTCACTCCTTGTTCATACCATCTATATATATTTATATTTTCTTATAAAAAATCCAAAAATCCAAAAACATCTTAAAACATATAAAACACAAAAATATTGGTCTTTTGTTTCTACATATATAAAAGATAAAAATACAAAAAGATTTTCCGTATTCTTTGTTTAATAATAACAACATAAAAATCAACCACCGCAAATCAAGGCAGAACACCTACCAACTGGGGGTGTGAACATTGATAAGTTCCCAATCTTAAAGATCAAAACTTGCCTTTGTATCCTTGTGATTTGGTGTACCTTTTTCAAAGAAGCCATTTCATTTGTGATTATTGGTTTAAGTTCACTTGTCGTTTTGTTTCGCATTTGTTTTTGAAAACTGATTTTTATATTTAGTGCATGCGCACTCGTTCTTCCAGCTCCACAAGTCCACTTTCAGAGCTTGTAAGTATTCCACGTAGACGTAGAGGACGTTCTGCTCCCTCAGCCGTGACTGAGGAACGTCTAGCACCACCACCCCCTGTCGTAATGGCAGCAGATAAACCGATGAAAGAGCTTCTCCAAGCACCCATCGAGGGTTACGGAGATGCCATTGTTGTCCCAGCCATCGTGGCTGATACCTTCGAGCTCAAAACCGGGTTGCTTAATCTTGTAACCCAAAGCCAATTTTATGGTTTTGAGCGGGACGACCCTCATGCACATATTCGATGGTTCAACAAGATTGCATCGACCATCAAATACAAGAATGTCCCACATGAAGCAATTAAGCTTCTTTTGTTCCCATTTTCTCTAGAGGGACAAGCCCGGATTTGGCTTGAGAAACAACCCCCTCGTTCCATTGAGACATGGGAGGATTTAGTCACTAAGTTTGTTAACGAATTCTATCCTCAATCCCGAACTACAAGTCTTAAGAATGAGATAATGAAATTCACTCAAAGATTTGATGAATCATTCGGTGAGGCATGGGATCGATACAAGGAGTTGCTCCGAAAGTGTCCGCATCATGGTTTTTCCGAGTTAATGCAAATGGATACTTTCTACAATGGTCTAAGCCAAGCTGACCAAGACTCTTTAAATGCCTCCGTGGGAGGTAATTTCCTGAGCAAGACCACAAAAGAAGCCTTGCAAATCATAGAAAACAAGTCCCAGGTCCGCCCTGTACGAACAAAGACATATCAGTCTCAGTCTAATGCAGGACCTTCTACTTCATCTCACGTGAGTACATCTAGAACCGATGCTAAGATTGAAAAACTCACTGATGCTATTCAGGCTTTGGTTCTTGCTAACCAAAAGAAAGTCACTTTCACACAGACACCATCACATGGTGAAGTGAAGAAAGTCGAGGTCTGTGTCACTTGTGGTGGCCCTCATGCATACTACAACTGTACTGCCACTGATGGTAGTCCGTTTGAAGCCAATGCTATAGCCGGTACTTCTCATCAGGGAGGTAATCAATACCGTCCTCAAAATGAGCCAAACTACCGTGCTAATACTTATCAGGGACCACCCGGTTTTAACCAGAATCATAACATGCAAAACCGGAATCAGAACCAACCTAGAATGAACCAAGGTTATCAAAACCAAGGTAACTTCTATCCCGGACCAAATCAAGGTTTCCAACATCAAGGAAACTTTAATCAAAACAATTTCAATCGAGGGAATCAATTTCATGGAAATGTGAATCCTAACCAAGGGAATTTCCAACAACAAGGTTATAATCAAAACATACGGCCTCAAAATTTCCCTCCACCTCCTCCAGTATCAACATCTGATGAGCTTTTAAAACAATTCATGAAGTCTCAAGAGGAGACAAACAGATTGTTGATCACTCAGATCGCTGAACTAAAGAAGTCTTTAAATGATCAACCCTCGGGCTCAGGAAAACTTCCAAGCAACACGATCGCTAACCCGAGGGGCGATGCTAAAGCGATCACAACAAGAAGTGGTGTATCATACGAAGGACCCATTGTTCCTCCTACCTCTTCTTCTTCTTCTCCTAAGGTAGTGGAACGTGAACATGAGGCGACAAAGGACAAGGAACTTCCTACTAATAACGGAGGTACCAACGATGTCCAACCTCAAGTTGTCCTGAAACC
Source organism: Chrysanthemum seticuspe (assembly GCA_019973895.1). NCBI lineage: Eukaryota > Viridiplantae > Streptophyta > Magnoliopsida > Asterales > Asteraceae > Chrysanthemum > Chrysanthemum seticuspe. Next base: position 223,463,411 of record BPTQ01000005.1, read on the forward strand.
CAAGTCTAAGCAAGGAGTTGTTTTTGATTCACATGACATCTTGGTTGAAAACCAGAAACCCAAATCCTCTATTCCTTACCCATCACGTTTAAATGAACAGAAGCCCCGCGAGAAAGCTACTCAACAAATGGAAAAGTTCTTCCAAATATTTTAAGAACTACACTTTGACATTAGCTTCGCGGATGCTATCATTTTGATGCCCAAGTTTGCATCAACAATCAAACAGTTGTTAAGCAACAAGGAAAAACTGTTTGAGATGGCGAAAACTCCACTAAACGAGAACTGCTCAGCAGTTATCTTGAAAAAGCTTCCCGATAAGCTTGGAGATCCTGGAAAATTTCTCTTACCTTGTGTATTTCCAGGAATGGTTGAATGCTTTGCCTTAGCCGATCTTGGTGCAAGCATTAACCTGATGCCTCATTAAGTATGGAAGAAACTTTCTCTTCCGGACCTTTATGACTCTCGAGCTTGCAGACTCATTGTTGGACGAGGATTCCTAAGGACGGGCCATGCCCTTATTGATGTATTTGAGCATGAAATCACATTACGTGTGGGTGATGAAGCCGTTACCTTTAACCTCGATCAAACTTCGAGGTACTCCTCAAACTATGATGCTGAATCGATTAACCGAATCGATGTAATTGATATTGCTTCAGAGGAGTACTCTCAAGAGTTTCTTGGGTATTCACATAATTCTGTAAGTGGGAATCTCACCACATCTTCTCAACCTATCATTTCCGACCTTTCCCCTTCTCTCACTCCATTTGAGGGAAGCGACTTCATCTTGGAAGAGATTGAAGCATACTTGTCTAGTGATTCGGTTTCATGGGAAATTGATCACGCTCCAATTGACATCGAGGGGGACATTCTTCTTCTTGAGAAGTTGCTTAATGATGATCCATCATCAATCCCCCACACTAGTGATTCAATTCCAGATGGGGTTAATAACAATGAGATTAATCTGGAGGGAGATATTCTTCTTCTTGAGAAGTTGTTAAATCAGGACACTTCTCCTCCACTCCCTCCCGTTGAGCTCCATAACAAGGAAGTCAAGTCAGTTGAGAAAACTGAAGAATTTCCTGAGGTTGAACTTAAGGACTTACCACCTCATCTCGAGTATGCATTTCTTGAGGGTGATGATAAATTACCCGTCATTATTGCTCGAGATTTAAGTAAAGATGAAAAAACTGCTTTGATAAAGGTCTTGAAGTCACACAAGCAAGCAATTGCTTGGAAACTCTCCGACATTAAGGGTATCAACCCTGAGTTTTGTACTCACAAAATCTTGATGGAGGATGACTTCAAGCCAGCAGTTCAACAACAAAGACGAGTAAATCCAAAAATCCATGATGTTATTAAACAAGAGGTTCTTAAACTTCTTGATGCATGATTAATTTACCCGATCTCTGATAGTCCTTGGGTCAGTCCCATCCACTGTGTTCCAAAAAAGGGTGGCATAACTGTTGTCACAAATGAAGAAAACGAGTTAATTCCAACTCGATTGGTTACGGGATGGCGTGTGTGTATTGACTATCGCAAGTTAAACGAAGCCACACGTAAAGACCATTTTCCTCTACCCTTCATGGACCAAATGCTTGAGAGATTAGCAGGGAATGAATACTATTGTTTCCTAGATGGTTTCTCGGGGTATTTTCAGATCCCCATTGATCCACAGGATCAAGAAAAGACCACATTCACCTGCCCATACGGAACTTTTGCCTACAGACGTATGCCTTTTGGCCTATGTAACGCTCCTGGCACGTTCCAACGATGTATGATGGCAATTTTCCATGACATGATCGGGGAAACAATGGAGGTGTTTATGGATGACTTCTCGGTCATTGGGGACTCATTTCAAACATGTCTCTCCCATTTAGAAAAAATGCTCAAACGGTGTGAAGACACCAATCTTTGTCTAAACTAGGAAAAGAGCCATTTTATGGTCAAGGAAGGAATTGTCCTAGGCCATAAGATTTCAAAAAACGGGATTGAGGTTGACAAAGCAAAAGTGGATGTCATTGCCAAATTGCCTCATCCTACTACCGTCAAAGGTATTAGGAGTTTTTTAGTTCATGCCGGTTTTTATCGCAGATTCATACAAGATTTTTCTAAAATCGCTCGGCCTATGACTCATCTCCTTGAGAAGGATGCTCCTTTTATCTTCTCACCTGAGTGCATCGAAGCTTTTGAAACATTAAAGAAAAAGCTTATGGAAGCACCCATTCTCGTTGCCCCCGACTGGGATTTACCCTTTGAACTCATGTGCGATGCAAGTGATTTTGCTATCGGTGCAGTCCTGGGGCAACGTAAAACCAAGCATTTTCAGCCTATCCACTACGCGAGTAAGACTATGACTGAAGCTCAAACCCATTACACCACTACAGAAAAAGAGCTACTAGCCGTGGTGTATGCGTTTGAGAAGTTTCGGCCATACCTAATCTTGACCAAATGCGTGGTGTATACGGATCACTCGGCTCTTAAATATCTCTTTGCAAAACAAGATGCAAAGCCAAGATTGCTCCTTTTGGGTTCTCCTCCTGCAAGAATTTGATATCATTATACGTGATAAAAAAGGAGCTGAGAACCTGGCTGCTGATCATCTGTCCCGTCTAGAAAACCCTCACCAGGATGTGTTCGAGAAAAAGGAAATAAACGAAATATTTCCTCTCGAAACACTCAATGTGGTTTCTTTTCGTGGAGACTCTTCTACCCCATGGTTTGCTGACTTTGCAAATTACCATGCGGGTAACTTTGTGGTGAAAGGGATGTCGTCCCAACAGAAAAACAAATTCTTTAAAGATGTAAAACATTACTTCTGGGACGACCCCTACTTATTCAAAATTTGTGTGGATCAAATCATCAGGCGATGTGTGTATGGTCAGGAAGCCAATGACATTCTCAAGGCTTGCCATTCTGGACCTACTGGGGGACATCATAGCCCCAACTACACTGCCAAGAAGGTGTTTGATTCCGTATTTTATTGGCCCACGATTTACAAGGATGCCCACGAATTTGTCAAAACCTGTGACGCTTGTCAACGTCACGGAAATATCTCACAAAGAAATGAAATGCCGCAAAACGCCATTCAAGTGTGTGAGATTTTTGACATCTGGGGCATTGACTTTATGGGGCCATTTCCTTCATCTCGAGGAAATAAATACATACTCGTGGCCGTTGACTATTTGTCAAAATGGGTTGAAGCGAAAGCTTTGCCTACCAACGATGCCCGAGTTGTTGTGAAACTCTTAAAATCTCTTTTTGCTAGGTTTCGAACTCCACGAGCTATAATCAGTTATCGTGGTACGCATTTCTGCAATGACCAGTTTTATAGAGTCATGTAAAAGTATGGTGTAACTCACCGTCTCTCTACTGCGTACCACCCCCAAACAAGTGGGCAAGTGGAAGTTTCCAACCGAGGGATTAAAAGAATTCTGGAGAGGACAGTAGGCGAAAACCGTGCCTCTTGGTCGGATAAGCTAGATGACGCACTCTGGGCCTTCCGTACAGCTTATAAAACACCCATCAGGTGTACTCCATACAAGCTAGTGTATGGAAAGGCATGTCATCTGCCGATTGAGCTTGAGCACAAAGCATACTGGGCCTTGAAACATGCCAACTTCAATATTCAGACAGCTGGTGATCACCGGAAAGTTCAAATGAATGAATTAAATGAACTCCGTGATCAAGCATACGAGAACTCTTTGATCTACAAAGAAAAGACAAAGAAGATTCATGACTCGAAAATCAAGAACCGCGTTTTCAACGTTGGTGATCGAGTCCTTCTTTTTAATTCAAGATTGAAGATTTTCTCAGGAAAACTAAAATCCCGCTGGTCTGGACCATTCACCATCACTAAAGTATTTCCTTATGGAACTATTGAGTTATCTCAACCCGATGGTCCAAATTTTAAAGTGAATGGTCATCGATTGAAGCACTATTTTGGACAGAACATTCCACCGGTGGTTGTCCCAGATCTACAAACTTTCCCCATGAACCAATGAATGCGGGGATCGAGTCAAGCTAGCGACTCGGGAATCAAAAACAGTAGCACACCATATGGGTTTTCACCCATATTTCTGACTTTTTTCTACTTTCTACCACCCTAGTGTGGGGGAGTTGCCCCTTGATCTGTGCAAAACCGTCAAGTTTTATCACGCAAGCCGGCCACTTGTGAATGGCCGACCGTAACTAACTTAAAACGGTTCGAGCACGAATGCAATGAAGATCAGGGGAATATAGGGTTTCCCCGGGTCGTTATGTCCCAGCAAGCTGTGCGAAGAATCACCAAACGTATAGTGATCGAGAGATTTGAACGGAAAAAGATTGTGATTTATTATAACTAAGGAAAAGGTACATAAACTACAAGGGCTTAAATGCAAATTAAAGGAAATTAAAAAGATAAAAAATATTAAATAAACGCTATCACTATTTTTAAAATTGATGAACGCTTAAAACTTTAAAACATACGTTTAAATAAAATTACGTAAACGTACAAAATAAAAAGTGAGATCTAAGAAATAAAAGTCCTAAAAATATGAAAATGACATTTTTACAAACCTAATGATAAAAGAAAATTTATAGAAAAATAAAATTATTTTTATAACTAATTATCTAATTATTATTAATTAAAAACTAATTTTAACTATTAAATATTAGCCTAAAATACAAGAAAATATGAAATAAAGCTAGAAAAATAAAATTTTGACTTAGAAAAATCTAAAATAACAAAATAGAATTTTCAAAACTATTTTTGTATTTTTCTGAATATTTTTCTATTTTCTAGGAATTAAAAACTATTAAAAACTAATTAAATTACTTAAAAATACAAATTTAACTAAGAAAAATCTAGAAAAATATTTTTTTGACTTTTTATATTTATCTAAACTTAAGAAAAATGAAAAATTATTTTTTTGAAACTTTTCTTAATTAATTGTATTAAATGCTATTTAATAAGTGCTAAAAATTGATTTAAATCAAGAAAAATAGCAAACAAGCTAGGAAAAATCTGAAAATTTCAGGAAAACTCTAAGATATTATGAGGACTCTAGGAAAAATAGAAAAACAGGGTGCTGTGTGGAGGAATTTGAAACTGATGTGCAAAGTGCTTATGAAATAAGCACTTGGATAAGCTAAAGGGACAAAACAAGCACCAAACTGATACACAAGCTAAAATATGCTAAAAGTGACCAAATGCAACTAGAATCAACAAGCTATAACCTCTGGATTGCAAATTACCAAGATTAGAGGATATGAGCTTTTTGTGCAAAAACAGTTAAAGGGGTTCTACTTGCAGCTTAAAAATGAGCACTTAAATAAGCTAGAGAATGGAAAACCAGAGTGGGAACCTCAAAAGGACCTGGCTAAGAACATGTAAACCAAAAATCAAACCTAAGTGAGCTCTATTGAGCTCTGTGCAAGGGCTGCAAGATCTGCACAAAACCTGTGCAGATCAGTCCCCTGCACAGAGCATATAAGCTCATAATCACAAGCCTTTTTGAGGCTTTTAAAAAATTCACAAAATTATACAAAAAAGCTAATAAGAAGTTAGACCAACATGAGATTTTAAAACATCAAGTTTCACTTGAATTGGCTTAAAGATGAAGCCAAGAAAAATCAACTTAACTGGCCTCAAAACTGGATTTCATGTTTTTGACTTTTTATAAAGAAATGGAAAGTTGACCAAATGGAACTTTGATCTTGATTCAAGGACTGAATATGATGTTAATTGATGAAATAACACTAATGCAAGCTAGACCTATGAATTTGAAACACAAAACAAACTTTTGATCTTGTAAAAATCACAACAGTGGAGATTATAAGACAGATACATGGGATTTTGACTTTTTGATGAAATGGCTATTGAGATTATACTAAAACTACTTATCCTAGCCTATAAGTAAACTACCTAAGCATCTTTTACTTCCTGAAACAAACCCAAAGGTAGCTTAATACTCTGAACCAAACACCCCTTTTAATAACTGTTATGCAACTAAAATTGATAGAAACACTGCACTAGCTTGTACCAATGATCAAACTGAGCTTAATTATCTTTAATACAACTAAATAAACAAGTAAAAACAGATTATGACTATAAATACCAGTTCAAGCAAAATATGCAAACTGGAGTGAAATTGTGAATGAGACAGATTACTCACATAGATCCAGCTTATGTTGCAAAGAGCTCCCGGGTTTCAAGTACCATCACGACTTGGTGCGGGATGTGTTGTTTGATGTCCTTCGGAGGGCGGGGATTTCGGCGAAAAAGGAAGCTCCCGTAAATTTCCTTACAGACCCTATTGAGGGGAGGTCCTCCCTGCGGCCCGCTGATGTTTTGGTTTTTGGATGGGCAGGGGGAAACATGCTTGTGTGGACCTCACTGGTGTGTCCCCCCTCGTGGATCTTCGGGGCAATGGGTTTACGGCTGGGCAAGCTGTTATGAAGGCTGAGATAAAAAAAGTGGACAAACATGATAAAGCCTGCTCTGAGAATCAACACGTGTTTGTTCCTTTTGCTTTTGACACTTTTGGTTCCTTAGCCCCTGAAGCTGTGCGTTTCTTGGATCGGGTTCGTAAGATTGTTCGCAGCAATATATCGGCCCCGAGGGGTCACGATTATGTTTTCAGTAGAATAGGGTTTGCTATTCAGAAAGGGGTGGCGGCGCAGCTTGTTGCCCGCTTACCTACCACCTTGATGTAAATCCCAAATTACATTAATAAATCATAATAATTGCAATCAAAAAAAAAAACCTAACCTAATCTAGCCTAATTCAACCCAATATCACCACTGCAACACCCATTTTCATTTCCAATTCCAATTTGCATCAACAGTTGACTTTTATTGACCATAAGTGAAAAATGCTAGAAACTGTTTCCAAAGCTTGTCAAAAGCTAAAATAAGCTTGAGTGAACTTGTTTGAGCTTAAAAGGGAGCTAATAGAAGCTTGTACATAAGACAAAGAAACTGAAATTTTTAACAGTTAGCTGGAAACTTGGAATTTATATAAAAAGTTGAATTGATATTCAAAAGTACATTACAATGATGTCTCAGCTTAATTATGATACATGAAAACTAAAATTACAACATTTGCTTTAAACTAAAACATTAATTTTAAAAAACGACATTAGGAAAATTTATAAAACTAGCTACTCTTCTCACTCTCTTTCTTCCTGCTTCTTTTATACCCAAGAGGGCTTCTCCACATGTTCTGAGCTTTTCCCACCTCTATTTAGGACCCTTGGATCATTTAAGTGAATCTTGGCCTTTGATTGGTTTTTGGCGGGAAATTGTGTATTTGGCAGATGAGGGGTTGAGTGAGATGGGGAGGGAAGCAATTAATGATTTTGGAGTGTTGTTGAAGGTGGAGTGATAAGGTGGGAAAGGTGTGAGCTGGGGGGATGGTGTTACTGGTTTTGCAGGTGAGCAAGTGGAAGGGGAAGAAAATGGCGCCAAGGGTATCTGTTTGACCAAAGGGTTGACTGACCAGGTGTTAGTATTATGAAGGGGGTCCAAAAGTGGTAAGGGTCCAAAGGCTATGGCAGGGGTCACATGCATTGTGATAGGGTCCAAATGGGTTTAAAAGGTATTAATAACACAAGGACCTTTTTGCAATTTCTGAAAATTAAGGGACCAGATCTGCCAAATTTGCAAAGTTGTTCCAAGGGTTAAAAGTGACAAGTTTTAATAATATAAGGACTAAACTTGACATTTTCAAAATTCCAGGGACTAATTTTGCCAATTTTTAAACTTGGAGGACCAAACTTGTAATTTTCTCAAACTTTTTATATTTTTCACTAAAGGACTAATTTTTACAAGTTATGATTTAAAAAGGGCCTTTGGTGATTTTTCTTTTGAAATTAGGACTCAGGGACTATTTTTGACAATTTTAGAAACTTGGGGGACTGAAACTGCCAATTATGCAAACTTTGCTCATTTTTCATCTGATTTTGAACATTTTGCATCTGAAACATATAAAATGCAATTTTGGAATATTTTCAGTATTTTGATGCATTTCTGAGCATTTTTTAGACGTTTTGCAGTTCAGATTGACCCAAAAATGATGAGTATTCACACACTCATCACCCCCCGTTGTTGTATATAAAGTATAAATAAAAAAATAATAATAATAATAAATAAAATAAAAAAAAATGGCCGTAGTATTTCCCTTTTACGTTCTATGTTTCGGCATAACCGCCGGTACTTTGAATATTGAGGGCAATATTCATTTCTAGTGTGGAGGGGAATTCTCACGAATTTTATCTTGTAATTATACCACCCAATTCCCCCATTTTTGGCCAATTTTTTTTTTGAGTAAGTGTTTTGCACTTACTCAGCTTACGGTTATCAGTCTGCCATGTCTAATAAACAAAAGGATTGGCTAATCCAGGAGCAAACGGCTCTTGGTAAAGATATCTCAAATCCGTTGACGGCTTGCAATTTGCCCAAAATTATATGGTGTTCAGCTCACCATATCTTTAATTAGTGAAGAGTTGGCTAGCCCGCAAGTTTATGGCTTGTGGTAAAGGCAGTTGGAAAACCATAATTGGTAATCGACTCACCAAAGATATTTTATCTAAGAGTTGGCTAGTCCAGAAGCAAACGGCTTATGGTAAAGACAAATCAAAACCGTTGAAAGCTGGTGATTTGCTCAAAATCATTTGGTTATCATTGTACCAAGGTTCTTACTTGAACTGAAACAATTGGCTACTCCAGAAGTAATGGCTTTTGGTAAAGAGACTTAAATCTATTAAATTTTTATAAAAGATTGCTAGGGACTAGCAATAGTTTAGTGTGGGGGATTGATGAGTGTGTAAATACTCATCATTTTTGTCTTATCTAAGCTGCCAAAACACTTAAAAACACTCAAATATGTAGCAAAATACAAAATATATCCAAGGATTGTATTTTATATGTTTCAGATGCAAAATGTTTAAAAACAGATGAAAAACGAGCTAAGTTTGCATAATTGGCAGTTTCAGTCCCTCAAATTTCAAATCCTGACAAAATCAGTCCCTGAGCATTTGTTTTGGAATAAAAGTCAACCCAAGTCCTTTTAAAATCAAAATTTATCAAAAATGATCCTTGGGTAAAAAGTTTGGAGAATTTACAAGTTTGGTCCTTCAAGTTTCAAAATTGGAAAAAATAGTCCTTGGAAGTTTAAAAAAAATGGAAAATTATCTTTTATGGTCCTTGTACTAATGAAACTTGGCAAGATTGACCCTTGGAATAACTTTGAAAAATTGGCAGGTTCGGTCCTTGAGAATCCAAAATGTCACAAATGGTCCTTGAGAATCCAAAATGTCACAAATGGTCCTTGGGAATTATATTTCATATTTGGCATGATTGGCCCTTGGATTTTTAGTATTAGCAGAAATGATCCCTAAGGTTTAACCAAAAATCCATTTCCAATCCTAAATCAAATAAACCTAAACCAATCCAGTCCAATCCTATAACCCATCCCTTATACCTCCTTCCCTGTTCTTCCCTCACATACCCCGCCAAAACCAGAAACCACCCTCCACCTCCATGGTTTCACCACCACTTGCATCCACCTCAACCCCAGCTGTCTACCCACTCTCCTACACCTCCACAAACATCCAAAAATCTTTAATTGCAAAAAACCTGCTTTTGATATTTTGGCGCCAAAAGTCCAAATGGACGTTTATGATGAATTTGATAAATCCAATGGCCAAGATCAAGTGGGAAAGTCTCAGAGAGGTCAGCTAAGTTCAAAAGATCATTATAAAGCAGCTAAGGAGCAATGTGGATAGTAATCTAGTTTAATTTTATTGTCTTTATGTCGTTTTTAATATAACTTAAATTCCAGTTGTAAAACCTAATTCTAAGTTGTAATTTCAGTGTTTTTAATGTATTTCTAAGCTATTTCAATAATCAATTCCAGTGTTTCAGTACAATTTCAGTTTATGCATTTTTACCTTTGAAATTCTCAATTTACTCTTGTAATGTTAAAAGGTGTTGGTTACTGGTTCTATAAGCTCATTTTAGTCACTGATCAGCTTCTATAAGCTCTTTAAGTCATTAAACTTGTTCTCATTCAGTTTTACTAAAAATGTCAAAAATCACTAAATAAATAGTCAAAAATCAAAAATCAGAAGAAAAGAAGATTGAAGACATGAACATGGCTGATTTTGGATTGCAGTGGTATTAGTGCCTTATGGGAGGCTATAGGATATGGTAATGGTTCTTGGTTCTTAGTTTTCAGTCTGATCACTTGTAAGCTCTCATGTTCCTCATTTTTCACTATCAATTATAATGTAACTTGGATTTATAGGTAATTGTTGTTGTGGTTTGTATTTTTATGCTTCTATAATCTCAGGACTAAAATACTGGTTATAAGTGATGTACTTGGATAAAATTGGACAAGGTTGATTTTTGTTGTTGTTTTTGTTTGGTATTGAGTATCTTGTTCGAACTAGGTTTGTGAGGAATTTCATTGAACTTTACTCCAAAAGTTTCGTATACTGACTTATTCGGATCCTAAGGTCAAAGTTTCCAAATTTATACCATATGACTCTAATATCTTCGTATTTTTATGTTTGGTGTTGTTGTTAATGGATATTTAGGTTCAATGTAATATTAACTATCACTTTTTACTCCTTGTACTCTCGAATGTTCACTAGTCTGACTTTTGATTCTTGGTTCTTGGTAATGGTATAGGATATCGGAGGGTATTCCGTGATTATGGTGACGTTAGGTTTTAGTCGGTACAAGTACAGAAGTTAGAAGAAAAGAAGACTAAAAACTAAAAACTGATAAATAAATCACTAAAAACTGTAAAAATCA
>BPTQ01000005.1:223489831-223567766 GCA_019973895.1 Chrysanthemum seticuspe
ATAAGAGACAGCTCCAATGTCTTGAGTTATAGAGAACTTCCGGATCCGCTTAAGTAAGGTCACCGCGTCAGCCTCAAGTTCTCCTAAGGAGGAAAATGAGAAAGGGGTGAACCCATATCCAATGTCTGTACATTTGGCTCCGTATTTGATGCGCTTACGTTTTGCGGCGTCAATCACTACACGACCTGGCACAAAATCCATCATACCAGTTTGTGTGAGAGGGGACGACCCCGTCAAATCGACACATACGTCCTGCCCTCCATCCCAAGAATAGAGCAAGATATCTGTTGGCCGTAAGACTTGCTCCCTATCTCCACCCAATCCGATGTCAACCTCTTTACGAGCTGAGACCCCAGATCGAGAACAGATATCAATCAAAGTGTCACGCACTATGTTGTGCCGATGTTTAATACCAATGGTGCCAGCACACGATACAGCATGGTCCCCGTAAATATCCCCTGTGAAAACCTTGGAGCAAGCTGAACACGGCATCTGAACTGAGAAGAGGGGAACGCCTAGCCGATAACATAGTACACATCTGTAAGTTCTGGCGTTCATAGTCTGTCCCATCCCAGCTATTGGGACCACTCTGAGCCAGTCTGAAGTATGGTCTTCCATTTGCGATCTCCATAGGGCCATCTGTCTGGCAGATAAGCAGAAGGTGGATTCAGCCTCTTTTGTGACACGTGTGAAATATAAATCTGCCAATTTCTTCATGAGTTTGGGGGCAGCAATTTCACAAGAGCTACCCAAAAGGTCGGTCTCCATTTTCTCGTTAAAACCACGCAGGGCATCATCAAAGGAAGATCCAGAAGCACCAACACCAGACTGTCGGAGAAGTTCAGTCTGTAGGCTGGTCGATTGGATCCTAGAAGCAAGGAAGGCATAATTCAAAACATCACCAGCAACATATACACCAAGTCCCCCAAATTCAAAGGGAAGAGTGGCCAATCTCCATTGCCAATTTCCAAACCCAGGCCCAGAGGCAGTGACAATACGCTCCAAAGAGGAGCGAAGCGCTTCATCGAAAGAAAACTTATTATTATTATTATTATTATTATTATTTTTTGCCTTTTCCTTTTAATAAACAAAAAACTTATAGTGTTTTTAAATTTTGGTATTATAATGTTTATTTTTAGTTAAATTAATGGAAACTTATTTTCGAGTACGAAGAACCAAAGTGGAAGACAAACTTTATTTATTACAGAAAAAAATAGAGTATTACATTGTAAAGAAAATTAAACCGCGATACATAAAATAAAACAAATAGATTAAAACACGTAAAGTTAATCCACGTGATCCCAAGTTTTAGAGTTGTTGGAGTCATAACCGTCGTCATAAGGAGACCAGTTCGCAAATATGCTCTCCTCCCACTCTAGCTCCAAAACATTGAATACGTCGTCCCGACGTTCTTGTTCCTACCTTGCTGCTTGCTCTCTACGAGCAGCTTCCTCCCGAGCTTGTTCTTCCTCCATCTCTCTTAGTGCTTTTTCATCTTGGAATAATTGTCGTTGTTGTTCCTCTGTAAGTGGAAACGGATTTTGTTGATGTTCCTGAACTGTGTTTTTGGAAAATTGTTGGGAGAAGTTGTTTTCGTTGGGAAATTGTTGGGAGAAGTTGTTTTCTTAGGGAAATTGTTGGGAGAAGTTGTTTTCGTTGGGAAATTTTTTAGAGAAGTTTTTTTGAGACATTGTGAGTTGCAATTTTTGGGAACAGTGTGTGTGAGTTGAAAATGTTGAGAGCAGAGTGTGGGTATATATAGGGGAATTTTTGAAATTAAAACTGAATTTGAATTTGAATTTTGAATCCTTTCTCTCGTAATTTAACCTTTAATTTGAATTTGAATTCTGAAATATAATTTGAATTTGAATTTGTATTTTGATTTTTGAATTTAAATTTTGAATCCTCTCGCTCGTACTTTAACCTTATAAATAATATACCATAACACACTATTTTTCACACACTTCTATCTAACCATTTTAAAATTTTGTTTCAAATTCCAGACATTGAAAATGAATACTCGTTGGTCAAAGGTAGAAGAAAAATTGCTAGCAGAAGTGAGGGTCGAAGTTTCACAAGATATCGGAAATGAGCGTACCGATGAGTCCTTTTGGAACCAAGTTGTGGACATGTTCAACAGTCAGTCTGACGGTGACAATCTTACCAAGAATATGATCACGGTTAAATGGATAAGACTTAACAGCGACTGTCAAAAATTCAACGCTATTTACAAACATTTGCAGCGTACAAGCAAGAAAAATCACAGTGATCATATCGTGCTATCTACAAAGACCATTTTTGAACAACGTTTTTGGTGCAGAAGATTCCAATATGTTCACGTGTGGGAGGTTTTGAGAAACCACCCTGAATGGGAGGTTCACGGATGAAATGTTTAACGGTGTTGTATGATTTTTTCCTTATCGTGTTTTTTTTCGTATCATTTTTTTTTTTGTATCTTTGTTTTAAGTTTTGTATATTTTTAATATGTTGTATTGTATTTTTAATTTTAATGAATGAATTCTATGTTATTTGAAATTTTAAATAAAAATAAATAAATAAAAGGGGTGGGACCTAAATGAGTAAGTTGGGTTAGTTGTGATAAGGGGGTTGTATAAGAAGGTTTGTTATAATGATGTGGCACCCCGTGGGAACCAAATGAGGAGATTTGCTTCCTCACGATACCTATTGCTCTAATAGGTATCCGCGCGTTGTGCTAGCAAGTATTATGTAATAAAAATTTTGACAAATGTTTTTAGTCTTATGTTTACTCTTACAATAACTTTAGCAATACTGAAAATGTTGAGTTTGAGTAACTTTAAGAAAATTTATGGACAATATCAAATTAATTTATATAAAAACTATAGAATAGCAATGCGATGTTATGTCCATAAAGAAACGGCAATTGGTAATATTATGGGTCTACGGTCAAATTAGTTGACAGTGGCCCGTAGTCACAAATAAGTAGAAACATTTTTAATAACATATGTACTTGATAATCTACACCTCTTAATAAGTAAATAAAATTTTTATATATTTTCTAAAAGCGCCATATCAAACTTTAAAAAGAATGTTCTTTATGTTAATAAAAATAGTTTTACAAATATACATCTTGTAAAGTATATTTTTATGAACATGTTTGTATTATTAAGAATGTTTATTACATTTGTTTATAAATGATTGTTTTTTGCTTTTGTGGTCGATTTAAAAAAAAAAAAAAAAAAAAAAAAAAAAAAAAAAAAAACAAAAAAAAAAAAAAACTTCTAGTTGTTTAGATTGATTCTCGATGCTCTCCTACGATTTATTAATATTTATGGAACATTGTAGTCTAGTATGCATTTTAATTTTTTTTATTGATTTATATGTGCATTTTTGCATTAAAAACTATACTAATATTTCTTAAAAAATGAACTATTTAAGAGTTGTGGAAGATAAATTAATAAAAGTTATGTAGTGTGTACATTATGCATTAATAATTGTAATGATTAAAAATACATTAATGTTATCTTAAAAATTATTTAGGAGACATATTGTTAAATGCATTATATGTAATATAAATATGTGTAATATGTATAAAATCGTTAAATTATCACTTGTGAATTCACATTTTTGGTTCATTTGCTTTCAAAAATTGTCCTGATTTTTATAAAAGAACATCTTTTGCTTTTGTGGTTAACTCTATCGAAAAAAATATATATATTTAAATTGGTTCTCCAAGCACTTTTATGATTTAAATATATTTTGGAACTTTGTAATCTAATATGCATTCTAAATTCTATTGATTTATATGTGCATCTATGCATTAAAAACTATACCAATTCAAAAAAAAAATTAAGTAATAAAATGTTGTGGAAGATAAATTAGTAAAAGCTATGTAGTGTGTTACAGTATGCATTAACAATTGTAATACCTAAAAAATACATTAATGACATTTAAAAAGAAAATTAGAGAGATTGGGTTCTAAATGCGTTATATGTAGTATAGATATATGGAATATGTATAGAATCAAAATATTGTTTCAGTTCTTTTAAAAGTCCGTTTTTTTTGCTTTTGTGCTTAATTTTATAAAAAAAAAACTCCAAAAGTTATTTAGATTAGTTCTCGAGACACTCTTACGATTTAGTAATATTTTTAGACTTTGTAGTCTATTATTCATTTTAAAATTTTATTGACTTATATGTGCATTTTTGCATTAAAAACTACACAAAATCAAGACAAATTAAATATCGTGGAAGATAAATTAGTAAAAGGTATATCATGTGTACATTATACGTTAACAATTGTAAAACTTAAAAAAGACATTAATGACATATTATAACAACTTATAAGAGAGAGTGCTAAATTTATATGCAATATCATAAGAGTAACGTCCAAAATACATTCATGTGGTTTGTCCATTGTCCCGCAATATATCTCCGTGATTTATTTTGGCACACAAACATTCCTCCTTTAGTAAAGTTAGCCACGATACATCAATCCGTTAGTAAATTCAGTCAATGAGGACTAACGATGCAAATAATTTCTCTGTTTTATACGTTATCGTCTGTTTTTATACGGTTTCTTATGTTTTCGTACGGTCTTATCCGTTTTTATCCATTTTCTTATGTTTTCATCCGTTTTTATATGTTTTCATCCGTTTTTATACATTTCCATCTGTTTTTCTCACACGCTTTTTTATGGTTTTGTACATTTTAATACATTTTTATATGTTTTATTACCTTTTTATACGTTTTTATGCATTTTCTTACATTTTAATATGTTTTTATCTGTTATTAACCATTTTCATCCGTTTTTCATGCATTTTTTTATAGGTTTTTAACAGTTTTTGTACGTTTTTATACATTTTTTACCTTTTTGTCTATTTTTATACGTTTTACACGTTTTTATACGTATAAAAACATACAAAGATGTATTAAAATGTACAAAAATGTATAAGAACAACAAAAATGGATAAGAACATAAGAAAAACGGATAAAAAGGTTAATAAAGAATAACGGATAAAAACGTTTGGAAACATACAAAACGTATAAAAACGCACAAAACGTACATAAACATATAAATAGGTAATAAAATGTATAAGAACGTACAAAAATGTAAGAAAAACGGATGGAAACGTATACAAACGAATGAAACGTAAAAACAGATGAAATGTACAAAAATGTATAAAACTGACAAAAATGTATATAAATAGACGAAAACATAAAAAAAATAGATGAAAACGCAAGAAAACGAACGAAAACGTATAAAAATTGACGAAAACGAATAAAATGTATGAAAACAAACGAAAATGTATAAAAATGGATGAAAGTGTATAAAAACGGACGAAAACGTATAATAACGGATGAAAATGTATAAATCGGTTAATATACTATAAATTTGATAAAAAAAAAAAAAAGGGGTTAAATCCAATTTATTTTGGTATAATCACACCACTAGACGCTTAGTCTAGTGGTTGGGGCGTTGATTTTTGGGCGAACAGACCCAAGTTCGAGCTTATTGTGCCCCTTTTTAATTTATTTTCGAAAACAAATTGCACAGTTAGTCTTGAGGACTAACGATGCAAATATTTTCTCTTTCGTTAGGAGATAAAAGAGAAATTATTTGCACCGTTAGTCCTTATTGACTGAATTTACTAACGGAGAGATGTAAGGTAGCTAACTTTACTAACGGGGGGATTTTTGTGTGCCAAAACAACCACATGGATGTTTTACGGGACAATGGACAAACCACAGGGATGTATTTTGGACTTTACTATATAAATAATCTAAGCTCAGGACGAACCTAGTATGGTGACGGATGTAGCACTAACAACACTTGATTTTGGCACACAAAGTGTAAAATGAATTTACTTTGAGATGGTGCTATTATTTTTATCTTTACTAATTATAAAGGGTGCATGCCACTTCTTGAATTCCTTAAAACTTATAATTTAATGAATATTGACTATTTACCATATAAATACCATATAAATACCTATTACCCATATGTAGAACGGTAGAGGGGGAGGGTTGAATACAATCTTTTTGACTTTTCCAAATGTTAATAACTTCAAGTCTCAAAGAGCCCGAGTGGTGAAACAATCAAACATCAACACAATCGATGGGGGAGAGAGAGAGAGAGAGAGAGAGAGGTTTATAACAGTCGTACATCAAGTTGCGAATCCAAGACACCGATATTATTACTAAGTATAATCCTTATGGTGGATTACAAACTATTACAACTTCACTTCACCGATATGCACAAAGATCGACACTTACATCGATGCTCACTAATACGAGATACTCCCAACAATATTCGGCCTTTGGCAACCACCCAAAAGAATCTCGTGATTCAACTTAACCACAAAGACCACAAAGAACTTCCCCCAGAAGTATCCAACCTCAGCAAGATCTTCACCCGACCTTGGCTTGACAAAAAATGTACAAGTCTTGTTATACCCCGTAAACAAATGAATGAGTTTATTTATATGAACCAAGCCTAACCTATCCTAAAGACTCAAAGAATAGTAGAAATGATATAGAGAAGAAGACCCTCGACATAATTCACAAGAGTTTATTAGGTTCTTGTGAATCTTCTCTTACGGAGATGTGTTGTTTCAAAGATGATAAGAGAGGAGATTAAAATGCAAGAAGATTATCAGACTTAGAGGGATACAGAGAAGAAATAAGAAGAAAGAATGAATGGAAAGAGGTGAGTAATGCTTAAGACAAGAGGGGATAATTATAGACCAAGCATGGGACATCAATGTCCTGGCACGCTGCAAGCTTGCTGACGCGTCCCCCCGCGAGCGAGGAACACTGTCGTTCGCGAGCTTCGTTTATGACATCCAGTCTTGTCAAACCCCTAAGTATAATTTATGTTTTGAACTTCAGAAGTTCATTCTAATACTCAAAGTTTTATAAGGTCAAACAACTCAAATATTTATTTGATTAAAACATTATGTGAAGTGTTTAAAAGATAGTTGGGATGTCCAATATGAAAGAAAAATAGAAGAACTACTGGACAATGCATGTTGGGTAATATCTTGCCTCCTAAATTTTAAATTCAAATTTCAAATTTAAAAACTAGTTGTTCAAGGTTAAGTCTAAAGTTTGTTAAGATAGTTGGCATAAAGCAATATTCCAAGAAAATCCTAAAGTGATGAGGGGAAAAGAGGGATATTTAAAATTCAAATTCAAATATTGTGAGAGAGGGTTGAGTGTGTGAAAAGCAATGTTTGAAACTAACCATGGTTGAGTTAGGAATGTGATTAAGGCGTGAGTTGGTATGAGTTAGCATAGAATGGAATATTTTTTGGAATATGTTAAACTTGAGAGAAAGTGTGGATGTTAAGAGGGAGAATTTGAAATTCAAATTTCAAATTAGCTGTATATAGATGAGTTGTAAAGAGAATGTGAGATGCGACACATAAGAGCCTATGTTTTAATGTGCGGGACAAGTTTGATTAAACAATCATCATTTAAGTGTGAATGTTGAGGGTTGAGTGTAGAATAAGTTAGTGTGTAAGAAGGGTGACTTGGCACATTCAAAATCAAGCTTAGGAAGGTGTTATATGGTGAAGGCTTAAGTGGCAAGGAAAAAGAAGAGTGAATAACAATGTGTAGAATGTGCGATATTGTTGATCCTTATTCACTATTGTAAAAACAGTTTAAGTATTAAAAACAAGTTAATAGTGAATCTATGACTGATAAGATGTAAGTAAAACACACTGATTAGTTTTCAACATAATATTCTTTATTAGAAATAAATCAAACAAGAATACATTACCCAAGTACTTGCGAAATAGTACTTGGGATTGAAATGACAAAGGTTGGTAACTTCTCTCGAAGCTCAGGCTAATTCTGAGCACAACTACAAGTACCCACTGAGCTATCTCAGGGATTAAGTTGTATTTGGAGGAGTGAAAGATGGCTTGCGTGTGTGTGTGTTTTTACAATTTACAAGCTTAATCTTTCACTCCATCTCTTATGCTATTTATACAAGTATGAGTTTTAACTCTTTCCTAAGTGACAAACTGACAGTTTACAGAAGACAAAATACTGAGCCTGATCGTTTTTCATTCAGGGAAAGTTGACTTTGGTTGATAAGGACTTCGTCTTATCTGATTCAAACTTATCCCGCCTTATCCCGCTCATTCTTCAGTCTTCATATCCTTCAGTCTTTTACTTCAGTTTGTCTTCAGTGTAAGTAGTTGGAGAGGAGTCCTAGGGATTCAGTGAGTTATTGTCATCACTCACTGAATCCACCATCTTCTTCTTGACTCAGTCTTCACCCTAAATTTCGCCTTACTGAGTGGAGAGACTTCTTCTTCGCCTCATACTGAGTATCCTGAAGATGGCTCACTGAGAGACTATGCACTCAGTGACCTGTTAGTGTTTAACGGACTAAACACTTAGGGTATTTTCTATTCAAATCCTAGATTAAGGGGTTTGGTTATTTTACTGAACCCAACAGTCTCCCCCTATTTGGATATACAAATAGCCTAAGTGTTTGATCAGTGTAAGTGAGCAAATGGATTCTTCTTAAACTGAATGTACTAATGAATACAATAAGGAACACTGAGTATTTTAAGAAAACATACATCTTTTATTGATCACATTACATGGTTCCTATCACTAGTACAAAAGGATAAAGCAAAATAATGTCAGTCTAGATGGATTCCCAGTGCTTCAAGCTTGACTTTCTTAGTGATGAGTGTTTCCCTGTCAGGATGCTCTCTTATCTTGGCGTTTAAGTCAGCACAGAACCTGATATTTGCAGGAGTCTGAATTTGAGAGGCCACTGGTATGTAGCTCAGCATTGTAGGCACTCCTGCCTGATCAATATCACTCCACCTTTGGAATGCTGGGTTTCCATAGACATCAATGAAAAATAGCCCTATTTCAGGCTTTTCTATCACAAGACAGTTGACAAATTTTACACCTTCAGGCAGCTCCTTGTTGCATTCAAGTCCAAGCACTTTGATCTCAGGCTGGAACTCAACCCTCTTTCTTTTTCCTTGTGAAGACTGAGGTTGAGATCCTTGTGGTGCAGTTAAGGCAGGATGAATCCCCAGTTGTGCTGGTGCATCCCTCAGTCTTTCATACCTTTTGCTAAGCATTTTCATTAGCTCCTTAACCACCGCATTCTGCTTCTTTTCAATTATTGGACCCAACTCATCGAGTTCAGTGATCCCAAAGTCAGTGAATTTTAGGGGATCATGAACCTCGAAGTGTCTTTTGTCATCCCCCCTGTAAACATTCATGGCCAGTGGTTTGGACTTGGGGATGATTCTGAAATCTGCGATTTTCTCAGGAAGCCTTCTATTTGTCATTGACCAATTGTAGTGATGAATTCTTGCTTGCCTGATGGCTGCAGTTCTTTTGTTCTTTTCTTCCAACTGCTTTCTCATTTCAGCCATCTTAGCAGCCTGAGCATCCTTGAACTTTTGTCCAGCCTGACCCTTTTGAAGCTTCGTAGGATCAATTCCAATATTCTTAGCTTCCTCAGCGACAACTTTTACCAGTGCTTCTCTGCACTTTCTTTCCTCCTCAGCAAGTTTATTTTTTCTCTCTTCCTTTGCAAGGTAGGCACTTAGCTGTTGTGGGGTAAGCAGGTACTCAGTGTTGCCGATCATATAGGGAATCTTCTCAGGCTCATGTGGTGTTTGCATTATGCCTTTTCCTTTGTCCTGGCCTGAAGAAGATGATGCTACTAGAGGTGGTGTTGTCGTTGTTATAGGTGTGATCACTGTCATTGTTGTTGTTGTTGAAGATGTTGGTGGTACTGATGAAATTGGTACAGCAGGGACTGGTTGAGCTGGCTCTCCCTCAGTGTGAGAGGAAGTCTCATCAGTAGTCTTCTCCCCATCAACTGTTGCCACAACATGAGTGAGAGCAAGAGTTGCTTCGAACACTGGGGGAGTTTCAGTGGCTTGACCTTTGAAGGCTTGATAAATTTCAGTGAGCATAGCCTTGATGTCAGTAGTATCCTGCTGAAGATTGGTGACTTGTTTCTCCAGATTAGCCTGAGATAATTCCAAAGCAGTCATCCGTGGCCCAAGATTTAAAGCCATGGAAGATGATGCCTTAGCCAGAGAGGTCACCTGAGCATCCAAGGAACCCAGTGTTGCCTGAAGAGGCTGAACTGAAGATTGAAGACCCTGAACATTGGCAGAATTGAGCATGTTGATTAGTTCAGTGAGGTTTGAGGAATTCTTCAAGTAAGCCTCAGTAGCCACCAGCACTTTTGAGTTGAGTGTTGGGTCTTCTTTGACCGAGTCCCTAATTTCATCAATCTTTGTCCCACAACCCTGAAGATGTTTAAGAAACTTATCCAGGTTATCATCCAATCTATGAAGATGCTCGTACATGATATCTCTGTGTTCATCAGTGTTAGCATTGAAAGTGAGCACATCGGACTTTAGATCAGCATAACTTGTAGCAGCTTCAGTGTGTTGATCCCACAATGTGTCAGTGACCCCAGAATATATATGTCTTGAAGCTTTGGTCATCCACATAACTAGCTGCCTTTCAGTGATTGGAAGAATATTATCAAACTGGCTAAATTCATCAGAACTGGATGAAGAGGAGTCAGAGTCATTATCTTCAGGATGAAATGGTGACTCCTTAGGCTCTTGTAGATCAGGCTGATGTTCTTTTTAAGCTTGAACATCATATTCCACTTCTTCTCCTGCTGATAGAATTTCATCTTCACTTTCAGCATGTTCTTCATCAGAAAATAGTATCTCAGCAACATCAACAATAGTTAACAAGGTGGGGGTGATGGGTTCTGTATCAGCGGGTGGTATTAATCCCTCTGAGTCTTTGTCCCCCTTTGACCCCTTAAACACTGATGGGTTTTTCCCAGTGTCTTCGCCGGAGTCAGGATTGGTGATGGGTTCCGTATCGGCGGGTTGTTTCTTTCCCTCCGAGTCTTTGTCCCCCTGAGACACTGATGGGTGTTTCCCAGTGCCTTTGGCGTAGTCAGTGACAGTTATATCCCTATCAGCGGGTTGTTTAGGTCCCTCTGAGTCTTTGGGATCATTCAGTTTGCCCTCATACAAAGGCTGTGATTTGCTAATGTCATCCTTGGGCGTTGTGGAATGCGCTCCCCTACCAGCGGGTTGTATGTTTCCCTCTGGATCTTGGGGAGTAGTAGTTGGGACCAAGGGCACTGATTGTGATTTATCAGTTTCCTTCGTTGTCACCTGGGTAGATGTTGCTTGGTCTCCAGTGGGTGGCATATCAGTCTTGGGCTCCTTTTGCCTTTTGGGCTGTGTTCCTGAAGCCTCAGGGCCCTGAGACTTGGGTTTAGTCTTAGTCCCAGTATGAGACTTCCCCTTTCTCTTTTTAGGAGCAGGGTTAGGAGACACTGAGTCCCTCTGGTTGTTTACAGCAACCATATGGGCCGTCAATTCAATATTAGTGACAAGGGATGGGTCCTTTTGAAAATTAGATTGACTCAGGATGCCAGGTAAAGCACAATATTTTTCTTCCTGAGGATAATTGCAACCCAGTAACACTTGTAAAGCACATGAGACAAACCTACGGTACGAAACGTATTTCACCCTAGTTTTGCTCAGTAGCTTGGTTACGAGATCACTGTAAAAAATCTCCCCTATATTGACAGTGACCCCATTCATCAAGCAGTATGCCATCATCAACTGAATAGAGTTAACTTGTTCAGTGGATGAGTGGTTCCCACCGAGGACCTGAATCACAAAAGTGAATAGGATCCTCCAAGCCATGGGAAATGAACTCTTGGTGACTGGGGTCTTGTCCAAAAAATTTGGATCCAAAACGATTTGTTTTAACCCATCCTTCACTGTGGAGGGTTCAGGATGGGCAACATAGACTCCTTTATTGTAGTCTAACCCTGTTGAAGTACAAAACGTTTTATAGTCCATGGTGACTGACAGTTCCCCATTGAAAATACTAAATTTAATGAGATACTCCCTGAGTGGTCATAGGTCAGTCTCATTAGTTTAGGGTGTCGGGTCATAGGCCATGGCTGTAGCCCAAAACTCCTTGAGGATATTTTGGTATACTATAGAGGGACACTGAACAAAGGCCGTTTTCAGTGGGCAGTTGAACAAAAATTTCATTATGTCCTTATAGGCTGGGACATTTTGTGGGTATTCAAAATTTCCTATGACATTATTGGTTTTAAATTCAACGTTACTGAGATCCCCTACCCACTGTGGTGCAAACTGAAGAGATTGTGTTCTTGCCATTTCCATTAAAAGGTTTTAGGGTTTTGAGAAAAAAATATCTTGACAAGAACAATCAAAGAGTTTTAAATCTCTCAAGTTTGTGATGAAAAACTTTTGTAAATGTTTACAGAGAAGATTTTTCAGAAAATGGTTAGAAGAACACAAAGATTTCTGGGTTTGAAAGAGTATTTTGACAGTGTTTTGTTGCAGAAATACTTTGTGTGGTTTTACTGATTTTTGTGAGGGGTATTTATAGAGTGATGAGAGGGGTAGTTTATGCACATATGTGGATTTGTAAAGTCAGTTTTTGAAAACGTTTAGAATTTCCACATTTAATGCTACCACTCCACTACCCGCAGTAAAATCCCGGTTTCAAGGAACAGTTGCAGTGCACAGTAAAAGTGCATTTTGCAACAATAAAATATCAATAAGATATTTCATGTGAGAGGGGGCATTTACTGCCAAGTGGGATTGGGTAAGTTTGAGGGACCCTTGACAGTAAGATAGAGAGACATATATTCCTATATATTTAATTGGTGTGTTTACCAACCTAGGACATTTAAGTAACTAATACTTGGTGCATTTAGTTACTCATTCAATGCTCAATATTAAGAGTCAGGGTCCCTGAATGAGTCTTACTCATTAAGTGAGAGGGTTATTTTTGAGGTTTTGTTCAGGGAGGATGAACCATTTTAGGGAAAACTTACTGAGATTGGGATTGGTTTTCAGGTTGCGGACTTTCAATGTCTAGCATTCCCAATTCAGCTTTCAGTCTCCTGAAGGTAGATTCATCCAAGGGTTTGGTGAAGATATCAGCAAGTTGATATTCAGTAAGGATGAAATGAAGTTCTATGTCTCCTTTCATTATGTGGTCCCTGATTAAATGATATCTGATATCAATGTGTTTGGTTCTTTGGTGAAGGACATGGTTGTTGGAGATAGCAATGGCACTAGTGTTGTCACAGAAGATGGGTACCATTTTGTAGTGGATGTCATAGTTACTGAGTTGACTTTTCATCCATAATACATTGGCACAACATCCTGCAGCAGCAACATACTCAACTTCTGCTGAAGACATAGCCACTGATTGTTGCTTTTTAGCACTCCAACAGACCAGTTGTCCTCCAAAAAATTGACAGGACCCTAAGGTACTTTTTCTGTCCATGTTGCAGCCAGCGTAATCAGAATCAGAATATCCTTTGAGGTCAAACCCTGAGCACTTTGGATAGTAGAGTCCAAGGCTTGGAGTTCCCTTCAGGTATCTTAGTATTCTTTTGGCTACAGTGAGATGGGATTCTTTGGGATTGGACTGATATCTTGCTATTAGACAGACTGAGAATTGTATGTCTGGTCTGGAAGCAGTGAGATACATCAGTGAGCCAACAATCCCTCTGAAATGGGTTTGATTGACTGACTTGCCAGTGAGATCAGGTCCAAGGTTGATAGAAGGGACCATTGGTATCTTCACTGAGGCACAGTCAGATATCTCATATTTCTTCAAGAGATTTCTGGTGTATTTCTCTTGACTGATGGAGATTCCTTTATCAGTTTGCCTGATTTGTAGTCCAAGGAAGTATGTGAGTTCACCCATCATGCTCATTTCAAACTTCTTTGTCATCGGTTTTTCAAACTGTTTGCAAAGAGTGTAGTTTGTTGAGCCAAAGATGATGTCATCAACATATACTTGGACCAGTATCACATCTTGTTTTGTCCTGTAGATAAACAATGTGTTGTCTATCTTTCCTCTGACAAACTTGTTTTGAATCAGGAAGGCTGAGAGAGTTTCATACCATGCCCTGGGAGCTTGCTTTAGTCCATAAAGGGCTTTATAAAGCTTGCAGACGTAGTCAGGGAATTCACTACTCTCAAAGCCAGGAGGTTGCTAAACATGCACATCTTCCTTGAGTTCACCATTTAGGAATGCACTTTTTACATCCATTTGGTAAACTTTGAAGTTCATGTAGGTAGCATATGCAAGGAAGATCCTGATGGCTTCCATTCTTGCAACAGGAGCAAATGTCTCATCATAGTCAATGCCTTCTTGTTAACTGTAACCTTTGACTACAAGTCTGGCTTTGTTTTTAATGACAGTGCTGTTTTCATCAGTTTTGTTTATGAAAACCCACTTCATTCCTATGAAAATGACATCCTGAGGACATTTGATCAAGGTCATGACCTTGTTTTTATCAAACTGTTGAAGTTCTTCTTGCATGGCCTGAACCCAGCTTGGGTGTTTTAAAGCCTCAGTGACACTCTTGGGTTCTATTTCTGATAGGTTATCAGCATATAGACATTCATTTGCTGAAGCTGCAGTTAGTTTAGCAGCCATGCTTCTTGTAAGCATGCCCTCAGTGGGTTCACCAATGATGTTTACAAGATTTATCTCCTGGGATTTTGTCCACTTACTTTGTGGTCTGGGATCTGAGCTTGAAGAGGTCACTGGAGACTCAAGAGTGAGTTCAGGTGCTGGAGCTACATAATCATTAAGAGCATCTGTTGAGATGTCTTGTTCAGGTTGGGGTTCATGAATCACAGGTTCCTGAACATTTGGTTCAGTGTTACCTATCCCAGCAGGGACTGATTGATTATCAATGAACTCACTGATAGTTGGTTGTGACAGGTTGTGAGGCAAGACATAATATGAGATGTCAGCATCAGCTTGGTATGAGGAATTAATTTCAGTGTTATACTCATCAGGAGGATATCTAGATGAGTTATCAATTCCTATTTCCTCCACTGAGGTGTTGGTGAACCTGATGCTTTCTGAACTCTCATCAAAGGTGACATGAAAGGTTTCCTCAACTTGTTGTCTCCTTGTGTTAAATACCCTGAAGGCTTTAGAGATCAGTGAGTAACCTAGAAAGTAACCATCATCAGCTTTGGCATCAAACTTGCCTATATGATCCTTGTGGTTATGAATAAACACAGGACATCCAAACACATGAAAGTAGCTGATATCAGGAAGTCTACCTTTGAATATCTCATATGGGGTTTTGTTATGTCTTTTGACAATGATTGACCTGTTTTGAGTGTAACAGGTTGTTTTGACTGCTTCAGTCCAGAAATGTTTTGATAGAGCTGAGCCATTTAACATAGTTCTAGCAGCCTCAATGAGAGTTCTGTTTTTCCTTTCAGCTACCCCATTTTGTTCAAGGGTGTAAGGAGATGAAATTTTTTGGGAGATTCCCTTTTCATCACAGAAATTCTCAAGCTCTTCATTTCTGAACTCAGTACCATTGTCAGTTCTGATTTGTTTAACAGTAATGTCATTCTGGTTTTTAGTGTTCCTGATGAATGACATTATAGTGTCAGCTGCCTGACTCTTTTTGGAAAGAAAGTATACCCAACTGTATCTTGAAAACTCATCAACAATGACAAGTGTATACTTCTCAAGCTGGATTGATCTAGGACTGACTGGTCCAAAGAGATCCATATGCAGGAGGTGAAGGCAGCTTTTGATTGAGAAATTTTGTTTTGTTTTGAATGATGCTCTGTGGTGTTTGCCTTTTTCACAGGCAGAGCATGGTTTGTCTTTTGCAAAAACCAGTGATGGTAAACCAAGGACTTTATTTTTTTTGCCAAGTTGTTGATGTTTTTGAAATTTAAGTGAGAGAGTCTCTTGTGCCACAGCCAGTTGACAGTTTCAGTGGCTTTGGCAAAGAGACAAGTTCCATCTTGAGAGAGTGTTGACATGTCTAAGACATAAACATCATCTCTTTTAGGAGCTATCAACACAACTTATTTGTTGGCATTGAAAATGGTGCCTTGTTTGTCATTGAATTGCACAATGTACTTTGCATCATAGAGTTGACTGACACTGATGAGATTGTATTTGAGACCATTGACATAAGCTATTCTAGAGAAAACTATTCCATTGCAGTATACTGAACCATAACCTTCAGTGGGACATGATGAGTTATCACAAAATACTACCTTGGGTCCTGGTTCCTTTACATATTTGTGCAGATACTCCTTAACACCAGTCATGCTTCTTGAGCATCCACTATCTAGATGCCAAATAGGCTCCCTGGCGTGTCTCTGCACAAATAGTAAACTGGATTAGTTTCTCTTGCTGACCCACATACTAGTGGGCTTGGGCCTAAAGGTCTGTTTGAATTTGGCAATTGACTCATGGTCAGTGGTTGAGTGCATTGTGCTACCACAGGTTTTGCATTTGGAGACTGAGGATGACTCAGTGATTCTAGGTTGCTTGGAGCTTCTCCTTGCTTGGATGACACTGTCATGCTGGGATGTCTCATGAGCTGGATTTCCAAAAATCTCACAGCATGTGTTCATGAGACAGTCATCAGGATGATGATCATTAAAGCCACAGTGTGGGCAAGGAGGAAAGGGTTTTGCTCTAGACTTTTGAGCAGATTTGGAGGTTGAAGCGTACTGATGACCAACTTTGGTATAGTTTGCTTTACTGAGTGAACTTACATATTGTGAGTGATCAGAAGTTCTGTGATCATCCTTTTTGCAGATCATACAAAAAAGAATTCTATAACAGTTGTCAGTGGTATGACTGGTATAGTGGCATAGATCACACTTCTGCTTGGTTTTGGTGGTGGCTTTTGACTTTGAGGAACTAGAGGAAGCTGACTTTTTTTCCTTGATTGATTCAGGAACTCTTTCGTTGGATTACATCTTATCAGTTAGCTTATTCACAAGTTCAATCAGCTGCTGAATTTGATCAGCTTCAATGAGGACAGAGGATGTAGAAGTCTCAGTGGGGGTAGATTCTTGTTGAGTTGGTTTTGATGGTCTTATTAGGATGGTTCTACCAAGTCCAGACCTTTCTTTTGGTGAGTGTGGATTGTATTGTAATGGAGTAAGCTCAGAGCTATGAGCAGCACCCTGAAGAGGTTCCAGTGGTGGAAGTGGTGCTTGAGATTCAGCTTCAGACTCAGAGATGTGTTCAGTACTACTGGGCACATCAGGGAGTCCAAGCATGCTCTTTAGAGCTTAACTTTCAGGCTCTAGAATTCTTCCAGAATCAAAATTTGGAAGCTTACTCTCAGGATTAACACATTCAATCCAATCACTGGGATTGGGAATAGTCAACATACCGTTAATCATGCCACCAGACACAAATGGTTTGGGACTCTGGTCTTTGTTGAGAGAGTCAGGGAGACGATTTTCACCTATGACTCTCTTTTTCCTACTGGGGGCTCCCACAGCATCAAAGACCCTTGGATTCTTAGTAGTCCAACCTTCAATGATTTCTTTTTCCCTTTTTAGTTCATCTTGAAGAGCCTGATTTCTTTTGACTAGTTCAGTGTTTTGAATTTGTAAAGTGACAGCCTCAAGCTTAGCTTGTTTTAACATAAGTAATTCATCCATACACTTGTTCAATTCAAAACTTAACTTGTTGTACTTAGAAAAAAGATTTAATCGTTGCTCCTCTACAAACTTAAGGTCAACATTGATATAGTTCATATAAGATTGCCAATCAGAGTCATCATCCATAGAAAGTAGAAAATTTACCTTCTTCATTGTGATGTTGACCCATTCTCCATTCCTGGCATGATTTTTCCCAACAGCTAGCTTGTCTTCCTCTGAGAGGGCCATCAGTGCACTGACATGCACCATTTCATCATCAGATGAGACTGGCTCTTCATCCCAGTCGAAGGTTTCAGCAACAAGGCCTTTGTTTTTACCCTGCACAGATTGAACACTTTTTGTTGTTTCTGAGGGACTGGCCTCAAGCAATGCAAGCTTAGCTTTGACTTTCCTATACTTAGCTTCAAAATCAACGGTTTTGTTTTGATCAGATTTGTTTTGAAAGTTTTGATGAGAATGATAGATTTTTGGTTGAAATTTGCTAAAGCCTGAGGACTGATTTGACCCTGATGGTTTATAAGAGGGTTCGGAAATTGTTTTTGAAAAACAGTCTTTTGCAAAATGACCTCTTTTGTGACACTTAAAGCATTCAGTGTCCTCATTTGCTTTAGCATTTGAAAAACCTTTGTTTCTTTTTATAAACCTCCGAGAGTTAGCAAGGAGTGCCCTTTACTGAAATTCAACATTCAGGTCATTTAGGTACTCCTCACTTGATCTCTCATCAGGCTCATCATCTGAATTTTCTTGGAAATCTTGAACCACATTGTTAGAAAAGAAAGCAGTTGATATAGGTGTTGAAGTGGTGGTCAGGGACTTCTTGACTTCCTGAGACTTCTTTAAGTCAGGGTATCGTCTGTTGAAGAGGTTTTCCTCATAGACAAATTTCCCATAAATTTCAGGAAGTTCAAGATTCTGGATATGATTAGCATTCCTAAGTCCTTGAGAGAAATTCAACCACTTCTCAGGGAGACTATTGACAAAACCAACATTGATTTCATGTTTGGACAACTTAACACCATCATTTGACAATTCATTTAAAAGAGTTTTGTACCGGGTGTAAGTTTGAGACAGAGTTTCTGAGTCCTTAGCCCTGAAGGTGTTATACTCAAGTTTCAGGTCCATTATCCTGTTTTCATTGGTATCAGATGGGCCTTCATGGCTATGAACTAGGTCATCCCATGTTTGTTTAGCTGTACTACAACTTATAACTGACTCCATAATATCATCAGGAAGACATGATATGATGATGCTTTTGAGTCTTTGGTCCTGGTTGACAACTCTCCTCTCATCCTGAGTCCACTAAGCTTCAGGTTTAGGCAAACCTTCATCAGTCTTTGGGATAAATGGACCTTCATTTATACACTTGATATAATAAGGTTCCATCCCAATCAAATAGCAAAGCATACGCTTTTTCCATTTGTTGAATTTACCAACTTCAAGTCTAGGGGCAACAGCTGAATAAGCTCCACCCTTTTTATCGACTAGTTGGGGTACATCAATTTCAGCCATAAGGATCCTGATTTAAAAACGTTTTAGAGCGGCTTAAAAAAAGGTTTTATAATCAGCCTCGCTCTGATACCACTTGTTGATCCCTATTCACTATCGTAAAAACAGTTTAAGTATTAAAAACAAGTTAATAGTGAATCTATGACTGATAAGATGTAAGTAAAATACACTGATTAATTTTCAACATAATATTCTTTATTAGAAATAAATCAAACAAGAATACATTACCCAAGTACTTGCGGAATAGTACTTGGGATTGAAATGACAAAGGTTGGTAACTCCTCTCGAAGCTCAGGCTAAGTCTGAGCACAACTACAAGTACCCACTGAGCTATCTCAGGGATTAAGTTGTATTTGGAGGAGTGAAAGATGGCTTGCGTGTGTGTGTATTTTTACAATTCGCAAGCTTAATCTTTCACTCCATCTCTTATGCTATTTATACAAGTGTGAGTTTTAACTCTTTCCTAAGTGACAAACTGACAATTTACAGAAGACAAAATACTGATGTATTTTGTCTCTGTTTACAAAGACTATTTTAGGTAAGAGACAAGACTGCTTTCCAAATGTCAGTGATGACACTGAGCCTGATCGTTTGCCATTCAGGGAAAGTTGACTTTGGTTGATAAGGACTTCGTCTTATCTGATTCAAACTTATCCCGCCTTATCCCGCTCATTCTTCAGTCTTCATATCCTTCAGTCTTTTACTTTAGTTTGTCTTTAGCGTAAGTAGTTGGAGAGGAGTCTTAGAGATTCAGTGAGTTATTGTCATCACTCACTGAATCCACCATCTTCTTCTTGACTCAGTCTTCACCCTTTAAGTTTCGCCTTACTGAGTGGAGAGACTTCTTCTTTGCCTCATACTGAGTATCCTGAAGATGGCTCACTGAGAGACTATGCACTCAGTGACCCGTTAGTGTTTAACGGACTAAACACTTAGGGTATTTTCTATTCAAATCCTAGATTAAGGGGTTTGGGTATTTTACTGAACCCAACAGATATAGGCTTGGTCTAGAATGTTTGTGACAAACAAACAATTAAGGGAATATGTAATGGAACATAGGGAATAAATGAGCTTACGTAGAGAATGTGGGGGACAAAAATATTCAATGTGGGAGTGTGTAAAATATTTCTTTGTTGGGAAGTAAAAGTATACAAATGATTATTCAACTTTCCATATCTCAAAATCAAGTAATCAAATAACATAATCCATAATTAAGCAACAATTGGCATAATCACTTATCACCTTGATGCACATAAGATAAGTGCTTTGCACCACAAGTAAAGCACTTCTCATAAAGGGAAATGATGCATTTACGCAATGGAACCTTGACTTACTTTGACTAATAGGGGAGTAAACCCGTTACTTTATTAGAGAAGTCGTACGCACGGATTATGGTTATATGAATACTTTCGTTTGATGTTATAATGATAGTATGAATGTCCTAGGTTTGGGGGGAAAAAGTTTTGGCCTTAGCTAGAGGCATTTAGTAAAGTGATTTTGAGTTGACATTTTGTAAAACGAGAGGACTTGTTTTGGAATCTCTCTAAGTACAAACCTTGTTACGAGTTTACCTAATAGCTCAATTATTATATACATGTGTGTAATGAAAGAAAGACATTTTTCGGGTAAGAGGATAGCCAACTTTAGAAAACGGAGTTGTTTCTAACAGAAACCTGGCGCGCTGCCGGCGTTCTAGCGTGTCAGGAGTGCGCCAAGACCAGTTAGGTTCCGGTTGTTTTTTTGCTAACGTTTGTGATTTTATTTGCTGCGACCGTTTATTTGTCAACTTTAAAACATAAAGGAGACTTAGTTAAGGTTGCACTAACACCATATATTGATAAAATACAACAACTTATATTCAAACTACCTAAACGTATTCATTACTGAAATACAATAAATCATAGTATCATAAATGTCAATATTTTGCGTGTGAAAATTAACCCTTTGGTCCGTTAGTGAATATGTTCAAAATTTTCGAGTAATGCATCGTACTTGTAATTATGGCACATGGCCTCTGAAATTAGCGCGACGGCCCTGATCAAGAGTCACCTCAAAACCAGAAGTTCGCAAACATAATTATTTGCCGCTATAAAACATCGGTTTGTGCGAGTAATCGTCTAGTTATTCTAATGTCTTATGTTGCCAGCTCCTTATATATATATTACAAGTAGACATACGATGCTCTTGATTTTAATACTTCAATAATTTAAGGCTGGTTCCAGTAAGGGGATTCAATCCCCTTACTTTTCTCTGCTACGTCAGCTTTCTCTCTTCAGCGACCTTCAGGCGATTAGGTGCCCCAGTAAGAGCGACCAAAATCTTTTTTTTTTTTTTTTTTTTAAACATTTTTAACACAAAATAAAATTTCATTAATAATTAAAACGTTACATAATAATTCAAATAAAATTAAAACATTACGACAATACAACGACTAAACTAGTTTTGATTATGACGATGCCAAATGTCTTCCACCAAATCGGCTTTGAGGCTAAGATGAGTTGTTTTGTTGCATATCTCCCTGGTAATTTCCAAAGATTCCACATGCTTTCTTATGGGATCATAAGAATGGTGCCGCTCTGCTGGAAAGAATACGGAGATATCGCCCGCTCTTCGTCCTGAATTATCATATTATGTAATATGTTGCATGTGTACATTATATGCGATAGACGCTCTTTGTCAAACCCTTTAGCCGGATGTTTAATCATTAGCCACCTCTTCTTTAGTACACCAAAAGCACGTTCCACATCTTTTCTTGCTGCTTCGTGCATCGTCTTATACAATATTCGTTTGTGATCATTCGTCCTTGGATTTTTAATGGACTTCATAATAACCGAGTATTCCGGATATATCCCATCAGCAAGATAATATCAGCGTTTATAAGGCACGCCGTTAACAACGAATTCCACATCCGGTGCTCTCCTCGTTTTGAGATCATTGAAAAGAGGCGATGCACGTAAAACATTTACGTCGTTATTCATCCCGGCGACACCAAAGAACGCATGCCAAATCCATAAATCTGGGGAATAAATGACCTTTACGTCGTTACTCATAGTGTGGAAAGAATATAGAGAATGTGTTAAATGAGATTTGTGAATTAAGTGTGTAAATATGTTGTGTATTTATAGGGTAGTTTTTTTTTTTTTTTTTTTTTTTTTTTAGCCACAAACGTTCAAAATAATTAATTTTAACGGTAGGATTATTATTATTTTTTTTTTGATATGCAACGGATACAAGTTTTTTGTTTTAAAGTGTGAATTAACTCGATCGTCCATGAGATTGATTTGGGAGTGAATTGTCACGATCGACTGAATCCACAACAAGACGATCGAGCGTGAATCGATCGCCACAATCACTCGATCGACTCTATTGGAGGCAGCCTTCTCTCTCTCTAGCGACCTTCAGACGATTGGGTGCCCTAGTAAGGCGACCTACAGTACAAAAACAAACCCCACAAATATACCTTTTATATTCATTAAATACATACACAAACCACTTTCTCATTCGATCGCAGGCGTGACCAAGATGGGTGAAATTTTGGACGATCGAATAGTGCCACAAAAGGGCGATCGGTAGCCGATCGATCGAGTTAGTCGATCGTGGGTTGTTATTGGAACCGGCCTAAGTATTACTTACCCTTCAAAGTTCCAACCATCATACACAACTCATGAAATTTTCCACTAAAATGAACCGAAAACAAGAAACTGTCTTAGATACATATTAGTTATTGTATTTTTTTTATAGTTACATCCACGTAAATTTTTGAATATGTGAGTTCTATATATTTGTATATGTAAACACTATTTAACTTATATCTCTCACTGACAAATATATAAAGAATATTCCTAATAATATCAACAAGTTTTCAAAAAAATAAAAAATTGTAAAAGGTTTTGCAAATTTATTTCTTAGCATGATGTAAATAATTTTAAAATTTGATATTATGCAAATATTTTTAAATCAAAATACCATAGTGATTAAAATGTGTAAAGATTTATATCGTGTAAAATGTAGAGTAATAAAATAGTTACTACATCAAATTTGTCATTTTTACACGTTTTTTTCGCATTTTATAAATCGTAGTTTTTTTTTAAGATATTCACATTTAAGGGTGTGAATAATTGTTTCAAAATTTTCACACTTAAAAAGTGTGAAAATTTTTAATCTCA
The DNA here is from genome assembly GCA_019973895.1 of Chrysanthemum seticuspe. NCBI lineage: Eukaryota > Viridiplantae > Streptophyta > Magnoliopsida > Asterales > Asteraceae > Chrysanthemum > Chrysanthemum seticuspe. The sequence continues at coordinate 223,513,037 of BPTQ01000005.1, forward strand.
CTTAAAAGTGTGAAGAATTATTTCGAAATTAAAATCATCACACCTAAAAGTATGTAAAATTAATTCAAAACAAAATCATCACAAGTGTGAAGAATTGTTTAAAACCCTCACACTTAAAAGTGTGAAAAATATTCATAAAGCTTCACACATAAAGGTGTGAAAATATTTGCTACACCCGGTTCACTCGCATACTAGTGTGAATTTTTATTCTACACACTTTAAAATGAGGCAACATGCTTTTAGAAGTGTGAGTAAGTTACTATTTTGTTATAGTGAGTAACTGAGTATACTACGAGTATTACTTATAGTTATTTTAACATAAAATGCCCGCTATCCATTAAGTGATTGCCACAATAAGTGTATAAACTAAAAGATTGCTTTTCAAAAATATTGATTATAAGGTACCGCCTCTGCAATTCTGGGTAACCTGCCCGTTACAATACTATATATTTGGCTCTACTAAAACTATTTTTTTCTTGGATAGGCAGTAGGTGCAGATAGAGGTGGCAAAAAAACCAGATCCAAAATCGTAAAAAATCGAAACTGAAATCGGTCAAAACCGGTTTTTTCAAGAACCGGTTCGGTTCTTCCACAAATCGCCGGTTCCTAACTGGTTCCACATTTTAGCCGTTAGAACCGGTTCCAACGGTAATGTTCTTTTTCTATACAATAGGCATGATAGATCCGTTGGGGGTCATTTGTTACCGTGTTCAAACGGTCATTTGCTCGAAAATCCACCATTTAGCCTCTCCTAACATCACACCATTATGAGTCATGTTTCATCCATTTCATATGGATTTAAACAAACGGAAAATACGAACAATGATTATTATTAAACCTTCATGGACACTTGAAATTCATAGTTTCGATGATTATGAGCTATCTTGTCTTCTTGAGGGGCATTAGGATGGAAGCGGTTTAAGTGTTGTACTGATGTAAGAAAGAAACCAAAATGAGGACACATATTCACCTGAATCGATCGAATGCATGCCCACTGTTAAGGATCTGCACCGGTTTTTTGGAACCGGTTTGACCAGTTTTTCCAAGTGACCGATTTTAAAACCGAACCGGAACCGGTTATACCGGTCCCGTTTTTTCATACCCCGGATCCGAAATAAATCGAACCGGTTTTAACCGGAACCGGCTCGTTGACTTCGACCAGGTACCGGAACCGGTTTTTGAAAAAACCGGGTTTTGGCCACCTCTAGGTGCAGACAACGTGTATGTTTGGCACGGAGAGGCGTGGAGGTTTTTGAAGCGGTGAGCAACGAGCATTTTGATTTATAGTAGTCGTTTGGTAAAGGAGCAGTGAATTTTGCTATTTTTTAAAATTGTTTATTTTTTCAATGCTTTTTTAAAAAACGATAAGTGGTAAGACAACCGCTCACAGCTACTACTGTTTTAACAAACACACCCAACTTATCGGTTTAGTTCCTTTGGTTATACAGTCTGGTTTACTTTCGCTAATATTTTATGAAATCCTAATGTTAAAATAAGTTAGATGATTGTAAAGCATAAATTTGCAAATGTCAAAGGAATCATTATCATTTCTTTTTAGATTAAGTTTTGAAAATGTCAAATGTAAATGACGTATTAACATTCTTAAATTTGCATGTCTGAAGGTTTCTTATTTACCTTGAAAAGGTTGACTTTTTAACATTCCCCCCAACTGCTATAAATACCCACAGTCCCTCGAATATCTTTCATCATCTCATTATACAAAGTACATTACTTAAATATCCATACAAAAACCATTCTTTGACACCTAAACCATCGAGCAATATCTGTTAGCAATGGAGGCTTCTTCCTTAAACAAAATACTAATCATGACGGTTCTTCTGTTAGCCACGTTCACATCCTTGGCACTAGGCCAGGGAAACCGTCGTGGTGGTACTCGTGTTGGCTTCTACAGGTCCACTTGTCCAAGGGCAGAATTCATAGTCCGATCCGCAGTTCAGACTGCTGTCCGAGCCAACCCCACAATCGCACCTGGTTTACTAAGGATGTTCTTCCATGACTGCTTTGTCAATGGTTGTGATGCATCTATACTTCTTGATGGTACAAGTACTGAAAAGACTGCTGCTCCCAATGCCTTCTTGAGAGGCTTTGAAGTTATTGATGCTGCAAAGACAATTCTTGAAACAGCTTGCCCTGGAGTTGTTTCTTGTGCGGATATCCTTGCCCTTGCTGCCCGTGATTCTGTTGTTCTGGTAAGCTTAATTGTTTCTTTAACAACACTCTGGTGTTTGTGCTCTAGCAGTATTGTAAGCTAGCTAGCGAACTGTGATCTTGTATGGTAATATTTTTTTCTTTGGCATCTTATTGCAGACTGGGGGACTTAGTTGGCATGTGCCTTTAGGACGTAGAGATGGGTTGGTTTCGCGAGCATCTGATACTGCAACCTTGCCTGCGTTTAATGATTCTATGACGGTCCAAATTCAAAAGTTTGCTGATAAAGGTTTAAACATCCAAGATCTTGTTATCCTTGTTGGTAAGTAGATCATAAAACTGTATTTAGGCTTTCAAAATCCTATGCTTTTATATACATATATTTAACTATGTGAATTTTGGTTTACCAGGTGGACATACAATCGGAACAGCAGCTTGCGCATTATTTAGCTACAGACTATACAACTTCAACAACACCAATGCACCCGACCCCGATATCAACCAAGCATTTCTACCACAACTCCGTGCACTTTGCCCCAATGGTGGTAATGCGTTGACGCGTGTGGCTCTGGATACCGACAGTGTTAATAGTTTTGGAAATTCTTTCTATGATAATTTGAGGATCGGGCGTGGAGTGATTGAATCTGATGCCAAGCTATGGAGTGACAGAAGGACACAAAGGTTTGTACAAGGGTTTACGGGACGAAGATCAGGATTCAGATTCAATGCCCAGTTTGGAAGAGCGATGGCGAAGATGGGTAATATTCAGGTGAAAACAGGGAGACAAGGCGAAATTCGTAGAGTTTGTACTGCAACTAATTGATAATGATGTGTGTTATGATTATTCGTAAGTTGTTACCAGCATCAACTTGTATTTATTGATTGTAATTTTTGTTTTACTTATTGTATAAAGAATAAGATCAAATGATCAACGGTCTAATAAAGGGGTTCGTTTGAATTGTAATAGTTTTCTTGTTGACGTGAAAAGAATTATTACTGGTACTAGTTATGAAACAAGATATGCCCATGCATATAAATCCACGTATTCGCGCGATGCGGCGGCGTGTATCATGTGACTAAATTTTTCAGCGAACAAATGTTATTTTATTTTGAGCGGCTTGATTTCAGATTTATGTTTTGAAAGCTTAATTAGATTGTACATTATGGTTAAAGAGTTGTATATTTTGATGAATGGGTGAATTAAATTGTGTATTAATTGTATGTATTGAATATTGTGTTTTAATTTTATTTGTATTTGTACATTGTGCTTCGGTAGTTGTATATATTTGTGATGGGTGTATTAATTGAATGTATGTAAGAAATAGTATTTGCTTAAAATTAATTGTGCTTTATATAGTTGTACATTATGTTTTATAAGTAGTATTTGCTTAAATTCTAATTTAGGAAATCTTAGACTCATAAATAAGAGAGAAGGTCATCCCTCCATTATAAGTAGTATAGATATTCATGTTTTGATATTAAATTAGAGGCGGCAAAACGGGCGGGCGGCGGGCACGGGCTACGGTTCAAACGGGCACGGGCTAAACGGGCATGAGGCAAACGGGTGAATGTTATACGAATCGCTTTAGAAAAGACACAAAACGACAAAATAAATTTCCTCAAACGTAACACCTCCTTTATATTTAAAATTTTTTAATATATTATATCTATATATAATTTTTTTTTAAAACAATTGTAATATTCTCCAATTAAAAGAAAATATGTGTCCGTTTGCGCCATTTAACTTTTAAATGAGCAATATATGCCCATTTAAAAAAAAGAGGCTAAATGTGCCCAAATCTTTTACAAATTTGCTCAAATTAACCATTTTTTTTATTTTAGGCACAAATTGTCATCTCTAATATCATATCTATATACTAAAAATGGGGTAAGTTGCTACAGTAAACGGGCTCCACACAGTGCTTTAACGTTGTGTTGGCATCATGCTATTGGTGGTTCGGAGTGAGTGGGACACTAGGCAGTTTGTCATTGGATGTCTAAAATAACTTCCACTATTCATACTCCGTTTCCACACACACATCCTTTTTAAAAGCTCTAGACACACAAACACTTACTAAAAATTTCCACCACTCACTTCCTCTCGTTCATTTCTTCTCAAAGGTTACACCATTTTCTAGAAACATCATACTTCGTCTTCCTCCAACAATTCTGTGACCCAAATCTTCAACACCAGAGTGAATTAAGGCGGCCCGATAATAGCTTCATATAAAGGTTAAGCCTAAAACACGTAATTAACGGCGGAAGATTTCAAATTAAACGATTTCAGCTTAAAGGTATTTATGAATATCTGGTTGATTTGTAAATTAGGGTTTATGTATCTTAATTCTTTGCAATTACTTTTGAAAAATTATGGTTTTTATTTGAAATTGGTTGCTTATCTTTATCCTTAGTTAACATTAAATCACGTATGTAATTGCTTTGAAGATTTTTATGGGTCCATAATTATATAGGGTGGTAATAAAGTTTAGATCTTGATGTATAAAGAATTATTGAATTAACGTTGTTTGTTTTCACAGAATGAAGGTTGTTGCAGCTTATTTGTTACCTTTGTTGGGAGGTAACACTTCATCATCTGCTGAGGATTTGAAGACCAATCTTGGTTCAGGTACGCCAAGTTCTTGGTATTTGTTTCCGGTTAGCTTGACCAATGAGTGATGCTACTGATTCTGCTATGTAACCATGGGAAGAAATCTCTTCCATTGGATTTTCTAAATTATAATTTGTGCGTGTTTGTATTTTGAATGGTGTTGCAGGTGTGTACGTTACTGACAGAGAGTTAGGGCAACAGTCATGAATCGGCTAACGAGGCCATAAAGCCATGGATGGAAAGGTGTTGTTTGGAGCTTTCGCCTTTGTGGTTTACTCTCCCTTGATAGCATATATATCAAATCAAAGCAAAAACAAATTTCATTTCAATGGACACAATTTATCTTGTTTTGGGTAATCTTTAGGTTGCTATTTGGTCTTTCTAAAAATAAAAACTCGGGGAAAAATCAGGAAATGCTGCAGAATTTGTAGGTTTTTTAGTTGCAAACACTACATGTCGTCGCTAAAAGTATCTGTAATAATGTGTCGGAGACTTTTAGCGACGATTCATATTGTCGCTGTAAGCGTGGACCCCAATAAAATCAACTACTCCCTCCGTCCCAATATAAGGCAAAAATTCAATATAGATCTCAAATTTACCATAGATCCAATAAACCAATCATAGCCATTCATTTTTCTAATAAACTATAAATAATTACACGAAAAAAATCATACCATCGCGAAAAAAATCATTACACGAAAAAAATCGTTAAACTTTCACCCTTTTTTTAAAAATTAAATATCTTGCAAACTATTAATCGTTACACGAAAAAAATCATACCATCGCGACGAGAATTAAATTATCTTTCTATAGATTTGCACTTCTATATATTTTTAACGATTTTTTTTTTCAAAATTTCGGCCTAGAAAAATTATATATGATTTGTGAAAATCATATATGATTCGATTTTATACAAATCATATAAATCATATATGAGTTTTAAAAATCATATGTGATTTGTAAAAATCATATATGATTTGTGAAAATCATATGTGATTCAATTTTTACAAATCATATATGTATTTTCTGGGCGGAATTTTTGAAAAAAAAAAGTTTGTCGAAAATATAGAGAAGTGTATATCTATAGAAAGATAATTTAATTCTCGTTGCGATGGTTTACTTTTTGTAGTTTGAAGATTTACCATTTGCAAGATATGTTATTTTTTAGAAAATGATGAAAATGGCTTTTTTATTAATTTTGATAAAAAAAAATGGATGGCTAAATTTAATTTATTGGATCAATGGCAAATATGAGATCTATATTGATCTCAACTCCTAAATATAATTAGGGGTGAGCATCGGTCCCGGACCGGACCGCCAAGACCGAGGATCGAATTAGCCAAATAGCCTAGACCGAAGATCGGACCGAATGTGAGCGGTCCGGTCCGGTCTCTGTCGGTTTGTCGGTCAGTCCGGTCCAACAAGGTCAAAATAGTCGGTTTGTGGTGCGGACCGGACAGGACCGGATCGGACCGACCGGACCGAGGACCGAATTAGCCCAAAAGCCTAGACCGAGGACCGGACCGAATGTGGTCGGTCCGATCCGGTCCGGTCGGTCCGTCGGTCGGTCCGGTCCGTTCGAGTCGTTTGCTCACCCCTAAATATAATTGTCCATATTTCTATTTTGTGATGTCTCAAAAAGATTGTCCACTTTTTATTTTTAGTAAAAACTATAGAATATTTTAAGGGAATATTCTCTTTGAGTGGTTGAGATTTTTAGTGACACCATTTTTATTAAACTTAGTGATTTCTCTCTCATGACAATAATTTTGAGACGGAGGTACCAATAATATGAATTATAAAATTAACTAATTAATTAATTATTTAAATATTTATTTTTTATTTATGTTAGTAATTACCTTTAGCAACGATGCATGTGGCTGTTACACGCCGTCGCTAAAACTGTTGGTTGTCGTCGCCATTACTTTGGCAACAGACCTATGTCGATGGCATGTCGTTGCTAATACTTTTAGTGACGATAAGGGTCGTCGCCAAAGGCCAAAAACGTTGTAGTGAATAGGTTAACCCCTGTCAAATCGGATCACAAATTTCTCTACCAAAACCGAAGTTTACTTTTCCCCAAAACTAAATCATTTCAGGTTGACTTAAATGTGCACAGGGGCGGACCGACATGGGCTCCCCATGAACATCATGGATTTATCTAGCGTAGTGTAAAGTTTTTCTTAAATATTGGAGTAATCTCTGCTTGAATTCATGTATAAATATTGTGGTGATACTCAGAAATGGATCAAAAAGGCTGGCATGTGGTAAATGTCATGTAAAATTGACATGCCTGCAATTTGTTTTTACAAGTGCTGAGGAAATAATGGCACAGCACTACAGCAGTGATCTCCTGATATGATTGAATTAATGGCCTCAGTATCAAATTTATCAGAGAGGGGAAGCCATCGGTGTTGAATTTGGTAATCTGCTATATGCCCTTACAGTTGGATATGCTTGGCTGAATCTGCGGTTGATGTTAACTTGATTCCAGTTTGAGAATGTATTAGTATAGTTGGATGTATGTTGCTTAATTTTTTAGTTTGTTGCTCTTTCTGGTGCTTGGGTTTGTCCAGCTTCAGCTGATCAACCTGGTAACACAGTCACTAGACTTTTCTTCTTTTTAGTTTGTTAATCTTTATTGATTGATTGATTCTACTACAATCAATAATTGCAGTAGAATCAATCAATCAATAAAAGAAGAAAAGTTGCGGCTTGCAATATATATTTATTTAATTGTTTGTTTTTTGATTTATGTCGAATCCAGGGTATCAATTTCCGAGACGACTTTTGTTGGTGTCGAATCCAGGGTATCAGTTCCAGAGACGACTTTTGTTGGTGTCGAATCCAGGGTATCAGTTCCCGAGAAGACTTTTGTTGGTGTCGAATCCAAGGTATCAATTCCCGAGACGACTTTTGTTGGTGTCGAATCCAGGGTATCAATTCCCGAGACGACTTTTATTTGTGTCGAATCCAGGGTATCAATTCCCGAGAAGACTTTTGTTTGGGGTCGAATCTAGGGTTCTTTTTCCCGAGACGACTGTTAAAAAAAAAAAAAAAAAAAAAAAAAAAAAAAAAAAAAAAAAAAAAAACCCTCTCCGCTGCCTCTCCTTCAACCTCTACTGCCTCCTCACCTGCTGTCTTCTCACCTGCTACGCTACCTTCTCATCTGCTCACCTTCATCAGACACTTTCCTCATCTCCATTCTCCCTCTTCGAATCAATCTATCCCACTTCTAAACTCATTCAAAAAAAAATATATATATCTTTATGTTTTTCTAGGGAAAAACACGCCCCGTTTGTTTGGAAGGTTCTTTGGGGGTTGAAGTTTTAGAACCAACTTTCGTTGTCTTATCTTTGTTTTAGTTGCAGGGGATACTTTGGGTTATCCCGTTTTAGTTGTAGGGGATACTTTGGGTTATCCCGTTTGGTCAGGATACTTTGGGTTATCCCGTTTTAGATGTGCTTCCGCTTGCTGTCAAATGTCTTCATCAACAATTATTTATTTGCTTTAATTTATCGTTTATTAGTTTTTCATCTCCAGTCCGAGCTTTCGCGATTTCGCCGCTCGAACTGCGGGGGAGTGTTAGTCTGTATTATGTCATCGGGCTCAAGCCCAGGCCCGAGTCTAGAAGACTCCATTGTGTAATATTTATATGTGAATGTAATTGCAGTAGAATCAATCAATCAATAAAGAATATTATCTTATTATCTTACAGATTGTTCATAAATACAATCTAGCAACAAGATTTTTGACAACAGAAGGAGAGAGGGGAAAGGAGTGGCTGGCCAGTCAACGGAAAGAAAGGGCGAGTGACATGCGGCCATATAGAGCAAAACAACAACTGCATATAAACCTCAGGACCAATAAAGCAAATTTAATAGATCTTCATGGGCATTATCAGTTTGAGAACTATAAACTTGCTACACGGCTACAAAAAAATCAAATAATAATGAAATCCCTTCAATGTTTGATCTTATTATATATCGAGGAAAACCAAATTGTTCAAAGATTTAATACAACTTCTTGCTATTAAACACACAAAATGGAGTTGAACTATGTCCATATCAATTGGTAGCAGTACAAACTCTACGAATTTCGCCTTGCGTCCCTGTCTTCACCTTGATGTTACACATTTTCACCATTGCTGTTCCAAACTCCGCGTTGAATCTTGATCCTGATCTTCCTCCCAAAAACCCTTGTACAAACCTTTGCGTCCTCCGGTCACTCCATAGCTTGGCATCGGATTCAATTACTCCCCGCCTGTTCCTCAAGTTATCATAGAAGGAGTTGCCAAAGCTATTAACACTACCGGTATCAAGAGCCACACGCCTTAACCCATCACCACCATTGGGGCAAAGTGCTCGGAGTTGTGGTAGAAATGCTTGATTGATATCCGGGTCGGGGGCATTAGTGTTGTTGAAGTTGTAAAGTCTATAGCTGAATAACGCGCAAGCTGCTGTTCCAATTGTGTGTCCACCTGGTAAACTAAAATATATATGTTTTTTTTTAAGCATAGGTTTCTGAAAGCCAATATACAGTTTTATTATCTACTTACCAACAAGGATAACAAGATCTTGAATATCTAGGCCTTTATCAGCAAACTTTTGAATTTGGACGGTCATAGGGTCATTGAAAGCAGGCAAGTTTGCAGTATCAGATGCTCGCGAAACCAATCCATCTCTACGTCCTAAAGGCACAGGCCAACTACGTCCACCAGTTTGAAAGATGTTATAGGAAAAAAATACAATATCATAGTTAAAAATCTACCTAAGAACATTCATAGAGTACAAAGACAGAGTGAGTGATAAAGAAACATAAATACCAGGACAACTAAATCACGAGCAGCAAGGGCAACAATATCAGCACAAGAGACTACTCCTGGGCATGTGGTTTCAAGCTGAGATTTTGCAGCATCAATAACTTCAAAGCCTCGTAAGAACCCGTTGGGTGGGGCGAACTTTTCAGTCGCTGCACCATCAATAAGGATATATGCATCACAACCATTTACAAAGCAGTCATAGAAGAACATTCTTAGCAAACCGGGTGCTATTGTGGGGTTGGCTTGGACAGCAGTCTGAACAGCGGATTGGACTATTGACTCAACGTTACGGCAGGTCGACCTATAGAAACCAACACGAGTCCGTCCACCACCACCACGAATGCTTTGGCCTAGTGCTAATGTGGTCAATGTGGCTAACAGGAGCACTAGCATGACTAGTGTTTTGGTTAGGGAATAACCCTCCATTATTACAAAAGAATGATTGATGATTTTATATGATATTTTAAGTAATGTATTTAGTGAATGAGATGGTGAGAGATATTGCCTGGAGAAAGGGTATTTATAGCTCTTGAGGGTGATCGGTGCAAAACCGTCAAGTTTTCTCACACAAGCCGGCCACTTGTGAATGGCCGACCGTAAGAAACTTAAAACAGTTTAAACACGAATGCAATGAAGATCTGGGGAGTATAGTGTTTCCCCGGGTCGTTATGTCCCAGCGAGCTATGCGAAGAATCACCAAACGAATAGTGATCGAGAGATTTGAACGGAAAAGGAGATTTGTGATTATTATAAGTACAGAAAAAGGACATAAAATATAAGGGCTTAAATGCAAATTAAAGGAAATTAAAAGGATAAAAAATATTAAATAAACGCTATCACTATTTGCAAAATGATGTTTTTGATTTTTATGTTTTTATAAAACTGAATTAAAAACTACGCGACGTACAACAGAAAATGAGAAACTGAACAATATTAATCCTAAAAATATGAAAATGATATTTTTACAAACCTAATGATAAAAGAAAAATTTTAGAAAAAGAAAATTATTTTAATAACTATTTATCTAATTATTATTAATTAAAAACTATTTTAACTATTTAATATTAGCCTAAAATACAAGAAAATATGAAATAAAGCTAGAAAAATAAAATTTTGACTTGGAAAAATCTAAAATAACAAAAGAGAATTTTCAAAACTATTTTTGTATTTTTCTGAATATTTTTGTATTTTTTATGAATTAAAAACTATTTAAAACTACTTAAATTGCTTAAAAATACAAATTTAACTAAGAAAAATCTAGAAAAATAATTTTTTTACTTTTTATATTTATCTTAACTTAATAAAAATGAAAAATTATTTTTTTGAAACTTTTCTTAATTAATTGGATTAAAAGCTATTTAAAAAGTGCTAAAAATTAATTTAAATGCAGAAAAATAGCAAACAGGCTAGGAAAAATCTGAAAAATTCAAGATAAGCCTAAAATAATATCAGGAATCTAGGAAAAATAGAAAAACAGGTGGTTGTGTGCAAGAAATTGAGACTGCCATACAAGTGCTTATTGAAATAAGCACTTGAATAAGCCAAAGGGTAACAAATGGGCACCAAACCAACACAGAAACTGCAATAAGCTACAACTACCTAGAAACAACTTATTACAACAGGCTTAAACCTCTAAAACTCAAGTTGCTATGATTTGAAGATTTGAGCAAAAGTACTAAAAACAGATTTGTGCTACCTACTTGCAGCCCAAGAATAAGCCATCAAATAAGCTAGAACTCAAAAACCAGAAATGGGAACCTACACTAGACCTGGCCAAGAGCTTGTAAACCAAAAAGCAGACTTAGATAAGCTCTTATGAGCCCAGTGCAAGCTCTACAAGAACTGCATAATCCCTGTGCAGACTCAGTGAATGCTGAGTCAGTGCACATGGTATTTGCACCCATATTGATAAGCTGATATGGAGCTTATAAAAAATTTGTAAAAATCTAGAAAAATGGTAATAAGGAATTAGACCAAGTGAAGTTTATGAACACCAAATTTCACTTGAATTGGCTCAGAAATGAACTCATGAAAAATCCCTCTAGTTGAACCCAAAACTAAGTTTTCAAGTTTTTGACCTTTTTTGACAGAATTGAAAGTTGACTTTTTTGAGATTTGGATCAAATTTGTGAACTGAAAATGATATATTATGATGAAATAAGACTAAAGCAAGCTAGTTCTATGAATTTTAAACACAGAACAAGTTTTTGGCTTTTGAAAATTATAACAGATAAGCAGTTAAGACATTTGAGGATGGATTTTGACTTTTGAGCTTTTGCAGGCTCAAGTTATGACTAGAATGAGTCAAATAGAACTAGACAAGCATGAAACAACAGGTTTCAAACACTAAACTACCCTTAAACACAGATTTACCTACTGATCCAAACACCTTTTATATAACTGTTTTGCAATTTTAACTAAACAAACTACTAATTCAACTTGCACAGACACTCAAACTAAATCTAACTAGCTTAATAACAACTTAATCAATGAACAAAAACTATCCCTATGTGACAACTCGCACTTTTCCAGATATTCGTTTTCGAGAAAATTTGTCTGTTTTTCATTTACGAACTTTCCTGAGCTCATTTGACGTGAAAACGAGAAAGCTGTGTCATGAAATGTGAAATTTGCACTTAACGCGTACCGGCACACCCGACGTTTTGATTTATTTTGATTTTTGTATATGAGAATATAGTCGTGTAAATACTCGTTATTATTGGAAAATTATTCCGAACGCGATGGCGCAAGTTTCGTAATTTTTATCGTTCATTTGATAGTCTAAATATGTCTCGAATCTAATATCTATAAAATATTGCTGATAATGTCATGCTTAGTCCCTGAGGGGATGTAGGGATTTCACAACTCGTCCTTGTGGGCTATATATAGAACAAGATAGTCACAACTAGGGTTTGGATTCATTTTCTCAACCCTAACCTATCACCCTTATCCCTCCTCTTTCCTGCTTCCTCCTCCCAACATATCTACAGCCGCCACCCTCCCTGATCCGTCACCACGACAGCCACCCTCTGCCACCACTGTGCTCCACCAGACGCCGTACGTCACAACTATTCAAGGAAGAGCAGGGTTCGTCTGGGGATTTGGAGTTCGCTTGTTCTGTGTTCGTGCGCCGTCGCCACCACCGTTCCTCTCATCTCTTTCCCTTTCTTTTTGTTGGTAAGCTCGACACACAAAAGTATATCTGGGCTACTTTTCTTTTTAAAAAAAAACCAATTATAATTCGTTTGTCTTAAGTTTTCGTGGATAAAAAATGAGTTAAGTGATTTATAAAGACGATTTTATTCGAGATGCGGTGGTTAAATCGGCATAAAGGGAATGTTTGTTGATTTATAATCGAGATGAGTCAACTCAACTGAGTCGACTCATTGAGTATAGTGAACCGGATATAAAACAAGTACTAGAGTTTTTGTTAAATTAAAACAGATGAATCGGTTTTGGTTTATCATTTTGTGTGGCTAAGGATTTATAAAACCGTGTAGTGATATGTCTTGGTCTCGTTATTGGGATAAACCCGTGAGGGTTTTCAGTTTGGATGGGAGCATTTCTTTAAAAAGAAAATTTGTGTAGCGATAATGTGTTGAATCAGGTTGTAAACGAGTCCAATATGTGTTGTATTTTGATTTAAAATGGTGTGTTACTATTCCGTTATACACGGGTCGAATCTCGGTTTGGATTGGGAGTGTCTATATGGGTGTCGTGGTTGTATGTGTGTCACGAGTTAAATTGGAGTCATCTTAGTCCTTGTTGGTTTATTTAATCTTTGGTCTCATCTTAGAATTTGATTTGTTAATTTGCAAAGTGTTGTTCGCTAGGGTGTGCTGCATTTGGCTTCTTTGTTTGATGTCTTCTCCGTTCGAACACGGCATAGTAGAGTGCGTTATTGGTCTAGAATTAATATCAGTAGCAAGAAGAATGTTAACATATTGGATGTGTTTGTGTTTCGTTTTCAGCTGACCTTAGGCGCGTTTGGTATTTTGATGGGACACAAGACCACTTATAAAATAAGGGTGTGTTAAATTTGTGAAATGTATAAATATGATACTAATGTGTTATTCGTTTTGACTTTTACACTCAATGGTACGTTTCGGATACGAATTTGGGATTGGACACTTTGGATGTGGTTAATAAATTATAAACCGAACTAACAATTAAGAAACTATAAAAATGGTTAAAGTATTTATAGTTAAGGGATATATTGCAACACATGAGACATTGATTTCTTGGACTCATTTACGAGCATTGTGACCTTATATATATTGTTGGACAAGGATTGGACGTATTGGATTTACAGTATTGGTTATTTGGACATTATGGACCTTTTGGTACACGCGACGGAAAGGTATGTTAGACTCATAAGAGTTTAACATATCTGGACCCGAACTTTACAAAATGGTCGATAAATCTAAACAACTAATATATACGCGAATAATATGTTCAATTGTATATTTTAAATTGTAGCATTTGACGAATTGGGAAACTTAACGATAAATTTTATATTATTCAAGAGTCATTATGATTTGGAAATGTTTTATAAATGGGTACTTCATGCCGAAATTTCGTAAAATCTTTTATAAACTTAAATCATTTATAATTTCTTTAATATCCTGAAAACTTTTCAAAACTTATACATTTTGACGATATATCAACTATTTTGGGAAATATGGGTAAATGCCGAAACCTATCAATTGACTTACTTGCTGGCCATAGTTATGTGTCATTATGGTCTTGGTATCTTTCTAGTCGTTGTCTTCTAGATTCGAGTCTTGGTCAACTTTATTGACTATTCCTCATAATATATTGGGATATATATTATGTCTTGGTATGAGTTATGTTTGGCGTGAGTTAAAAACCTTTGGGGTGAGTTACATTTTGGAATACTTTTGGCGTGAGTTGTATGTCGAGTCTTGATTTCTTACCACCACACGAAATGTTAAAACTAAACTTTTGGGATATTGATAATGGATTTTTGAAATCTTTGGTCGAGAATTCCACGAAAACTAAGACACGTTGTCTTTCGGATATTGTATTATTTTGCTTTGCTAGACGTATTCTGAGATAGCAAATTGCTATTAGGTCGTGACGATGTAGTACCTTTGTACTTGTACTCTTTGGATATCGACGTGCCTTCGTTCATGATTTGGTTGTGCTTGCTCTTTGATGCCAGTCTTGTTAGTTGTGATTCTTGCGTTGCTCGTATCGAGGTGAGTTCATGGCCCCTACTTTTACTTACTTTTAAAATTGTTTTAGGGGAGAATGCATGCTCGTTTTTACTAAATGCAAATGATTGATTGATTTGAATACGCTATTGATAACTGATTTTGATGAAATGCGTGATTTGGTTTAAATATGTTTTTATGTGGACACAAGTGCTTGAACTGTTTTGGATTGGACCATAAAATGTTTTTGTGAGCTATTACGTGCTAGGTTAAGGTTAGAAACCCAAGCGTTGTTATGAATTGTTACATCCTGGCTCAGGATGGTGCGAATGTTATGGATAGATCTATTGGGAATGGCCACCCCGTCCGACCAACATGGCTCATGTGGGGGACGTATAACATGTCGTTTGTTAGTGTGTTTAGAGATAGTCACGGCTCGTGCTATCTAGTGATGGTTTCCTGACTTAGCCTGCGTAATAGTTAAGCTTGCGTGACACTATATTCGTTGTAGTGTTTGATTTTGATATGGTCCAAGTGGTCATTTATGAATTATTTTTGCGGATAAATGTTTTGATACTGTGAATTAGGCAGTGTATGCCTTGATTATATTTGACTTGTTTATGATAATTGATTTGCACTTGAAAACCTTGTGGTCCACCTTTCTATTCTTTTGCTTAAAGGTAAACCTTGTTTTCGCGACATTGTGGGCGCCACAATGATCGAAATGATCTTTTGAACTCGTAATACTTTTTTATGAAAACCTATGAACTCACCAACCTCGTGTTGACACTTTTAGCATGTATTCTCAGGTATTGAGGCGATTGTTTACTTTTGGAGGCGCTTGGGCAATGGCATGGCATGGTCATAGACGACTCTGATATTTGGATTTGGGGACCGCTTATTTATTATGGGCCTATTTCCGCATTAAATTTTATTGTAAACATTGATTTTATTAAATAAATGAGTTTTCTTAAGAAAAACCTTTTACTCTATGCTTGTGTTGTGGTACCGATTAGTAGCACCCAAAACTTGTATGCTTCCGCTAAAATCCGATTTTTGGGGGTGTTACAGATTGGTATCAGAGCCAGGTTATAGAGAACTGGGTAAATTTTCAAAAACCTAGACTATAACCACTTTTTATGAAAATTTAACCTATGACCGACACGTGCCTGCCTGCCAAGCTGATACCTCACTTGTGACTTTGATTGCTAATATATTTGATGAGATGTGTGCCTTACTCTTGGATGAGTATATCCATTTATCTTTCACTTTCTGTTATAAGTATCTTCGACATACTTATGTTTACGCATCGTATCTGTTGTAGCGTTGCGTCTCTTTCCCTGCACAATCTCATCACTCGTCCTTGCGTGTGGACACTTGTTTTAATCTTTTGAAAATGGATTTTGGAAAGTGAAAGACATGAGACTAGAGTAACTAAGTCAAGTAAATCAAAATTCATTGAACCTCGGGTGAATATAGACTGATCACCTATATTCAACCAGGGACAGTGGGGCATAGCCTGATCACCTATGTCCGACTCAGAGGTGAATTTTGCGATACTTGGAGTAGTTATAATAGAATTATGTCTGGTTGGTTTTTGGTTTGATTTCGGGAATTGGAAAAGTTTTGGTGTGTGTATACGAGCATGAAATTTTACAAAAGCTTTCCTTCACACACAACACACTGGCATCACAAATTCTTGTTTATCGCGATATCCTTCCTTTGTTATGAGTCGCTATTCGTCGCCGTCTAATCATTATTCGACTTCGGATTGTTTTTGGAATCGTTGGAACTGTAAGACCTTGTTTTGCATCGGGTCAGGTTAGACCCGATTGGTCACATGTTTGCATTTGGGTTGCGTGAACTCCGTAAAGTTGATATAAGCTCATCGGGCTTCTTGGAATATTTGGAATCGATCTTGGCTACGTTGAATTTGGATTGTTAGATTTTGCGATTTTGGTTCCTATGGTGAAATTGGATTCGCTTATTTTCGTGGTTTTGTTTTGGTCCTGTTGTAGACGCCTCTACTCTAAGCCTTATCTTCGATCAATGATTATTCCATTGATGTTGTTCTTTTGATGATGCACCTTGCGCTCTATCGATGTGTATGCTTTTAGCATAACTGTTTGGAACCATCGTCGTTCAATCGTATTCAGAATTTGATTTGATATCGATTGGTAGTCGAATTTCTTTTGGAAATTATGACGTTGAATTTGAATGCTGTATCTTTCTGCGTTAAGTATTAAGTGCACTACGGAATCAATCTATTGATTGCTAGTAGTAATTAATGCTCTCCTTCAGAGTCATACTATGAATTTGCTTAACTCTCGTCTCAACGGAGATTTTGTTGACCCAACAGAAACCTTAAGACTTTAAGGAGTAACTTGAAACGCGATCCTTGGAGCTGACGCCTAATCCTTCATTGGTCTATTGAGAATATCATTTTGCGGTCATCCTACGAAATGTTTTGCTGTTATCGAGATTTTGACCTTGCCGTTGTTTGTACACAATGGATTGTATTCTTGTTATCCTCTCAACTGTTTCACAAGTTGTTTCACATCAAGATTCTAGTAATCACTCAAGAGCCATGAGAACAGGTCTTGGTATGAGTATTGGATACCATCCATAGACTGTTGGCTTGAGTGAAAGAATTATTTAAATGTTAGAGGACATGTTGCGTATCTGCGTGATCGATTTCGTCACTGGTTGGGATAGACACCTCCCATTGGTCGAAATGTCATATAACCATAGCCACGTTGTACGAGGTACTTCATGGTTGAAAATTTTCGCTCAACAATTTGTTGGATTTAAGTGGGAAATACCCAACTTGCTATCCTGAAACTGTTCATGAATCTGTCGAGAAATTGTTTAAATCAAAAGCAGAATGCAAACTGCTCACGATCATCAGAAGAGCTACGATGGATGAATGACATGAACCTTTGAGACTCCATGATTAGAGACAAAACTATTCTTAAAATCTCTCCATGGATTGTGTGATACGTTTAAGTAAACGTGGAAAGCTTAACCTTTGTTGTGCAAATCCTTGTAAGACTCTTGCTAGAGCTGGAATGGTAGCTTAGAGCCTTAAGCTACCGCCAGAACTTAGTTGTTCATGACGTTTTTATGTGCGTAATCAGAAGTAATGCCTCACTGTGGAAAACGATTATTGTCTTTGCTGGGAGATATCCATATCGACGAACGCTTAAGCTGTGTTGAGGAACCTATCGAAATCGTGAATCGTGAAGTCAAATGACTTGAGCAAAGTCGTTTTCCTATTTTTACTAATCGGTGGAAACTCTAAGAAACATCCCGAATCCGCGTGAGAACGTGAAAATGGAACCTTGAGAAAGTATCCTCATCTCTTTTCAAATCTAACGGATAACTCGAATTGAATCGCGAGGACGCGATTCCGTTGAGAAGGGAAGTCTGTGACAACTCGCACTTTTCCAGATATTCGTTTTCGAGAAAATTTGTCTGTTTTTCATTTACGAACTTTCCTGAGCTCATTTGACGTGAAAACGAGAAAGCTGTGTCATGAAATGTGAAATTTGCACTTAACGCGTACCGGCACACCCGACGTTTTGATTTATTTTGATTTTTGTATATGAGAATATAGTCGTGTAAATACTCGTTATTATTGGAAAATTATTCCGAACGCGATGGCGCAAGTTTCGTAATTTTTATCGTTCATTTGATAGTCTAAATATGTCTCGAATCTAATATCTATAAAATATTGTTGATAATGTCATGCTTAGTCCCTGAGGGGATGTAGGGATTTCACAACTCGTCCTTGTGGGCTATATATAGAACAAGATAGTCACAACTAGGGTTTGGATTCATTTTCTCAACCCTAACCTATCACCCTTATCCCTCCTCTTTCCTGCTTCCTCCTCCCAACATATCTACAGCCGCCACCCTCCCTGAGTCGTCACCACGACAGCCACCCTCTGCCACCACTGTGCTCCACCAGACGCCGTACGTCACAACTATTCAAGGAAGAGCAGGGTTCGTCTGGGGATTTGGAGTTCGCTTGTTCTGTGTTCGTGCGCCGTCGCCACCACCGTTCCTCTCATCTCTTTCCCTTTCTTTTTGTTGGTAAGCTCGACACACAAAAGTATATCTGGGCTACTTTTCTTTTTAAAAAAAAACCAATTATAATTCGTTTGTCTTAAGTTTTCGTGGATAAAAAATGAGTTAAGTGATTTATAAAGACGATTTTATTCGAGATGCGATGGTTAAATCGGCATAAAGGGAATGTTTGTTGATTTATAATCGAGATGAGTCAACTCAACTGAGTCGACTCATTGAGTATAGTGAACCGGATATAAAACAAGTACTAGAGTTTTTGTTAAATTAAAACAGATGAATCGGTTTTGGTTTATCATTTTGTGTGGCTAAGGATTTATAAAACCGTGTAGTGATATGTCTTGGTCTCGTTATTGGGATAAACCCGTGAGGGTTTTCAGTTTGGATGGGAGCATTTCTTTAAAAAGAAAATTTGTGTAGCGATAATGTGTTGAATCAGGTTGTAAACGAGTCCAATATGTGTTGTATTTTGATTTAAAATGGTGTGTTACTATTCCGTTATACACGGGTCGAATCTCGGTTTGGATTGGGAGTGTCTATATGGGTGTCGTGGTTGTATGTGTGTCACGAGTTAAATTGGAGTCAGCTTAGTCCTTGTTGGTTTATTTAATCTTTGGTCTCATCTTAGAATTTGATTTGTTAATTTGCAAAGTGTTGTTCGCTAGGGTGTGCTGCATTTGGCTTCTTTGTTTGATGTCTTCTCCGTTCGAACACGGCATAGTAGAGTGCGTTATTGGTCTAGAATTAATATCAGTAGCAAGAAGAATGTTAACATATTGGATGTGTTTGTGTTTCGTTTTCAGCTGACCTTAGGCGCGTTTGGTATTTTGATGGGACACAAGACCACTTATAAAATAAGGGTGTGTTAAATTTGTGAAATGTATAAATATGATACTAATGTGTTATTCGTTTTGACTTTTACACTCAATGGTACGTTTCGGATACGAATTTGGGATTGGACACTTTGGATGTGGTTAATAAATTATAAACCGAACTAACAATTAAGAAACTATAAAAATGGTTAAAGTATTTATAGTTAAGGGATATATTGCAACACATGAGACATTGATTTCTTGGACTCATTTACGAGCATTGTGACCTTATATATATTGTTGGACAAGGATTGGACGTATTGGATTTACAGTATTGGTTATTTTGGACATTATGGACCTTTTGGTACACGCGACGGAAAGGTATGTTAGACTCATAAGAGTTTAACATATCTGGACCCGAACTTTACAAAATGGTCGATAAATCTAAACAACTAATATATACGCGAATTGTAACACCCCGCCTTTTTTGACCACAATATTGTCCGCTTTGCCCGCAGGCTCACGGCTTTGTTTTTGTGGCCTCATTTGAAGACTTCCCGGCAGGTCACCCAAGCCAGTACTACTCTCACATGAGCACGCTTAACTGCCAGTTCCTAAGAACTCCACCCGCAGTAGACCACAAAACGCGTTGTGTCATTGTAAGGCGAATGTTATCTTATGAGCCCAGCATCTCTCCAGGCCACAGCCGATGTGGGATTTGCCTAGGGTGTCACAATCACCCCCCCTTAGGGACTCATCGTCCTCGATGAGGTTTGCCCCACCATCCCGAACGGCTCAGGAGTGGCTCTGATACCATCTTGTAACACCCCGCCTTATCTGACCACAATATTTTCCGCTTTGCCCGCAGGCTCACGGCTTTGTTTTTGTGGCCTCATTTGAAGACTTCCCGGCAGGTCACCCAAGCCAGTACTACTCTCACATGAGCACGCTTAACTGCCAGTTCCTAAGAACTCCACCCGCAGTAGACCACAAAACGCGTTGTGTCATTATAAGGCGAATGTTATCTTATGAGCCCAGCATCTCTCCAGGCCACAGCCGATGTGGGATTTGCCTAAGGTGTTACAATCACCCCCCCTTAGGGACTCATCGTCCTCGATGAGGTTTGCCCCACCATCCCGAACGGCTCAGGAGTGGCTCTGATACCACTTGTAACACCCCGCCTTTTTTGACCACAATATTGTCCGCTTTCCTCGCAGGCTCACGGCTTTGTTTTTGTGGCCTCATTTGAAGACTTCCCGGCAGGTCACCCAAGCCAGTACTACTCTCACATGAGCACGCTTAACTGCCAGTTCCTAAGAACTCCACTCGCAGTAGACCACAAAACGCGTTGTGTCATTGTAAGGCGAATGTTATCTTATGAGCCCAGCATCTCTCCAGGCCACAGCCGATGTGGGATTTGCCTAGGGTAGATGCTGGGCTCATAAGATAACATTCGCCTTACAATGACACAACGCGTTTTGTGGTCTACTGCGGGTGGAGTTCTTAGGAACTGGCAGTTAAGCGTGCTCATGTGAGAGTAGTACTGGCTTGGGTGACCTGCCGGGAAGTCTTCAAATGAGGCCACAAAAACAAAGCCGTGAGCCTGCGGACAATATTGTGGTCAAAAAAGGCGGGGTGTTACAAGTGGTATCAGAGCCACTCCTGAGCCGTTCGGGATGGTGGGGCAAACCTCATCGAGGACGATGAGTCCCTAAGGGGGGGTGATTGTGACACCCTAGGCAAATCCCACATCGGCTGTGGCCTGGAGAGATGCAGGGCTCATAAGATAACATTCGCCTTACAATGACACAACGCGTTTTGTGGTCTACTGCGAGTGGAGTTCTTAGGAACTGGCAGTTAAGCGTGCTCATGTGAGAGTAGTACTGGCTTGGGTGACCTGCCGGGAAGTCTTCAAATGAGGCCACAAAAACAAAGCCGTGAGCCTGCGGGCAAAGCGGACAATATTGTGGTCTGAGGAGACGGGGTGTTACACGAATAATATGTTCAATTGTATATTTTAAATTGTAGCATTTGACGAATTGGGAAACTTAACGATAAATTTTATATTATTCAAGAGTCATTATGATTTGGAAATGTTTTATAAATGGGTACTTCATGCCGAAATTTCGTAAAATCTTTTATAAACTTAAATCATTTATAATTTCTTTAATATCCTGAAAACTTTTCAAAACTTATACATTTTGACGATATATCAACTATTTTGGGAAATATGGGTAAATGCCGAAACCTATCAATTGACTTACTTGCTGGCCATAGTTATGTGTCATTATGGTCTTGGTATCTTTCTAGTCGTTGTCTTCTAGATTCGAGTCTTGGTCAACTTTATTGACTATTCCTCATAATATATTGGGATATATATTATGTCTTGGTATGAGTTATGTTTGGCGTGAGTTAAAAACCTTTGGGGTGAGTTACATTTTGGAATACTTTTGGCGTGAGTTGTATGTCGAGTCTTGATTTCTTACCACCACACGAAATGTTAAAACTAAACTTTTGGGATATTGATAATGGATTTTTGAAATCTTTGGTCGAGAATTCCACGAAAACTAAGACACGTTGTCTTTCGGATATTGTATTATTTTGCTTTGCTAGACGTATTCTGAGATAGCAAATTGCTATTAGGTCGTGACGATGTAGTACCTTTGTACTTGTACTCTTTGGATATCGACGTGCCTTCGTTCATGATTTGGTTGTGCTTGCTCTTTGATGCCAGTCTTGTTAGTTGTGATTCTTGCGTTGCTCGTATCGAGGTGAGTTCATGGCCCCTACTTTTACTTACTTTTAAAATTGTTTTAGGGGAGAATGCATGCTCGTTTTTACTAAATGCAAATGATTGATTGATTTGAATACGCTATTGATAACTGATTTTGATGAAATGCGTGATTTGGTTTAAATATGTTTTTATGTGGACACAAGTGCTTGAACTGTTTTGGATTGGACCAGAAAATGTTTTTGTGAGCTATTACGTGCTAGGTTAAGGTTAGAAACCCAAGCGTTGTTATGAATTGTTACATCCTGGCTCAGGATGGTGCGAATGTTATGGATAGATCTATTGGGAATGGCCACCCCGTCCGACCAACATGGCTCATGTGGGGGACGTATAACATGTCGTTTGTTAGTGTGTTTAGAGATAGTCACGGCTCGTGCTATCTAGTGATGGTTTCCTGACTTAGCCTGCGTAATAGTTAAGCTTGGGTGACACTATATTCGTTGTAGTGTTTGATTTTGATATGGTCCAAGTGGTCATTTATGAATTATTTTTGCGGATAAATGTTTTGATACTGTGAATTAGGCAGTGTATGCCTTGATTATATTTGACTTGTTTATGATAATTGATTTGCACTTGAAAACCTTGTGGTCCACCTTTCTATTCTTTTGCTTAAAGGTGTTGGGTCATATACAATCGTGTATATGTGATTTGATACAACAAAACTACATATGCTTCAATGAAGATAATTGAAGGACTTAATATGCATAATGGAGATTCTACAAGCTGATGGAGTATATGCAAAATACTTATCTTTATTAAAGATTACAGAAGATATTGTTTTACTTGTAGGATAAGTTTGTAACCCTAGCACCTCTATTATATAAAGAGATGACAGGCACGTAGTTTATTAGACAATTAGTACTACACACAAAAATATACACGTCCCATATATTATTAGTTAGTTCATAGCTTCAAGGTTGAAAAACCCTATCACTATTAAGGGTGATCGTATTAATAATATTGAGGCTTAGTTTGATATTATTACTGTGTTCTGCTATTCTTATTGTTTGTGTTCTTCTTAGCCTTACTGAGTAGATTCCGCATACTCATTAAAGTTCCAGGTAGAATTCCACTTAGTAGTTTTATACAAAATTGCTAAACCCTTTATAAGTTAAAGGTTAAAGATCCATATAACAACTGTCTACGAATTGGGATCTACATGTGGTATCAATCGCCAGGGGGAAATTCTACATAACAAGAACGAGTGCTGATCCAGTTAAGTTTGCAGTGATGGCCATTTTTTACACATCATCCAGTGATCCAAACAAGAAGGTAAAATTCTGTGTTAACTGTAATGATTCTTATCAAACCTTGCTTAAAGATCTTGAACTTGAAAAAACGAGTCATAGCACAGCTAGGGCTGAGAAACTAGAATATTTATTTAATCTAGAAAAAGTTGAAGCTAAAGTTCTTGTTTATAAAGATAATGAAGAAGCTTGGACAGAAAAGTACAACCAACTAGAGTATCAATTAAAACTAAGTGATTGGAAGTTAGGTTGTAAGATATCAGAAGTTGAAAAGCTCACCAAGGAAAGGGATGATCTTTTACAAAAACTTGCTAGTCAATCTTGTGAATCTATGAAAAGTGAAAGTTTAGGTGAGAAGAATGCTACACTAGCTTCACCTACACAAACTGATAAGATTGATAGGAATAAGGTCAACATTGAAGATTGGGTTGAACGTGATGATAAAGTAGTTCCTGAAGGTTTTTCAAAGGTTAAAAAGAAAAAGAGTTTGAAGTCTGTGAAGTTTGCTGAACCTTTAGAAACCAAACCTGTTAAAAGTCACAAAAAGTCTAATAAAAACCCTAGGAACAACAATAGTGTAAAACCCTAAAATCTATAATCGCGTAAATGACAATTTTGCCCTCCAATTTAAAATTTCACCAACTCGGAAAATACGTTAACATCATTTAACAAGTATTAATATATGCACCTTGTGGAATAATAAACTTATGTTATAAATTAAATGAACAAGAAATAATTAATCCTAAGTAACTAAATTAAAAGTATCATAATGTACCATTGCACTTGAACCACAAAGAGGACTAAATACATGATAGAATTGTTAAGTTGGAAAGTTTAGAAATCCCCTCTTGGACTCCTTGATGGCCGGCCATTCAAGGCCTAAAAACCCTCCCCATATCAATTTTATTTATCTCATTTATCTCCTCATTCATTTCAAAATAATACCTAGAAAACCCTAGCTCTTGTTTCTCTCCTTCTAAGTGGCGGCATCTTTGGTTTTCTTCCATACAATCCGAATTTTGATCAAGCTAAGGTGATCCTAGGAGGCTCGTGTTCGTGGGTAATCGTTTGGTGGACGTTGTGTTGGTGTTTGGGGTCGAATTGGAAGCTAGGTTTTGGGTTTGGTTTCTTGCCGTGGGGTTTGATAGACCAAGGGAGTATTGGTTTGGTTTTTGTGGTTTGATTCTTCTTGTTTGCTTCGTACACGCTACAAGGGTAACATCTCGTCATCTCGAATCTCTTCTCTTTGTTTCCTTGATCAATTCGTGGGTTATGTATTTTTCTAGGGCTTGTAACTTGATAAAATGGATCACATAAAATCATAGATCTAAAACACATAAAATGATAACACGTAAAATGATAAAACCATGATATCTAAACCTATATGTATTCGTATGATATGGGGCTGAATAAAGGATTATGAAACTGATTTTGGACTTCTAATTGTCGAATTATATTAAGGTTTTTAAAAGGGTTTAATGATCTTATGATTTCATGTTTTCGTATATGATAAACGGATTTGTTAATGAATGATTACGAGGGTGTTTTGAACATTGTTATGGGGCGTATAATATGAGATTGGTTAGGGGCTGAATCGAATTGAATATGAGATCACATTAGGAGTCTTGTAATCTTGTAATAATCGAGCTAGAATGGTTAAAAACGGATTCGTTAATCTTAAACGTAAATTAGGGCTTGTAAATCATGATGATATATAATTAAGGGGTTGTTTGGTAAATTGTGAAACTTAATGGATTAATATGTTAAAATACTAACTAAATGGATTAAATGAGTAAAATGGGTAAACTTACTATATTTACACTTTTAACCCTATACTTTGCCATATTGACATTTTAAACCCTAAACTTTTGTAACTTGTCATAAATGATCCTTAAAGCATTATAATACTCATTTTCTATTATAACTTGAGATAAGTAACTAAACTTACTATATATGGAAACCTACTATATTTGGAAACCTGCTAAATATGGAAACTTGCTATTTTTAGAAAGTTACTAATTATGGAAATCTGCTAATTCTGGAAAGTTACTAAAAATAGAAACCTGCCTAAAATAGAAAGTTTCCTAAAATAGAAAGTTACTTAAAATGGAAAGATTACTAAAACGGGAAACTTGCTAAAAATGGAAAGCCGTCTTAAAACAAGTGTTTCGGATTCTTATAGAGCGTTATCTAATTCATATAGGTTCAGGGCGGCGTGATTGATCTCCTTCATTGATTTACTTTCTTTGTTTGCTTGCTTCGAATAAGGTACAGATATTCTGACCTTTCTCTTAAGGTTTCTCGTGATCTCTTGCATCTTTGATCTCCTGCCATATTGATATTGAACCTTTGCTTTGCTATTTGAACCTTTGCTATTGAAACCTTGCTATTGATCCTTTGCTATTTGAACCTTGATATTGATCCTTTGCTATTTGAACCTTGATAATGGAACCATTGATATTGAACTATTGATTTGAATTGTGAACTGCTAATATTGGACATTGATATTGATTGAACTCTATATTGTACACTTTGACCTGTCAGTTGATACCCCGAGCCATTAACTAGGCATGGGGGTTCCATGTCCGTGTCATTGATGCACCAATGGCATGACTCCAGTGTGCACGAGTGATGTTGCACACCGTCCCCTTATTTGTATTGATTATGCGCGCTTTGGATATATTGGCCACTATTTGTTTTGCAGGGGGCGTATGGATGCATCCTAGATTTGTATTTGTTTTGTATCGACATATGGTTTGGTGATGTGGTTGGTGTGTGCAATACACCCCCTCACATTTTGGGAGCTGATCACTCCATTGGCTACTAGAGGACTCCCCTCATATTGGTTTGGTATTCCGAGGTCACCCCTCCGAATACAATGGTTACTACATGATATTGATATATGGTTTGATTTGGTTTGTTTTGTTGGCTCGTGGTGGAAAACTGACATTCCTTTCCTTTGATTCATTTACCTACTCTTTATTGCTTCATATCATTCATATCTTATATAACCAGCCTTTGATTCTATTATTGCCTTTGTATTGCTATATCTGTTCACTGGGCTTTTTAAGCTCAGCCGCATTTCTTTTCCTGCGGCAGGTTATTAAGCTAGGAGCTGGGGCTTATCTTGGGGATTGAGAGTAGGATGCTTTTGAGGATTTGCTTTAGTTATTCTAGACTTTGTTTACCATTATTATAAAGATTTGGAGACTTAGACTTTGTATCGTTTCATTTCCTTTGGGACATCTTTTGGAACTTGTATTGATCAAGTCGTGTTGACTTGTTACTCTTTTGATTATTGTTATAAGACTTCCGCTTGCATGGTTTATATGTATTGTTCTGATTTGACTCCATAAATGTGATACTTCTACCCTTATCGGGTTGGGGTGTTACAATTATGGTATCAGAGCCCAGGTTTACGACTTGTAGTCAGGACCTGTGACATGTGGACCCTAAGCGTTACCTGTAGAGCTTAAGTTTTGATTTGGTGAGGTTTGGGTAGAATTCTAGGTTCATTATCGTCATTTTCGTTCATGCTCTTCATCCTTTTTCCTAACTTTTGCTAATCGTTTTGTGAAACTCTTCAGATGGTTCAAACTCGTAGAAATGGTGATGACAGCGGGGATGCAAATCCTAACTTCGAAGCTATGATCGCTCGCGCCTTAGCCACTGCTATGCCTGGGATAGTGGCTGCTATTACTGAGAATGTTAGGAATGGTGCTAGTTCGTCTGGTGGGGGAAATGGTGGAAATGGTGGAGGTGAAAACCAACCCACACCTATTCATGTTTGGATAGAGCGCTTTAATAAGCTCAAGCCTCTTCCTTTTCGTTCAGCAGCTTCCACTAATGAGGCGGAAGATTGGATTACACATGTGGAGAAACTCTTTAATGTACTGGGTTGTGGGGATGAAGTAAAAACCCGGCTTGCCACTTTTAAGTTTGAGGGTGATGCCTTGAACTGGTGGAAAGCCTATATTTTGACCAGGGAAGAGAACTTCGTTGACACTTGTGCTTGGGCTACTTTCAGAGAGATCTTCTATAAGCAGTACTTCCCCGAATCGGAACAGCAGAGGTACGAGAGAGAGTATGAGACCATTCATCAGCTAGAGAAAGAGAATTCGCATGAGTACATGCAGCGATTCATGAGAATGGTGGGTTTTGTGGGTGCTGTAGTTGCTGGGGATGCGCGTCGGCAGGCTAGAAAGTTTAAGTGGGGACTTAAGAAGTGGGTGCTTGATAGGATGATAAATCATCAGTATACGGAGGTAGCGTCAGTTGCGGATGATGCCCGCAACATTGAGTTGTTACACGAAGAGCAGGGATACAATAAGCGTAACAGAGATGGAGACCGTATTAATACTAGGGGTCGTCAGGATTACAGTTCAGATCAGAGGGGTCGCCAGGACCAGGTTCAGAGTGTTAGAGGTCGTTATGACCGTGGCTATGATTCGAGGCAGCAGGGTACTCAGAGGAGATTTGATAGGTCAGGTGATGATCGTAGGGGTCAGAGTGGCAGTTATCAGAGACAGCAGCGGGATCAGTCATCTCGTAGCACTTATCAGGATCGTTCAGCGGCAGCTTCTTCACAGAAGAGGACTACTGAGGTGTTACCTCCTCCTCCCAAGTGTGTTACGTGTGGTAAGCCGCATCCAGGTGTTTGTCGTAAGATTACTGGGGGTTGTTATCATTGTGGGGAGACAGATCATAGGGTGAAGGACTGTCCCAAGCAGGCATCGGCTACTCCTTCGAACTACATCAAACCACCTCCCACCACTGGACGTGTGTATTCGGTTACTCGAGATCAGGCAGACAAGGCGTCAGGTACTATTACTGGTACCATTTATTTTGGTGATTCTACTGCTTTTGTTTTGTTTGATACTGGCGCGACACATTCTATTGTATCGATAAACTTTGCTAAGAAACTCAAATTACCTCCAACACCACTAATAAATCCTCTATCTATATCAACCCCTATGAAAAGTCATGTGCTCATTAATCACGAGTATGTGGACTGTCCTCTACGTTTCGATGATGGTATTCGTTCGGCAAATCTTCTTCCATTGGATATGTCTGATTTTGATATTATATTGGGTATGGATTGGTTGGCCTTGCACAAGGCTACTATTGATTGTCATGCTCGTAATGTTATCTTCGGTAATGTTCATCGTCCTGATTTTGTATACCATGGTGCTCAACCACTTAAGTCGGTTAAAATCATTTCGGCTATGAAAGCCCGCACTCTTATTTCTCATGGTTGCCTTGGTTTTCTGGCATCCATCAAAGATACTTCTTCAGAAGTTCCGACTATTGAAAGTCTTGCTGTTGTGCGCGAATTTGCTGACGTTTTCCCTAATGAACTTCCTGGCATTCCTCCGGCTAGGGAAGTTGAGTTTGGTATTGATTTGATTCCTGGTGCTGAACCTATATCCAAAGCTCCTTATCGTATGGCGCCGATTGAACTAAAAGAGTTGAAAGAGCAGTTGCAAGAACTTTTGGAGAACGGCTTTATTAGACCCAGCGTCTCACCTTGGGGCGCACCGGTTTTGTTTGTTAAGAAGAAAGATGGGAGTAGGAGATTGTGTATCGACTACCGTGAGCTGAACCGTATTACTATCCGTAACCGTTACCCTCTTCCTCGCATCGATGATTTGTTTGACCAATTGCAGGGCGCTAAATTCTTCTCTAAGATTGATTTGAGGTCTGGTTATCATCAATTACGTGTGAAGGAACAAGATGTTCCTAAGACCGCGTTTCGTACTCGCTATGGCCATTATGAGTTTCTGGTTATGCCATTTGGTTTGACTAACGCGCCTGCCGTCTTTATGGATCTTATGAACCGTGTTTTCCATGAGTACCTTGATAAATTCGTAATCGTCTTCATCGATGACATCCTTGTGTATTCTAAGAGTGAGGCCGAGCACGAGCAGCATCTTCGTATCGTATTGGAGATTCTTCGACAGCAGAAGTTGTATGCGAAGTTTTCTAAGTGTGAATTCTGGTTGAGCCAAGTTGCTTTTCTTGGTCACGTTGTGTCTGCTGATGGTATCAAGATGGACACATCTAAAGTAGAGGCTATCACAAAATGGCCGAGACCTACTACTGTGACGGAGATTAGGAGTTTTCTGGGGCTTGCTGGTTATTACCGTCGTTTTGTTGAGGGTTTCTCTAAATTGGCGTTACCTTTGACGCAATTGATGAGGAAAGGAGAAAAGTTTGAATGGACGGAGGAGCGTGAACAGAGTTTTGAAGAATTGAAACGGAGGTTAGTTACTGCGCCTGTTTTGACACTTCCATCGGGTTCTGGAGGGTTTCAGATTTATAGTGACGCGTCGAAGAAAGGTTTGGGTTGTGTATTGATGCAGCACGGTAAGGTGATTGCCTATGCTTCGAGGCAATTGAAATCGTATGAGGAGAATTACCCTACGCATGATTTGGAGTTGGCTGCGGTTGTTTTTGCCTTAAAGATTTGGAGGCATTATTTGTATGGCGAGTCGTGTGATATCTTTACTGACCACAAAAGTTTAAAGTATATATTCACACAAAAGGAGCTCAATATGAGACAGCGGAGATGGCTAGAGCTTCTTAAGGATTATGACACGAACATCCAGTATCATCCGGGTAAGGCTAATGTGGTTGCAGATGCACTAAGCCGAAAGTCGGGTATGATTGCTAGTTTGGAGATTGAACCCAGGGTTCTTCATGATCTTGAGCTTATGGATGTGGAATTATGTTTCCGAGGTTATGATGGTTATTGGGCTAGTTTGAAGGTAGAGTCCAATCTTAGGTTACGGATCAAAGAAGCTCAGAAGGATGACGGTGAGCTGTGGTCTATTGTTCAGAACATTGAGGAAGGGAAACCATCGGAGTTTCGGGTTGATAGTTTTGGCGTGGTATGGTTTGGTGATCGGCTTTGTGTTCCTAATGATCCTGATTTGCGTGAGACGGTGTTGTCTGAGGCTCACAGTTCTCCATTCACTATTCATCCGGGTTCTACTAAGATGTACCGAGACCTTAAGCAGCATTTCTGGTGGAGTGGTATGAAACAGGATGTGGCCTTGTACGTTTCTAAGTGTATGACTTGTCAGCAGGTCAAGATAGAGCATCAGCGGGCTAGTGGTCTACTTCAGCCATTAGAGATTCCTACTTGGAAGTGGGAAGAGATTTCCATGGATTTTGTCACCGGTTTGCCTCTTACTCGGAAAAGACATGACGCGATTTGGGTGGTTGTTGATCGACTAACCAAATCTGCTCATTTCTTACCTATTCGGAAGGACTATCGCGTTAGTAGATTGGCGGAGATTTTTCGGCAAGAGATTGTTAGGTTGCATGGCACTCCTACTGCTATTATTTCTGATAGAGATCCGCGCTTCACGTCACATTTTTGGAAGAGTCTGCAGAAAGCTTGGGGCACGCGTCTTAAGTTCAGTACGGCGTTTCATCCTCAGACTGATGGTCAGACGGAGAGGACCATTCAGACTCTTGAGGACATGCTGAGGGCTTGTGCATTGGAATGGACGGGGGACTGGGATGAGTATTTGTGCTTGGTGGAGTTTGCCTACAACAATAGTTGGCACGCTAGCATCAAAGGAGCACCGTACGAGTTGTTATATGGGAGGAAGTGTAGAGCACCTACTTGTTGGGATGAAGTAGGCGAGCGTTTGATTGAGGGCCCAGAACTCGTTGAGATTACTAACGAGAAGGTGGCAGTTGCTAGGGAAAGATTGAAGGAGGCTCGTTCACGGCAAAAGAGTTATGCTGATAAGCATAGGCGCGACTTGGAATTTCGTGTTGGTGATCGTGTTTTTCTAAAAGTTTCGCCGTTCCGTGGGGTTAAACGTTTTGGTATTAAAGGGAAGCTTAGTCCTCGTTTTATTGGGCCGTTTGAGATTCTCGAGCGCATCGGAGAGGTTTCTTATCGTTTGGCTCTTCCGCCGCAGTTGTCGCATGTGCACGACGTTTTCCATGTATCTCTTTTGAGGGGATATAACTATCATCCGTTACATGTGGTTTCCTATCCTTTGGATCAGATTCAGCCAGATATATCCGTACCGGAGGAACCCGAGGCTATTTTAGATCGACGAGATCGAATCACGAGAAACAAAGTTATTCAGTTTGTTAAGATTCTTTGGAAGAATCACCCAGAGCGTGAAGCTACCTGGGAGACCGAGGAATCTATGCGAGCTAGTTATCCACATTTCTTTTCATCATCGGGTATGTCTTCGTTTATTGCTTCGTTTCCTTTTCAATTTTCGGGGACGAAAATTTTCTTTTTAGAGGGGAAGAGTTGTAAAACCCTAAAATCTATAATCGCGTAAATGACAATTTTGCCCTCCAATTTAAAATTTCACCAACTCGGAAAATACGTTAACATCATTTAACAAGTATTAATATATGCACCTTGTGGAATAATAAACTTATGTTATAAATTAAATGAACAAGAAATAATTAATCCTAAGTAACTAAATTAAAAGTATCATAATGTACCATTGCACTTGAACCACAAAGAGGACTAAATACATGATAGAATTGTTAAGTTGGAAAGTTTAGAAATCCCCTCTTGGACTCCTTGATGGCCGGCCATTCAAGGCCTAAAAACCCTCCCCATATCAATTTTATTTATCTCATTTATCTCCTCATTCATTTCAAAATAATACCTAGAAAACCCTAGCTCTTGTTTCTCTCCTTCTAAGTGGCGGCATCTTTGGTTTTCTTCCATACAATCCGAATTTTGATCAAGCTAAGGTGATCCTAGGAGGCTCGTGTTCGTGGGTAATCGTTTGGTGGACGTTGTGTTGGTGTTTGGGGTCGAATTGGAAGCTAGGTTTTGGGTTTGGTTTCTTGCCGTGGGGTTTGATAGACCAAGGGAGTATTGGTTTGGTTTTTGTGGTTTGATTCTTCTTGTTTGCTTCGTACACGCTACAAGGGTAACATCTCGTCATCTCGAATCTCTTCTCTTTGTTTCCTTGATCAATTCGTGGGTTATGTATTTTTCTAGGGCTTGTAACTTGATAAAATGGATCACATAAAATCATAGATCTAAAACACATAAAATGATAACACGTAAAATGATAAAACCATGATATCTAAACCTATATGTATTCGTATGATATGGGGCTGAATAAAGGATTATGAAACTGATTTTGGACTTCTAATTGTCGAATTATATT
The DNA here is from genome assembly GCA_019973895.1 of Chrysanthemum seticuspe. Classification (NCBI taxonomy): domain Eukaryota; kingdom Viridiplantae; phylum Streptophyta; class Magnoliopsida; order Asterales; family Asteraceae; genus Chrysanthemum; species Chrysanthemum seticuspe. The sequence continues at coordinate 223,545,916 of BPTQ01000005.1, forward strand.
AAGGTTTTTAAAAGGGTTTAATGATCTTATGATTTCATGTTTTCGTATATGATAAACGGATTTGTTAATGAATGATTACGAGGGTGTTTTGAACATTGTTATGGGGCGTATAATATGAGATTGGTTAGGGGCTGAATCGAATTGAATATGAGATCACATTAGGAGTCTTGTAATCTTGTAATAATCGAGCTAGAATGGTTAAAAACGGATTCGTTAATCTTAAACGTAAATTAGGGCTTGTAAATCATGATGATATATAATTAAGGGGTTGTTTGGTAAATTGTGAAACTTAATGGATTAATATGTTAAAATACTAACTAAATGGATTAAATGAGTAAAATGGGTAAACTTACTATATTTACACTTTTAACCCTATACTTTGCCATATTGACATTTTAAACCCTAAACTTTTGTAACTTGTCATAAATGATCCTTAAAGCATTATAATACTCATTTTCTATTATAACTTGAGATAAGTAACTAAACTTACTATATATGGAAACCTACTATATTTGGAAACCTGCTAAATATGGAAACTTGCTATTTTTAGAAAGTTACTAATTATGGAAATCTGCTAATTCTGGAAAGTTACTAAAAATAGAAACCTGCCTAAAATAGAAAGTTTCCTAAAATAGAAAGTTACTTAAAATGGAAAGATTACTAAAACGGGAAACTTGCTAAAAATGGAAAGCCGTCTTAAAACAAGTGTTTCGGATTCTTATAGAGCGTTATCTAATTCATATAGGTTCAGGGCGGCGTGATTGATCTCCTTCATTGATTTACTTTCTTTGTTTGCTTGCTTCGAATAAGGTACAGATATTCTGACCTTTCTCTTAAGGTTTCTCGTGATCTCTTGCATCTTTGATCTCCTGCCATATTGATATTGAACCTTTGCTTTGCTATTTGAACCTTTGCTATTGAAACCTTGCTATTGATCCTTTGCTATTTGAACCTTGATATTGATCCTTTGCTATTTGAACCTTGATAATGGAACCATTGATATTGAACTATTGATTTGAATTGTGAACTGCTAATATTGGACATTGATATTGATTGAACTCTATATTGTACACTTTGACCTGTCAGTTGATACCCCGAGCCATTAACTAGGCATGGGGGTTCCATGTCCGTGTCATTGATGCACCAATGGCATGACTCCAGTGTGCACGAGTGATGTTGCACACCGTCCCCTTATTTGTATTGATTATGCGCGCTTTGGATATATTGGCCACTATTTGTTTTGCAGGGGGCGTATGGATGCATCCTAGATTTGTATTTGTTTTGTATCGACATATGGTTTGGTGATGTGGTTGGTGTGTGCAATACACCCCCTCACATTTTGGGAGCTGATCACTCCATTGGCTACTAGAGGACTCCCCTCATATTGGTTTGGTATTCCGAGGTCACCCCTCCGAATACAATGGTTACTACATGATATTGATATATGGTTTGATTTGGTTTGTTTTGTTGGCTCGTGGTGGAAAACTGACATTCCTTTCCTTTGATTCATTTACCTACTCTTTATTGCTTCATATCATTCATATCTTATATAACCAGCCTTTGATTCTATTATTGCCTTTGTATTGCTATATCTGTTCACTGGGCTTTTTAAGCTCAGCCGCATTTCTTTTCCTGCGGCAGGTTATTAAGCTAGGAGCTGGGGCTTATCTTGGGGATTGAGAGTAGGATGCTTTTGAGGATTTGCTTTAGTTATTCTAGACTTTGTTTACCATTATTATAAAGATTTGGAGACTTAGACTTTGTATCGTTTCATTTCCTTTGGGACATCTTTTGGAACTTGTATTGATCAAGTCGTGTTGACTTGTTACTCTTTTGATTATTGTTATAAGACTTCCGCTTGCATGGTTTATATGTATTGTTCTGATTTGACTCCATAAATGTGATACTTCTACCCTTATCGGGTTGGGGTGTTACAAATAGTCCTAGAGGTAATCAAAGAAACTGGAATGGGATGATAACTCAAAAACTCGGGAAGACTTTTGAGTTTCAGAATAAAGCTTGCTATGTTTGTGGCAGTTTTGATCATCTGCAGTATTCATGTAAACTCAAGAAATCAGTTAGTGATCAAAAGCAGGTATGGAACAACTCAAGGAGGATTAACCATAGAAATTTTTCAAGTGATTCTAAATATCCTCAACAAAGAAGGTTTTTTAACCCATCAGCAGTACTTACTAAACAAGGATTGAAACAACGTACTGCTAGGCCCAAAGAAAGTACTGCTAGGCCGAACTCAGAGGTTAGTGTTGTTAAGGCTTCAGCGAGATGGGTTTGGAAACCTAAACAAGAAGATTTAGATGTTTCTGAACACAAGAATCCATCAAAGATCTTAACACGATATGATTATGTTGATGCTTATGGAAGATTCAAGTCTATTCTGGCTTGGGACTTCCAAAAACATTAATTCTTAATGTATTGTGTGCATAGCAATTCATAGAGAGTTGGTGATTGAGAATTGCTATGGTGTATGGTGTCCGTGAACATGAAGGTTTTTTATGTCGTACTTATGCAGAAAAAGTTACTGTCGTCGAAGAAGAGCAGATCGGAGGCTAACGTCAATCACAAAAGGTAATTATCTTATTGCTAATAAATTGGTCGGTGCACCAAATAATCCAAGCAGAAGATGCAATATTATAATCGGTGCTATTCTTTCACAAGGAGTTTGGTTTATTTAATTGTTCACGTAGGAATATAGTGATTATTTTATGGATGGAAACGATTTGGTGTGGTGCGACATATGGTAACTACGATAGTCCTTCGTTTGTGATTGGTTAAAAAGGTGAGTAGGCTGCTTTTAATGTGTACAAGGATTGTTATTGGCTGTTATGTTGGTATTCACGTGAGTATATTATCATATGAATTGAGTTTGACGTCATGTGATGCATGGGATTTATGATTTGCGTATAATGCACAAATTGATTTCCTGTGGAGAGGTATACGAAAGTTAAGATGGACTTGATTTTGATTGGATGTAATTCGGATGACTGTGCACGTGGGTCCTTAACATGTTTGTACTGATTTCAAATTTGAAGACATGTGTGATGTTTCATATGGCTTTGAACACGTGGGATAGTGCACTTTGAAATTTTGTGATCAGATGTAGGGCACGTTTGATTGGTTTCTCACGTGGTAATGGATTTAATTGGTCCATGATTTTGGTGGTTCATATATGCACGAAACATGAAATTAATGGGACAGGTGATCACGTGGACTAGTGTGTTTCGCTTATGGTTCCATGATATTTTAATCAGTGGTCTTTTTGAATGATATCTTTTATGGTCCATCACGTGGGGTTTGCAGGTGAGACACACAAGTATTAATTGTTGACTTTGGACCAACGAGCTATCTGCTGTTATGTTAAGTATGTTCGAGACAGTGTGTTATTGAAAGTACTGCAACGTGTTTTCAAAGTACTGCTACCCGGTTTGATTAAATACTGCAGATTGATTATTAAAGTACTGTTACAAGTTTTATTCAAAGTACTACTGCTGCATGTTTCTCAAAGTACTTGATTCACGGTATTGCTTATGCTTCAAAGTGGCTGTTATTAAGGTACTGCTTCGACGAGATGAAAGTACTGCTCCTTCCCAAAGTACTGCTCATGGGTTATTACGAGAAGTTTTCAATTTAAGGGGAAGTCGAGCATGATTTTTGGTCACTAATTAGAGCTTAGTTAGTTGGGACGTTTGTGTTTGTACTGCTCGTATTAACTGACACATGGTTTGATTTCTCAGATGCTTTATGGTTATTATTTTTGAGAATTCACGAGCCGGTTAACATAAATTTCAGGGGAAGTGTATACATGTTGCTTATCTTCACAGGTTCCTTATTCGATGATTACAAAAAGGGGAAGAAGTTAACATGAAGATTATTTGCAGCTTATTTATGTGTGTTTGTTTCATTCACGGAGATGATTACATCTCAACTTCTCTATTTAAGGGGAAGTTTGCTGAATTCATGAAGATAGTTTTGTAATATCAAATAGGGGAAGATTGTTGGGTCATATACAATCGTGTATATGTGATTTGATACAACAAAACTACATATGCTTCAATGAAGATAATTGAAGGACTTAATATGCATAATGGAGATTCTACAAGCTGATGGAGTATATGCAAAATACTTATCTTTATTAAAGATTACAGAAGATATTGTTTTACTTGTAGGATAAGTTTGTAACCCTAGCACCTCTATTATATAAAGAGATGACAGGCACGTAGTTTATTAGACAATTAGTACTACACACAAAAATATACACGTCCCATATATTATTAGTTAGTTCATAGCTTCAAGGTTGAAAAACCCTATCACTATTAAGGGTGATCGTATTAATAATATTGAGGCTTAGTTTGATATTATTACTGTGTTCTGCTATTCTTATTGTTTGTGTTCTTCTTAGCCTTACTGAGTAGATTCCGCATACTCATTAAAGTTCCAGGTAGAATTCCACTTAGTAGTTTTATACAAAATTGCTAAACCCTTTATAAGTTAAAGGTTAAAGATCCATATAACAACTGTCTACGAATTGGGATCTACAAAAGGTAAACCTTGTTTTCGCGACATTGTGGGCGCCACAATGATCGAAATGATCTTTTGAACTCGTAATACTTTTTTATGAAAACCTATGAACTCACCAACCTCGTGTTGACACTTTTAGCATGTATTCTCAGGTATTGAGGCGATTGTTTACTTTTGGAGGCGCTTGGGCAATGGCATGGCATGGTCATAGACGACTCTGATATTTGGATTTGGGGACCGCTTATTTATTATGGGCCTATTTCCGCATTAAATTTTATTGTAAACATTGATTTTATTAAATAAATGAGTTTTCTTAAGAAAAACCTTTTACTCTATGCTTGTGTTGTGATACCGATTAGTAGCACCCAAAACTTGTATGCTTCCGCTAAAATCCGATTTTTGGGGGTGTTACACCCTAACCACAAATACAGTTTATGCAAAAAACTTGAAAATGGACTTACAATTTGTCCCAGCCACAATGGCTTGCCAAACAGTTCAAGAAACACTATCCTAACTCTATCATAAACCCAAATTCACACTGAATCAACCCAAAGCAGCTTCCATTCCTGTTTAACTAAATTTGCCTCACTGTTTGACTTTCTTTGACCATTTCACAAATTTATTTGAAATTTAATTGTAAGCTCATCAAAGGCTATGAGAAGCTTCAATAAGCTTGCTTGGGCTCAGAAATAAGCTACTAACAGATTGTTCATAAGAATTTGAAACTGAAAATTGCAACAGTGAACAATAAACTTGGAACTTAAATAAAAACTTGGATTGATGTTCAAAAACACATTACAAAGATGTTTTAGCTTAAAAGTAATACATAGAAACTGAAATTACAACATTGTGAATTAAACTAAGACATTTATTTGAAAAACGACTTAAAGGAAAACTACTAAACTAACTACTCCTTTTCTTCTCTTTCTTCCTCCTTTTTTATACACCAACATGTCTTCCCTTCTCTCTCTTAGCAAATCCCAGCTGTCTTTTAGACCATTGGATGACTTGGTTTGATAATGGCCCTAGATTTGGTTTTGGCGGGAAAATGGCTTTTGACAGTGGGGAGAGATTGAGTGCTTGGGGAGGGAAGTAATCAATGTATCTTGGATTGTTATGTTTGGAGTGATAAGGTGGGGATAAAAGGTGAGCTGGGGGGATGGGGAAAGCCTGGGTGTTGCAGGGCTAGTGTGATGATGAAGATGGTGGGAGGGAAACCCGTGAGGGTCAAATGGGTTTGACTGGAGTTTTAATAATAAAAAGGGGGTCCAAATTGAAGGGGGTCACAAGGTTGGCAGGGGTCACATTAAGTTTTGACAAGGGGCCAAGGTTTAAAGAGTTTTAAATACACAAGGACCTTTGTGTAATTTCTGAAAATTAAGGGACCTATTCTGCCAATTATGCAAAGTTGTTCCAAGGGCTGAAAATGACAAGTGTCAATAGTTCAAGGACCAAAGCTGACATTTTCAAATTTTCCAAGGACCATTTTTGCCAATTTTTAAACTTGGAGGACCAAACTTGTAATTTCTCAAAACTTTTGATATTTTTCACCAAAGGACTAATTTTGACAACTTATGATTTTAAAAGGACCTTTGGTGATTTTTCTTTTGAAATTATGGCTCAGGGACGATTTCTGACAACTTTTGAAACTTGGGGGACTGAAACTGCCAATTATGCAAACTTAGCTCATTTTTCATCTGATTTTGAACATTTTGCATCTGAAACATATAAAATGCACTTTTGAAATATTTTTAGTATTTTGATGCATTTCTGAGCATTTTTAAACGTTTTGCAGTTCAGATTTGACCAAAAATGATGAGTATTTACACACTCATCAGAGGGCATAATGAAAGTCAATCATAAAAAGTTAATAAGATACTCAAATGTAGCTGCAAGGAAGCAAGGTAGAAAGAAAACCTTCACATATTTGTGAATAAGTGGTATCCAACTCATTGTCGCAAATGTGTGGAGCTTCAGAGTTCAATAGCCCAATTCAGTAAAATATGTTTTCCCAACCGCAATTTGTTTTAGAAATCTGGCCTAACAAGAAGCTAGCATACACGAAGTTACAAATTAAGCGGGAAATAAAGAATTACATAACTTTAGCTCTAGAAGTAAAAAAAAGAAAAGGAGTCTGATGACACTGAGGATAAGATTCGTGTTTGGTCTTTCAGCCACGGGACACTGTTTCATTCCTAAATCTCCAAAGCAGCAATAAAGATGTTTGAAAAATTACATCAAAGAAATTCGAAAGCTTTGGAATTAATTCTATCAGGGAAGCTCGAGAAGGAGATGTTGACGTTCCACTAGTTGAAAATATCACTCCAAAATATTTTTTTGCTCGACTACACTCAACATAACAATAAAGATGTTTGAAAAATTACATCAAATAAATTCGAAAGTTGCGGACTTAGTTCTATCAGGGAAGCTCGAGTTGGAGATGTTGACGTTCCATCAGTTGAAATTATCATTCCAAATATTTTTTTGCCAGACTACACTCAACACAACGATGGTGTCCATGTCGTTTCCCTTTGAGTCAAGGTTATTTCTAATTGGAGGTCATTTTAACTCTTAAAGCAAAATTAGTTTTGTTTAAATTCATTAAAATTAAAAACATTACAATACGAAATTTAAATAAACATTAAAAACATTACGTAAATTATTCAAATAACGTTAAAAACATTAAAAAAAATCTTCATCGTCTTCCTCATCGTCATCGTCACTATCAACTTCATTCTCTTCATTGACATGATTTCGACGATTTCTCCAAATGTGTTCGATCAAATCAGATTTTAAGTGTTGATGAGTTGATGCGTCCATTAGTTCCTGAGTAACTACTAACGATTTCTCCAAATGTGTTCGATCAAATCAGATTTTAAGTGTTGATGAGGACATATCGCTCGCTGCTTGTGTCGAATGATCATATTATGTAATATGATACATGTATACATAATATTTTGGATATCCTTTTTATACAACCCTCGAGCGGGAACTTCAAGCATTTTCCACTTCTTCTTCAACACACTAAAAGCCCGTTCCAAATCTTTCCTTGCTGCTTCGTGCTTCCTCTTGTACAATATTCTTTTTTCATCACATGTGGGAGGATTTGAAATGGACTTAATAAGAACGGACCATTGTAGATATATCCCGTCAGAAAGATAATATCCCCTTTTATAAGCCACATCGTTAGCCTCGAATTCAATGTCTGGTGCTCTCCCAGATTTGATATCATTGAAAACAGGGGAACGACGTAAAACGTTTACGTCGTTATTCATTCCGGAGACACCAAAGTACGCATGTCAAATCCATAAATCTTGAGAAGCGAGCGCTTCCAATAAAAAGAATGGATGTGGCCCGTGATCACCCCTAGCATATTGAGCTCTCGCACTATTTGGGCAATTCTCCCACTCCCAGCTTGTACAATCAATGCTTCCTATCATCCCAGGAAACCCATGCTTATGCTCGTGATGGACATATAATCTTTCAAGGTCAGAATACGTGGGCTTTCGCAAATACTCAGCACCATATAACTCCATGATAACCTTGCAAAACTTACGGAGACAATCACTGGATGTTGTTGCAGCCATTGCCAGAATCTCATCAAGAGAATCAGGAACGACCGCGTATCTCAATTGACGAATGGCCGAAGTACACTTGACCCATGGGCTAATACCAGGTATGCCCCTAGCATCAAGAGTTTGTTAAAAATAAGTAGAATGATCGGTTACCTCTCGAACAATATCTGTGAATAGTTCTCGGCTCATTCGGAACCGCCGACGGAATGTTCTTGCGTCGAACTGCGGGTTTTCGTAGAAGTATGCCGCCACTAAACGATTATGAGCACCCTCATGATCCCTACGTATGTACCTTCGTCGAACTTTTGGTTGTGATGCTTTGTAAGCCTTCCAAGCAAAATCCGCAAACTCCACAAACTCACTAAAAACTTCCTCATCGTCGGAAGACGAAGAAGAACCAAATAAAAGCTCGAACAACATATTAAAGAATGTGTTTGAAGGTATTGAGACAGAATTGTTGATTGAAATTGTGTGTTTTAGAAATGTGTTTGAGTTAGTATTTACAGGAAAAGTTAAAGTGTTTTTTTTTTTTTTTTTTTTTTTTTTTTTTTTTTTTTTTTTTTATGGCAACGGTCAAATTTGGCAAAATGGGAGAATGGGAGCATTGAATATTGGTTGTAATTTCAACCGATACCCAAAAAAAACATGCCTCGACCGATATGAGGACCATTGATCCACACTCGAGATGACCGATGTTGATATCGGTCGTCGAACCAAAATCTGCATGCCCAACCGATATTTTGGGCTCGAGCGCGTCCAGTCTGAACTCAGTAGAAATGTAATTTCATGCTTTCAAATATCATGAAATAATAGTTTGATTCTGGAGATTATAATAAGGTGAAGCAAAAAGCAGCCAATTCAAATTGAACACCGAAAGATTGTATAAATCTAAATTATTCCAATATGATTAAAATCAATGGAACGTGCACAATAGAACTGTAGAAAAAAAAAAAAAAAAAGTTTCCACTGAAAGGTGATTAATAACGATTAACGACACTGCTTTAAACATTCTTGCTCCTCTTTATAAGACTAGACGAGTACCCGCGTCTAGCGGCAGCGATGTCTAGTTTTCTGCAAAGTTTCGACGACCCATAAGTTTCTTTCAACAAACTGTATTTGTAGCATTAGAGAATCGTTTTCGAATAACTACAATTCTGATGCGTGGTTGCATAGCAGCATAAATATATAGTTTTTTAAAAAATTATGTGGAGTCGATCTAAGTGTGTGAGTATATTTTCTAATAGTATTGTTTTAAGTTATTAAGATTTTTAGTAATAATATATTCAAGCATTACAAAAAGCAAATGTAGTTGGCAATATTATATTGTAGTTTAGAGGTATAGCCAACATGTGTGACCGCTTTTTCTTGTTTTGTCATTAATTTAGGCAGTGATAACTATTTTTTTTTACATGTGTAACGTTTATCATTTGGTGTGTGGCTTTTAAAATTGTAACTTTGCAAATTGGATATCACCATATAAGATTATTTTGTACTATCAATTTGTATAGATATTTATGCATTGTTCAAAGCTATTTGTTTGAGGTACAAATGATTATCGCTAAAGATAACAATACTATTTATTTTTTGTGATTTTAATAAACTTACATAACATTATTGATACACTGGACAAAGGGCTATACAATATATATTAACTTTTAAACGACGATTCATATATGCTAGTCCCTTAAATGGTGCAAGAGCAACATTTTTTAAAATAACATTATACAAATGACAAATTACATGTGTCAAAGCAAAATAAACCAAAAACTACAATTACTTGGTCTCTCCTTTCAAAAAAATTGTCACGGGTTCCACAACTACTTCATCATTTCTCATATAATTTTTTCAAATTTGAAACCCGATTTCACCCGGGTGATTCAACTGGTTGAACCGTTCCGATAAAAAACAGGTCGATTTAAACCGAGTCAAACCGATAGGTTGGGTCGAAAAAATGTCAAATTAAACCAGGTCAGCCCGCCGGGTTTGAAGCGTCCCGGGTCAACCCGGTATCGGTTTCAACGGGTCAACCCGGTATCGGTTTCAATTGGTTGTTTTTAATTTGGTAGATGTGCTTTTAATTGAGTGTACAATGTGAATAAATTATTGTACTTTTAAGTAATGAGGTGTTTTAATAAGAGTATTAATTATATTATTTATTTCTCTCTCCATTGACCATGTTTTCAACATTCAACTTTCAACATTTTTCACTTTTAATTGAGTGTACAATGTGAATAAATTATTGTACTTTTAAGTAATGGGGTGTTTTAATAAGAGTATTATTTATATTATTTATTTCTCTTTCCATTGACCATGTTTTCAACATTCAACTTTCAACATTTTTCACTTTTTCCACTTTGACCATTTTTCCATTTCATATAGTATAGATTATTTAATTAGTGGAGTATAAAATACTAGGTATGACATGTGATCAGAATAACGAGGCTTATAAAATCAATTAGTGAAGTATAAAATACTAGCTTTTTTTTGCTTGAATAGACTCAAGTTTAAGTCTCATCTTTGGCATTTGCTTCATATAGGTATTCATCTCCGCAAAATTTATGAGCACGCTAGAAAGACTTTGTGGAATAAGAGCTCAGGGGTCCTAGTCTTGGCTCGTGCTCACTCAAGTTGGTGTCCCACTAGGCCAGGAGAGTTGCCGAAGCTATTCCTTATGAGGTGGACAATGGCTGGTGCCAAAAAACACCCGAGATCAAGGTGTTTCCGCCAATCTACACATTTTTGTAGAACTTGACGATCTAATCTATAAACACAAAGCATTATTATGTAAAAGTGAATCTCATAATCTTACATATATATGTGACAATTAGCGTAGGAAAAATGTATAACTTGCTACTTGTAGTCCGTTTAGAGCTTTAAAAGATTGAAAAAAAAATAATACTAAACATAGATTAAGCTAAAACAATACTTAACTTGTTGTACTGTATGATAATCGGCTTAATGATAATTTCCTCAACCACTTTGGTGTATACAGTTTATGCACACTTTAATATTTCAAACACAGGCCTTATAAAAGGTATATATATGCTCTATTGAAAACGTCAAAGGGAGAGTATATTAACAAATGAGAGTGACGATAGTATTTTATGGATGTCCGTTTCTCCATAGATTAGTTAGACTTGAATTATATTATATGATTGATAACAGATGATCGGTTGACTTCAATTATTATGAACATATTATTGTAAAATATTATGTGTTTATGGGCTTATGTCTATTCATTCTAATCTTGATTAACAAGTTAGGTTTCCTATGTCTTATAAATACCTCATATTGTAACATTATGAATACATCTCAATAATAAGAATTATCTTCCTCTCTCATTTTTGTGTTCTTATTCATTATATTTACAACACGTTATTAGCACGAATTGCTCAAAACAAAATACTTAGCCTTAAAAGAGAAGCGGTAAGCGGAAATTAAAAATAGTAATGCTTTGCGTCCTTAGGCATGCAAATGAATACTCCGTATGTGTTTATTTATTTATTTTCAATACCATCTGATGTGAATAGATAGTTAAGCACGTCACCCTAAGTTTGGTTTTTGAGACAATATTACATACAATTTTATATGTCTTTATTTGTTGTATGTTAATTTGTAGTTGGCATCTTAAATTTTTTATTCGGTCATATTCGAAACTAGATCTCTTGAAATGAAAAATAAAGCCTCAATGGTATACGGAGTAATGGAGTATGATTTTGTGAAAGGTATGAGAACACAAAAATGTTCTATTGTGACTACATAAGAGAATCAAGTAATACAACATCATGTTATTGTTTATATTTTTATTAAGATCAACAAGATGTATTATGATCTCCTTAAGTGGATTGAAAAAGAGTATCATAGCCTAACGAGAATACATAACATTTGAAAAATATATTTTACTGACCACAATTCGCATGTTCAAGTTTAGCAAAATCGTATTATAACTTAATAATTGATCAGTGAACAATAAACTCGATCTCTATGTTAAACATCATCTTTAATTTAATGTTAAAGATCATTAGATATGTATTGATATCGAAACCACTACTTGACTAATTTTCTCGTTAAAAAGAGTTAATTACATAAATGGCCTCAGTAATTTGTCGGGTTTCACAAATTTAGTCCTTAGACTTTTTTTTGGATCATCTCTCAATTGTTTTGACCCGTTAGGCCGTTACGAGTTTGGTCCCTTGACTACTATTTTTGTTAGTTAGACCATTTAGATGGCCACATAAAGACCCTCTTATATCTAAAAGTAAAATCCTTATATTTTGTAAAGTATCGCGAATTTAGTCTCTAAAATTTTTTATTATTTAATTAACTATTAATATTAGTATTAATTTCTTTTGATTCAAAAATATTTGAAAGTATATTCAAAATATATATATATATATATATATATATATATATATATATATATATATATATATATAGACACACACACAAAATATTTTTTAAAATTTAATATTATATATTTTCGTCCGTTTTTACATGTTTTTCTTACGTTTTTATCTGTTTTCGTTCGTTTTTATATGTTTTCGCCCGTTTTCTAATGTTGTCATCCGTTTTTATACGTTTTCTTATGTATTCATTCGTTTTTATTTTTTTTAAACGTTTTCTGTCACACCCTCAAATTACCTGTTTTGCAGCGGAATGAAATACCTGGGGGATGACTGTCATAGCATCAAAGTTACAGTTATATCGAACGACATAAAGTGTCGTTTTGAAAATATCGTTTGATTAAGTAAAATAATCAGAGTTTACAAAACATATGTCCCAAAAGATTTACAATGTACCAAAATGAGTTTGTTACAATCAAACGATAGTTAAGTGCATAAAATATATGTGAGACGCGTCGTCGCCGCGACTCTATGATAAGTCCACATGCATGTCATGAAGTGAATGCATTAGATACCTGAGATAAACCATGCTAAAAGTGTCAACACGATGGTTGAGTGAGTTCATAGAGTTTGTGTAACATGTAAAGCTTTTAAAGAACGTTCATGCAGCAAAGGCAAAGTTTTTGGTCATTGAGAATAGTCCACAAAGCAAAGGCATTGTAAATCCACTCAGTTCCAAGTTCCGCCCATACAAAACTTGCAACCTGTGTGTTCACAACCCACTGCCAAAAGTAGTATGCCTAGAAGTCAAGTACACGTTGTCATAATAGTTCACAATATACCACCACGTATATAATAATGTATGCCAGGCAAAGCCCCTAGAATAAATAATATGCGTCCCGTAACATAGTGAACGAGAGGTTGGCCGACCTCTAATAGCGCTATCCATACTACCTACTGATAGGAGACTAACAATGCGAATGTACGAACGGTACATCATACAACTATTAATATACAATTAAGATCACTCCGAACATGGGAGAATTTGAATGCTCCACCAATAAGGCGAGACTTGGTATTGCTCCGTTCACATAGGGAGACTTTAGGTTGCTCCGAGCAAGAGAGACTTTTAGGTCATAGCACGTACGGTTCAATAAGTTCAAACAAGTCATAAGTTCGTATTTAAGTTCAAGGGTTTCATTCAAAAGTTCATAATTAAGTTCAAGAGTTTAAGTCGAGTTCAAAACAGTCAAAGAGCTCAAAACATATCAAAAGGTTCAAAATAGTCAAAGGGTTCAAAATCGAGTCAACAAGTTCAAAATATACCAAAGGGTCCTTTACAAGTTAAAAGAGTTCAACTATATGCCAAAAGGTTCAAATCAAGTTCAAAGTGTTCATATATATGTTAGAAGATCCAAATCAATTTAAAAGAGTTCAAATATATAGGTCGAAAAGTTCAAATAATAGTGTTCATAACATAGTGATCAATTTAGTTTGGGCATAATCTACTTACTAGCATAAGTAGTGAAACAAGAGTTATTTAAGTTCATATAAGTGTAAAGTAAAAGCAAGTAGTTGAGCATGTATCTCCCCCAAAGAGTTTATAAAACAATTAAACGAGTAAAAGTGGGGCTACGAACTCACCTTAATAAATGTGATATCCAATATATAACGAATCGATGGATAAGCCGAGAAACCTCTACGCGCAACCTAGAATATGTGTTGTGTCTTAGGTTCTAAAATAACGATGTGAATGTATAAACATGCCTTATATAGTTATTACATCAATTATGCTTGGATACTTAACATTTGTGAAGTCGTATAAGTGTTTACGTTTCTTATATTTAAGTTTTTCCCGTCTAAATCTACCCGTTACTTCTAAACCGTAAATGATCACGACTCGATTTTTATGTCCTCGGAAAGGTAATTGATAGTACTAAACAGATTAGTAGGCCCTACTGCCCCAGAAATTATTTAACTAATGTGAAATTACCAATTTACCCTTGGATGTACTAGTTATTTCAATCAGCAGCAAACTGTTTCACGGTTTTGGTCATAAGTCGAGTTCTACAACTCCGTTTAATGCTCGTCCAGCGGCCACATTCAAGTTAGGGTGTTAGCTAAAACTTTAATTCTTTGACCAACAAGGGTTTATATGCAATTTTTATGAGTTTTAGCCGTTTAAAATCTGTTACTCAGTTTTGGACACGTTTAGCCGTTTTGGCTCTAGTTTATTCATCGGAATGAGTTACGGCACGAGCCACCCGGCGAAACGACCACAAGACATCGATCTATAATTCTATGTTATTACCTAAGTTTCTAAGTCCACGAATTTTACCCATAATTTACGTTTACAGCCCCTGTTCAGTTTTTGTGTTGCAAATCTAGTCCTTTCGACGGTTTCTAGTGTTTTAATCCATTTATCCAAGCACAATCAAGTATAATAAGCATATAGAACATATTAGATTATATGAAATACTAGTATTTACTAAAATCAAAGGTAAGTATAGTAGTTTGCTTACAAGCCTTGTGATGAAACAAATCAAGAACCAAGAACTAGGACACTAAAACCTAAACCCTTTCAATATGAACCCGAGCTTCCAAATCCTTAACACATCATGCTAACCCTTGGTAGGCTTGATCTAACCTTGATATAAGTTATAAAACGCTTGTCAAACTTTCATGAAAATCTTTTAGAAAATAGATGAGTTTTTGGTAGTGTTTGTTGTGTTTTTATGGTTGAAATGAACTAAGGATCATCAAGGAACTAAGAGATTAACTTGTGATGGATTAAAGAAGCAAGAACAAGATTATAGAGGGTGTTTTATTTGTGTTTGGGTCGTTGCTATAGAGAGATATAGGGAGATGGATGAGTTTTTGGTTTATCACAAATGAGTTGAATAATAAATATCTTATTCTTAGGTGTTAAGTTAAGAACATGTGTAGTCATCTTAGGATAGATGTATTCTCACCAAGCCAAGTGGCTTTGTGAGTCATAAGAAAGACATCACCTAGCATAAGTGGTGACTTAGTTGTTAAGTCTTACTAGATATTTGTTTTACGGAGGGAGTTTTGGTCCCGGTAAGTCGTAAAGTCACGAAACTTAAAACTGTGTATCCTAAAAATATGAAACTTATAAATATGTTAAAACTTATCAATATACTCTATATAAGCATATTAGATGAGTGGTAAGTTCTATCGGGTTGCTTAAACGCTGCTAAAAGCTGGAAACATGGGTCAAAAACGCGTATTTCGCGTAAAACGCAGAACTGGAAAACGTAAATTTCCAAAACTTATAAAAATGTCACGGAATGTGAAAAACTTATATTTCTCTTATTTTTAATGTTTATGGACATATCAGGATGCTTAAAGGTCGTTTAAACATAAACGTAAATCTCAGACACGGATTCGTGAAATTTGCAAAAATGACCCGATGAGTGTCAAATTCTTGGGTTATCACTAAAATAGGTTAACTTACGAGAATGTGAAATAAAATTTTCGGAAATGAATAGTAAAAGGGAATAGTAAAATTTTAAAATAACCTCTCAAAATATCAAATCGACTTAAAAAATGATGAATAGTAACCGATGAATAGTAAATTCCCGAGATAAATAGTAAAAATTTTAAAGTTTGTAAAATGACCTGAAATTGAGAATTGTGACATTTTCATACGTTATTATCCGTTTTTATACGTTTTTGTTCGTTTATACGTGTTTATACATTTTCATCCATTTTTCTTACATTTTTATACGTTTTCATCTGTTTTTTAAGTTTGCGCCCATTTTCTCATTCTTTTCATACATTTTTGTTCATTTTAATACTGTTTCATCCGTTTTTATACGTTTTCGTCCGTTTTTTTAATGGTTTCACATATCCTTCTACGTTTAAAAATGGATAAAATTGGTTAAAATGGATAAAAAACGTATGAAAACATAAAAACGTATAAAATGTAACGAATAAAATGGTTAATAACAGATAAAAACGTATGAAACGTACAAAACGTATAAAAAATAAAAAAAAGTATAAGAACGTACAAAAACGTTCAAACCCGTACTAAAACGTATAAGAACGTACCAAAACGGATAAAAGCGTTTGAGACGTAAGAAAAACGGATAAAAATGTATAAAAATGCATAAAAACATACAAAACTGTATAAAAGGGTACTAAAACGTATAAAAACGTACAAAACTGTTGAAAAACGTGTAAGAACGTACAAAAACGGATGAGAACATAAGAAAAACGGATGAGAACGTATAAAAAGGGACAAAAACGTATAAAATGGATAAAAGCGGATAAAAACGTTAAAAAATGGATAAAAACGTATGAAAACGGATAAAAACGTATGAAACGTATAAAAATGGACGAAAACATAAGAAAACGAACGAAAACGTATAAAAGCATATGAAAACGTATTAAAATGGATTAAAACGTATAAAAACGAACGAAAATGTATAAAAATAGATGAAAACGTATAAAAACAGACAAAAACGTATAAAACAGACGAAAACGGATAAAAACGTATAAAACAGACGAAAACGGATAAAAACGTAACAAAATGTATAAAAATGGAGCTTACTAATGTATTAATAGTTAATTAAATAATTAAAAAAAAAAATCACTAAATTCATGATATCCCTCAAAGCACATGGATCTTATTTTTAAAATAAGAAGGTATTTATGTCATTTAGCCATCTAAACATCGACTTGACGGTCAAACAAACAAAAATAATGGTTAAAGAACCAAACTCGTAACGGGTAAAAACCATAAAGAGAGGATCCGTAAAAAAATTGCATAAGGACTAAATCCATAAAACCCGACAAATGAAAAAAACCAATTATGTAATTAACTCATTAAAAAGTAGGGTAAGGCTGCTAACACGTACTCCGTACTAAGACTATCAGCTAACCCAAAAATAAAGTCAATTAACATTACGAAGAGCCAAAGACGACTTTTTTATGGTTGTTTTAAAAGAGATTTGGTGTGTGGATTAATTGACTATTCAATCCCATCAGTGATGGATTTTCATACTATGTACTCAAAATTTTAAATCGAATATCACAATCACACCAACTATCTATATCTATATCTATATCTATACCACTTATAATGGAGAGATAACCCTCTCTTCTAAATTTTTTTAAAATGTCATTAATATGTTTTTTAAGCATTACAAATTTTAATGCATAATGTACACAATAAATAACTTTTACTAATTTATCTTCCACAACATTTTAATGCTTCATTTATTATTTATTTTTGAATTAATTTAGTTTTAATGCAAAAATGCACATATAAGTGAATATGATTTTAATATGCATGCAAAACTACAAAGTTCCAAAACTATTATTATATCGTAAGAGTGTTTCGAGAACCAATTTAAATAAATTTTAAATTATTTTAAATAAAATTAACCACAAAAGTAAATAACGGTTTTTTGTAAAAACCAATTATGTAATTAACTCATTAAAAAGTAGGGTAAGGCTACTAACACGTACTCCGTACTAAGACTATCAGCTAACCCAAAAATAAAGTCAATTAACATTACGAAGAGCCAAAGACGACTTTTTTATGGTTGTTTTAAAAGAGATTTGGTGTGTTGATTAATTGACTATTCAATCCCATCAATGATGGATTTTCATACTATGTACTCAAAATTTTAAATCGACTATCACAATCACACCAACTATCTATATCTATATCTATATATATACCACTTATATTGAAGAGATAACCCTCTTTTCTAAATTTTTTTAAAATGTCATTAATATGTTTTTTAAGCATTACAAATTTTAATGCATAATGTACACAATAAATAGCTTTTACTAATTTATCTTCCACAACATTTTAATGCTTCATTTATTATTTATTTTTGAATTAATTTAGTTTTAATGCAAAAATGCACATATAAATGAATATGATTTTAAAATGCATGCAAAACTACAAAGTTCCAAAACTATTATTATATCGTAAGAGTGTTTCGAGAACCAATTTAAATAAATTTTGAATTATTTTAAATAAAATTAACCACAAAAGTAAATAACGGTTTTTTGTAAAAGTCGGGACAATTTTTTTTTAAGACAAATGATGCAAATGTGCAAAGTGCTAAGTGCTAATTCAATGATTAATTATTATACTTTTCATGGATAACTCTAAATGATTGCTTAAACATGTAAGTTTTCTTTACATTATAAACATTCTTTTATTTATATCTCCTATCTATGTGGAACAAGTGTTATAAACAATATTAATGACTCAAACATTTTTTCATAAATATATACTTTACAAGATGTATACATTATAAGTACTATTTTATTTATATCTTTTATCTATATGGGACAAATGTAATAAACAATATTAATGATACAAACATGTTCAAAAATATATATATATTTCATAAAAAAAATGTTTCTACTTACTTGTAACTACGGACCACTATCAACTAATTTGACCATAACCCCATAACATTATTGACTACCGCAACGCAAAATCACGTCACTTTCAATTGTTTTTATATGAATTAGTTTGATATTATCCATCACTTTTTTTAAAGTTACTCAAACTCATTATGTTTTCGCTATTGGTAAAGTTATTGTAAGAGAAAACATAAAATTGAAAACATTTTTTTCCGAAAATTTTATTACTTGATACCCGCCATCTCAACGCGCAGGTACCCTACTATAGTATTCTAAATAGTTGAAATATGCGATATGAAACTTTTGGCATCCGCAATTTTATCATCACATAAAACGTTTTAGATTATAAAGTATGGTTTATTGATTTTTTTATTTTAGAGTATCCGCCGCCGCCTCGCGCGAGTACCCTGCTAGTATATACAATTTAAATAAACATCCAAAGTTTGCTCAAATTTCAGCGGTTGACCTCTCCTTTTATGTTAAATTATATATGTGAACGTTTTTAAGATGTTTATCTAGTGGACACAAACATGTAAAATATAATAAGTTTCTGATTTAAAATCATTTGAGGACAAAAACTTTTTTACATATTAAGGGATCAATCTTCACTCTCAATTTTTATTAGATCTATGGATGAGATTAATCCCAACAATTAAAAAAACTCACTTTCATCCTTTTTTTTTATCAAATATAAATATCTTTCAAACCGTTAATCGTCAAGCGGAAAAAAATATACCATTACGACGAGCATTTAATTATCTTTCTATAGATAGACACTTTTATATACTTTTGACAAAAAAAAATCGGGTTTTTCACGTTTTTTTTTCGTTTTTTTACTTTACTGAAATTTGCATGAAAAAATCATATATGATTTAACACTAATTTGAATACCACATGTGATATTAGTCTTAAATCATATATGATATGTATATGATATGTGATTTATCATATATAATTTAACACTAGTATCACATATGATATTACATATCATATATGATTTAACACTAATATCACACGTGATCTTTAAATTAGTGTTAAATCATATATAATATTTCATGCAAATTCCAGTTTCGAAGAAAAACGAAAAAGGAGACGAAAAAACGTGAAAAAATGTTTTTTTTTTTCTTTTTACGAAAGTATGTATAAGTGTCCGTCTATAGAAAGATAATTAAATGCTCGTCGCGTTGGTGTAATTATTTTTGCTTAACGATTAACGGTTTAAGAGATATTTAAATTATAAAATATAGGTGAAATAATAAAATGCTTTTAGTCTTAGCAATTGATTTGTTTTTAAATGGATGGTGGAAATGAGTCACTTGGTATGTAAGAAAAATTTAATATGTAAAATAACTCTCCTCTAAGTTTCTAGCGTAACATGTATTTATACATTCATTAGAGCATTCCCAACGGTAACGCCGTAACGGCGTTAAACGCAAAAAATCGGCGTTACCGGCGTTATTACCGTTGGGAGCTCGGCGTTAAAGAGGAAAAACGCAGCCCGCTTTGGCAACGGGCGTTAAAGGGGAGGCGCAAAAAAAAAAAAAAAAAAAAAAAAAAAAATTCAATAAATTTACACTTTCTACCCTTAAAACGGCTACTAGCCGTTATTTTCAAAAAAAAATTTCAAAAACCACCCTAAACGGCTACTAGCCGTTATTTTTCAAAAAAATTTTCAAAAACCTTTTTTTACCACTATAAATACCCAATTAAAACACCATTTCTTTTCACACTTCCACTACTAAATCCTCTCCATTCTCTCAATCTTTCAACTTCGGTTAACTGCAAAAAAAAACAATGTCGGGAGGCAACGATGATACTTTCTACAATCTTCTTGCTAGTGGGTGGAATCCCTCAAACCCGGGTTCATCATCTAACCCGAACGCCAGTTCATCTTCAATCCCCAACCCACTAGGCTTATCGAGCCAAGAAATGTATCAACAACATCAAGCATTTCTGTATTGGCAACAACAAAACCAACAAAACACCTTAAACTCTAACTTTCAAAACCTGCAATTCACACAACAATCACAACAATCACAAACTGAAACACATGATGTTGCTGACACACCCACGTCTCCTCCAAAAAAAGGAAAAGGTCGCATTAAGCGAAAATCAAAGAAATCCAAAGACCCCGAGCCCGAACCAGTTGATTCTGATGAAGGCGAAGTTGTTGTTCACTCACGTTGGACTCCAGCAGAGGAAGCATTACTTGCAACATGTTACATAGCTGTTTCGGAGGATCCGAAAGTTGGAAAGTGCCAACCCAAGGATACGTTTTGGTATCGGGTGCGAAATGAGTTCAATAAAAACAACTTTCAACGGCGCAACAAGGACATGCTGTCAAGCAAGTGGAAAACTTTGAACGGCATATGCACAAAGTTCAACTCTCATTACAACCGTTCGAAACGTGATCAACGAAGCGGGGAAAGTGAGCTGGATGTGATGCAACGGGCAAAGCAATGGTATCGTGAGGAAACCAAGGGATCAGCTTTTGGCCTCGAAGACGCTTGGGCGGTTTTGCGTCATTATAAGAAATGGAACTCGCCGGAACCGGTCGATTTAACCGGCGAAGTCCCAAGCCAAACAAACGAGGATTTGTTTGGTCAAGATGAACAACCTCGCCCCATGGGAAAGAAACGTGCTAGTAAGAAACCAAGATCCGAGACTACAACAAGTACTGGGGGAACAAGCACTGGAGGAACGAGCTCGTCAGCTTATTATTTTGCAAAGATGCCTGCTCCAAAGTTCAATATAAAACGCTACTAAGCTAGAAAAAGCAGTAACTAGGTGACGTGCTGGTAACCTAGAACGGGCAGTCATCTGCAGTAGTTTTTGAAATAAAGAAGGTTGGCCCAATAACACTCTAGAAAAAGGACGCGCCGGGCTATGCGGCGAAGCCTCTGAAGAGCAAAGTATGCTTTGAGCAAACGGTATCAAAGCCACTTTATTCGACTGCTCGAGCAAGGAGGTCACGAACAAGGGG
>BPTQ01000005.1:223570106-223837452 GCA_019973895.1 Chrysanthemum seticuspe
GGTGGTGGTTGCTGCTGTTTGTGGGGGCTGGGGATTGTGGTGGTGGTTGCTGGTGGTTGCTGGTGATGATGGGTAATCATTACTGTGGAAAACTAGAAGGGGGGGGGGTTGAATATTTTTACCGATTAAAACTTCGTTTTAAAATATTTAGATCGACTTATGTCAATCTATTTAGATGTGTATGTTGGACGTTGATAGATAGATTTGTAAATATGTAATGGAAAGGTAAAGAGTAAGAAACACAAAACCACGACACGAGTGTTTATAGTGGTTCGGCTACAAGGACACCTTCCTTGCCCTAGTCTACACCCCGAGTCACCTACTCGAGAGTTCGTAATCACTACACGACACAAAACTCCTTATGGCGGAGAAGCCTTCACAACGTCGCCTACTCTTTTTCCGGTACAAGGCTAGACACCGGGTTCTTCCACGAGGTAGAACCAAACCTACCACAATGTCGCCTACACTTTATCCGGTACAAGGCTAGATACCGAGTTCCATTACAAATGAGGAACTACTACCCAACAATACACAACACCTATCCCAAAGGAGACCCACTCCTTATTACAACACCATCAAGGATGTCAATATCCTTGGACACACCCTATCTGTATTTGTATATCGATACACCATATCGATTGTACACCCTTGGCATCTTTCACTAATGTCTTTGACATGATCTTTTGGCATCTTTCACTAATGCCTTAGACTTGACCCTTTTGGCATCCTTCACTAATGCCTTTGACACGGACGTTCGACACCTTTCACTAATGCCTTCGTCTTGACCCTTTTGGCATCCTTCACTAATGCCTTAGATACAACATTTCCAGAGAGGAAGAAAGAACTATCAACAAGAAAACTTCAGTAGTCTTGATGATGACGAAGCATGGCAACTCATGGTCTTGAGCTTGCTCGACTTCAAGAGGTGGTGATCTCGCCTTTAAGAGGAACCTAGAGAATCACACAAAAACAAACACAAATTACATAGAAAGATCCTTTGGATCTGAGGTTAGAGAGTTTACAATACTAGGAGAAAGTATGTGTGGAAGTGGCAACCTACAATGAAGAAATGGCTCACTATTTATAGACAAAAACATGCTACTGTTCCACGGATCCCTTACTTGGGGGATCCGTCCAGTGTAAACTGGGGGAACCGTGGGACGCTCCTCTTTGCCCATGGGTTATGGGTCATGGGTCATGGGTTATGGGTCATGGGTCCTAGACTTTGGACCATGGGTATCCAAGTAGATACAATGTATCTAGAAGATGCAATGCATCCAGTTCATGGGTTATGGGTTAGCTCCATGGGTCATGGATAATACCCATTATGACTTATGCATGATGTCATGCAATGGGTTATGGATTATGCTCCATGGGTATGGGTCATGGACTTTGGGTTTTACCCAACTATATTCAATGTATTAAGTCAATGGTTAACTACTTAAACTTCTACCCATTCTATTAGCCATTATAATATATACTAAGTATATATATATATCTACCCAATATGTAAACACTAGTTGTTATACATATGCATTACTATAACATGAAAAACACTATTACTTGTTTAGTGATTTATATGAAAATGTAAGTGTGTTAGTAAACTATTGGCTCAAACCATTTACGTATTTTATTTTTTTCGTTAAAATAATTTTACTTTTTTTATCGACAAAACACTAGAAGATCGTAAAATATAAATAAACGTTTTTACGGTTTATTTGTATTAACAATCTCCCCCTTTTTGTTGATGACAAAACATAAGATTATTTTATGGAAAAACTAAAATTCGTAAAAGTTTGAATTGGAGTTTTTACTCTCTTCTCACCTTTTTTGTCGAAACAAAAAGAGCGTCGAAAAGAAACTAACACATTGTTTTAAGAAAAACATGTGAAAAGAAATAAAAAGAATGTAAAATAGAGAGTAAGTGAGGAGAAGTATTCTCGACTTAGCTCCCCTTTGACGAGTCCATCCCCTTGTGAGGGCGTCAAGTAAGAAGAAATACTAAACTAGTGCATTGCAACTATGTTTGCAAATGGTTTCGTCTTTGTTACGAATATGCCCCCCCTTGATGATTGCACCTTTGCAAGGAGGACGTTATGTAACATAGTCCTATGTGTATGATATTGCAAATGATTTTGCAATGTACTGCTTTGACAAGAAACTCCCCCTAGCTAAGGGTGTCAAAGTCTTCATGTGTATATTAAAAATCTACAAAACAAGGGTTAGAAAAACAAGTATATAATGCATACTTTCCTGCAAATAAGACTTAAGTTAGTAATAAACAAATCTTCTATTGCACGGGTCCCACGGTTCCCTCTTTGGAGGGATCCGTCTAAGCTAAATTGAGGGATCCGTCTGTCTGTCAGCTTTAAGACACCAATGGTGATGTAAAAATTGATGTTAACGTCAAAATGAGATATGTATCAAGACACCAAACATATTCTCAAAACAATATACCATATAACATATAATTCCATTCAATAAAAATACGAGAAATGATCTACATATCTCTAAAACTAAGAGAATGATTTAAACATGAAATATGATTCCTAAACTATCTAAGTTAAGCTCAAGACTAGAACACCACTTGAATCCTTAAGCTTATGGTTGTTTAGGTTTGTTGACCTCATCGAAACGTTCGAGGAGGTGATAAAACATGAAACGTTCTTCTTCACGTAGTTCATGTATCAAGCCTTCTACGTGTTGACAATGATAACAATCTTTTTCATGACTCGGAAGAGGTGGTGGTAGAAATGGAGTGACGTGAGGTGAAAGATCAAGTGAAGAGGGTTGAGGATTCTCAAAAGAAGGAGGGATTGGCGGAGGCACATTTGATGATGGCTCAAAGGATGGTGGTGGAGGTAGAGAGGTGTCAACTTCCATGTGGTCGGGTGGTTGAATTTGATGATTCCTCATAATCCAAAATGGACCATTTGAGAGAAATGGAGAAAAGGATTCCGGTGTAAGTGTTGATTCAACACCTTGGTTTTGTTGTTGCACAATCTTCTCTATTGAAGAGAATGTCGACAATGGTGGAGGATGGGATGGCCTAGGAGGCAAGTCCTCCAAGTTGTAGAGATGTGGAGATGAATGTGGAGTGGTAAATGATATGGCTCTAGGCACCAAAGGTGATGTTTGAGTGGAAATGGGTGTGTTTGGTTTAGAAGGAATTGTAGTGTTTGGCGAAGATATTTTTGTGGGGACAATCCTTTTGGGGATTGGTTTGATTGGTTGAGTTGGTGGAGGAGAAATTCTAGCGTTTGTGGATTTAACGGGAGATGATTCGGTTGAAGAAATTTTATGAATAACACGAGCAATTTTCTTGGGTGGTCCTTTGGTGGATGAATTACCACTAGGAGCTTTTCTCCTGATGAGATGACAAAGAGTTAGTGAGATAGAAGCTTCTAGTTTCTGAGATTTAAGTTGTAGATGGTGACTAAGAAGTCCTAATAAGATGGTTTATAAAGAGAAGGATTTGGCAAGTGCATTAAAGACTTAAACCACTAAGATCCTTTGAAATGTGATGATTTGCATGCACAAGAGTCAACTTTAGAGTTGCACTGATCAAGGAGGTTAATTAAGACAAGATGGAGTGTTCAAGTTAGCAAGGAGAGCTTCGAATGATTGTTTTAGCTAAAGTTTAGTTGAATCTGTCACCCGGATCCCACGGTTCCCTCCAATGAGGGATCCGTCTAGGCTAATCCTAGGGATCCGGCTCTCAGCAGCCAAGAAAAGAGAAAAATGATGTTTGTAAGGTCTAATACCTATACATCTTGAGTGTCTCAGTCTTCTTAAATGTCTTAAATGAAATGTGACTTAAATGATCAAAGGTAATGAGTGATGGTATCTAATGATTGCCTTTTATGGAAGAAAATGGGATTTTATGAGCACCAATGGGTGATCAAGGATGACACTAGGAGATTTGAGAGTGTCAAGTGGTGTTAAATGACCCTAGAGATCAGATGGCAACTTGGGATAAAATTTAAAAATTTCTTAAAAATTATAAGAACTGAGAAACTAGTTTTTGATCCATTTTGAGGTTGGAATGACTAAAATCAATTTGATAAAATTGAGAGAGTTATAGAATTAGATGTGTTGAAATGTGAGAAATGATGTGTGAGTATAGGAGCGGAAGGATGATGAGTTTTGGTGAAATGATAAAACCTAACTCACTTTTGTAGGAATTACGATTGCATTTAGCATATGCAACAAGCCTTTTAAACCACTTGGTGTCCCAAGTGGACGAGTGTAGTCTCGTGAGAGGTTACAGGGAACATACCCACAAAGTTCATTTAATACTAATACAAGGTTATTGTGTTATTATAGAAAGAATTTAAACTGGAGGATAATTACGCCGTAACTCATGGAAGGAGTTATGCCGTAATTATGGAAAAACCTGGCAGTCGCTACTGGAGGGTAGCTATGGCGTAACCATAGCATGGGATTACGTCGTAACCGGTAATGATCTGGAGAGAATCGCTACTTGTGATGTGTTACGTCGTAATCATTGGGATGAGTTACGCCATAACTGATGGACAGGTCAGGTCCCCGTTTAAGTTACTGATGCAATCTTCTCCGATTTCTGCAAAAATGGTTAAGAACACAAAACCCAACTATACTAATAAAATGAAAAAGAAAAGATAGGCATGGGGTGCCTCGCACGAAGCGCTTGTTTTTGTTCGAGTCACGAGCTTGACGTCACCCTAATTTACAACGTAAAAGGATGTTCATCCCCTCACTTGAAATCAAGTGTGGGTGAAAATAGCAATAAACACCATGAGGGTGTGGATTTGCTATGAGATGGGGAAACGATGAACTATGATCTTACCTTAAACGAGATGTCATTTCCCTCCATATCTTACCCATTGATGGCATTGATGATTGGTTCACCTTGTGATGTGGCTGATTAATCGGCTCATATGTCTCCTCGTTAATCACTAAGGTGTCCAAGATTTTGTCTTCTAATTCCTTTGCAAGATCAACTAAAATTGGTTCAGTAGCTGAAGCTACATAACCATTATTAGGTGATGTGATGGGTTGCACGATTTCATCCATAATTTCAGCAACCTGCATAGAAAAACAAGCAAGATTGTTAGGAATAAAAAAAGAGCTAGAAGTCATACTGTTTTGTGTTGTGGTTGATTCCTCATCATCTTGTGGAATTGCTTCATCACCTTGTAAGCTCTTTGCTTCCATCTTCTTCAATTGATCATTGATTATTTCTTCATTTCTCACAACCTTCAAACGTCCTGGAAATGGGATAGGTGGGATATAAGGTCTGATATAAGGTAAATCACCAGGAACCGGCTCGTTGTTGACTTCTTTCATCTTTACTACCATTTCTTTGATAGTTCCAACCGCATTCTTTTTACTTTCCAGGACCTTTTGGTTTAATTCTTCAAGCTTAGCCTCCAAGCTTTTCCTCTTAGCGTCAAGCTTCTTTAAATTCAAGTCCACGCTCTCCTTGGATTTCCTAATCATTTCGTCATTCGATTCGTGCATCCTTTTTAAATTATCCGAGTATTTATTGACGGCTTCCTCCAATGACTCAATATACCTGACCTGCTCATATTCTTTGAGTTCTTCTTGGAGAGAATGTTCTTGTATAGCATGAATATTTTCCTTAACCATCTTCATATCACATCCAATTTTATCGAGTTGCTTTGTGATGTCACCAATGTCATGCACGCCTTTACTATTTGTCACCCAAGTGGTTGCTCCATCATACTAATTTCATGAATGGTCAGCCATCTTTTCAATTGATCTAAGGGCTTGTGCAGGTGGCATTGTAGGGATAGGTCCTTGAGAGTCGAGCATTTAGCGGGAAAGGATGTTTAAACCATTGTAGAAAATAATGACCATCTCGTGGTTGCTGATATCATGCATTTGACATCTATAAATAAGGTCGTTATATCTTTCCCAAGCTTCATCAAGCATTTCATCCCCCTTCTGTTTGAATCTCCTTATTTCTTCCATCTTCTTGGCAATCTTTGAGGTAGGACAATATCTCCGAATAAATGCTTTCTTTAAAAGATTCCATGTATTGATCGACCCAGCAGGAAGCATCTTCATCCATCTTCTGGTTGCACCAGTGAGTGTAATTGGGAACACTCTAAACATTACTGCATCTTGAGTGACTCCTGAGTGTGGAAACGATATGAGATCTCCAATACTCTTCGCACATGCAGGTGGGCATCATCATCATCATCAGTTCCTTCGAAAAGCTTGTGTCTAAGCTCCTTCATAAACTGGCTACTGATCTCAAAGCTAATATTATTGCTGATTTCGGGACTCACCACGCTCGGTCTTTGGTTTCCTTGACTCAAAGCCATGTATTCTTCCATAGTGAGCATGTCAAAATCTGAATCTCCCATATCCTGAAATTTCAAAAACAGACAAAAACAGAAAAGAAGGAAAAAACAAAAATAAAAAGAAAATAAAATTATAAAGAAAAACTTAAACTAAAGTCCTAAATAGCTCCCCGGCAGCAGCGCCAAAAACTTGATGCAGGTTTTACCTATGGTCTACCCTAATGCACTAACGGGCAGTGTACCCGGTCGTGTGTAGTGTAGTATTCAGTAAAACCGAGGTCGTCCCAAGAGCTATGTGTGCGGATTTTAACTAAGTCTAGGTGTCACAGATTTTAATAGGTTTTAAGATTGAAATGATTAATTAACTACTAAAACAAGAAAATAAGAAAAGCAAGTAAAGGCGAGGGTTCTGATCAATAGAGGAGAAGTGTGCTAACCTAGTTAGTCATCCTATCATGTTAAGTTCACGTTTAATTACTTCTAATTGCTTCAAGTGGGGGTAAAGGTCGCTAGGACAACATTTGGTCAGTTCGTCCTAACCTATCATCAAAGGTTTCCACCGGAGATCTTGGGTGACCCCTTGAAAGTCCAGTTGTTTTTAGTCCCCTAAGCCAAGTCATTAAGTTCCGCTACATGCAAGATTTGTAACAATGAGTGCCCGGGTGCTAGCATCTTAAACACTCATCCCTAACTTCTTAAGTTCATCCAAACGGTATGTTAGGAATTAGAAATTCCCGGTATTAAAGAGTCGGTCACCTCAAGTATATGTAATCGTTAGAAAGCTCGTAGTCGTAGTTCTTTTAAGTTAAGTAGTAATTTAGTTAAGTAACACCGTGGAGGACGGACGGGTCTTTACCCACTGTATGCCTGATCCACAGCCCAAAGTGTGGCGAGTTATGTAAGACTATAAATACTCTCTACCTTCCAAGGTAGAGAGTCGGAGCTCATAATAATATCTTTCACTTTCTCTCACTAAGTTCCCTAAACCTCTAACTTTCTCTCTCTAGAATTCCATCTATATGCTACTTTGTGTTATGGTTTGATGTGTATGTGAAAAGTAATATCTAACATTGGTATCAAGAGCCAAGGTTAGATCATATCTTGCACATCTTTGGATTTATAGTGGTTTTTAGGTGGTTTTTGAGTTTGAAAAAGTTTAGTGGTTTTTGCATCATTTGGTTGATCTCTTGTGTTAAAGTTTGAATTTTGTTGGTACTTTTATGTTTAGAATCATCAAAAGTGTTTAGGTTTTCATTTGGTAAGCTTGAATCATCTTGGTTGGGTTGTTTTTGGATTGAAAAGTGAAGTTTATTTGGTTTTTCAAGCTAGCGACTTAGCTCTCGGAATAGTTTCTTGGTAGCGACTTGCTTCACAGTTTTGTAGCGACTTACAGTGTTAAAGCTAGCGAGTTAGATCTAGCGAGTTAAAGGACAAGTAGTGGAATCTCCACTACAGGTAGCGACTTGTGGTAGCGACTTGGTCAGTAGCGAGTTGCTCTTTAGCGACTTGTGTTTCTAGCGACTTGTGTAGCGAATTGCTGCCAAAATTTGGTTAGCGACTTGGTCCGTAGCGAGTTACTACTTAGCGACTTGTTTTTCTGTTAGCGACTTGGGATTCTAGCGACTTGGCTGTCTAGCGAATTAATTGGTAGCGACTTAGTGGATTTGTTTCTAGCGACTTAGAGCTTTATCATCTAGCGACTTAGTGGTGTAGCGAATTAGTTGTTAGCGACTTGGTTCAAGAATTCGTAGCGACTTGGTTGATTTTTCCCGTCAAAACTTCAAACGGCCATAACTTTTGAACCGTAACTCCGTTTTCAGCGTTCTACCCATCAAAACGACCGTGAGAACGAGGAGAATGGCACGCCGAATGAACTATATCTTCGAGGTCTAAATCCGCTCCGAACAGAAGTTATTGAGGTTTTTAAGTTGTTAGACCTAAATTTCTCAGGAAAAACGGGCATAAACCAATCCGAATCACAACCAAACAACACCTCTGCTTATCCCACAAACAATCATAAGACCTAACACACAATTGTCTATCATTGTGTCGATCCATTAGTCGTCTTAACACATTCCATTGGTCATTGCTTAACGGTTTAGTCTTGATTTTAGTAAAATCCCGCGAAAGATTCTATTTTCTTGGTTTAAATCATAGACTTGTAAAATCCCGTGCATTCTACCACATCATGTCTTACTCTACTGACCCAGTGATTTCAGAAGTGCTTAAATTATATGATGCTGTGGATAATAATGATAATGGATGCTACTCTGAACGATTAAAGATGTTTGAATTAAACAACGAGGATGTGAGATCTTCATGTTCTGAGTACAATGAGAATGAATTGCACCTGCTACAGAATGCCATGCAAATGGAATGCTGCATTGAGCCCTATCAACTACTTCATCTGCACCTCATACAGTTTTTATCCATAGCTGGGGATCGAACATGTAGTGCTCTTTTCCGCCAGGACTTACCTACATTGACAAGAAGCTTGCTGTTGAACTTAGAGCATTTAAAGCTGCAGCTTACCAATGAAGAAGTTCAAAAGGATGGTTCCAGTGCAGCTCTTCAAGTAATCTACAAACAATTTCAGCCATTCATCAGTGGGGAATATTCAGCATATTACAATCAACACTTGACTGGAATTTCCTTCAAAAAACATACTGGAATGGAAATTCAGGAATTCATTGAGACATTTATCCAACTCATGGATAATATGAAAAAGTTCATTGAAGAATCTGCACAAAAGAATGAAGTCGTGAATGAGTGTCAGGTGCAGTTGAAAGATTGTTGTGATAAGTTGGGTAATGTATCTGGTGAAGAATCGGGTGTTGCTGAATGCAGAATGTCAGTGACAACAAAAATTGATGATTCGGATAATGCAAAAATGGAATCTTCGTGCTCAAATTCACAAGAGAGAGAGGTGCACCAGACACAACCTGTGCAAGTTAATGCAAAAGAACGCTCCATGGAAGCTTCGGATGTACCCAAGATAGAGATACACCCATCACAGCCTGTGCATGTCAATGCTGAGGTAAGTTGCATGGAAGTTTCTGATGTACCTAGTTGTGCATCTTCTACTCAAAATGATGATTATGAACTGCATGAGTACGCTGCATTTGTGCCTGATGATTCCCTTACCACTGAGCTTAACATATATAAGGATCAAGTTGCTATTTATGAACAGCGTGCTAAGTTTGAGTTGACAACCCGTGAGCAGGAAATGGATGTCCAAATACGTACAATCATTAGAAAAAGTAATTTTAAAGAAGAAGTATTAAAACAAGAGTTAAACTCCTTACAAGAAAAGCTTTCTAAAACTGCTAAGCAAAAACACGAACTTCAAGAAAATGTTAAAATGCTTAAGCAAGAATTCAAGGCTAAGGAATCAAAACTTTTGAATGATTTTTCCAATCTAAAAACTTTGAAAAACAAGCTTGAAAATAAGTTGTACGTACAAGGGAATACCATTCAGACTGCTCACATGATCACTAAACACAGAGTCTTAAGCGATAAGCACAGTGTTCCCATTATAGATAAACCCAATCCTGAGTATGGTAAGAAAGCAAAAGCAGCTCAAAATGTAATCTATGATGGAAATGAGATTCTTAAACCTAGACAGACACCTAGTTGCATTGAGTGCACTGAGGAAGATAGAAAACTAGATATTGCATCTAGGGAGAAAATGGATAAGAAGCTAAATGATCCTAAGTGTAAAAAGAATAACATAACAATCAAACCCCATAATTACACTAAAGAAAATTGGATCTCCTTGAACAAGTTTAAGCCTCAGACTCTATTAACCCCTGAACAAGTGTTCTGGAAAAAGGATATGGAAATGCAAAAAGCTGAAAATCTTGTTGAAAAGAATTCCCCTTGTAGGAAACTGCCTAAATCAACTGTGTATCCTCCTAATACACCAATGCACTTAGTTCCTAGATCTCTTGCCACTAAAAGCAAGACCTTAATCAGTGAATATGTTATCTTTCAACTATTTGTTGATTTTGAGAAAACTTGTAAGAAAAGGATCACACCCACCGGTATAACTGAAGGGGAAAGGGGTTTTGAGCAAACTAAAGAATGCTATTTAACTGAGGTCATGCCTTTCTTTAAACAACTAAAAGATCAATTTGAGTGTCTTAAAAAGGGGACGCATTCTGATATTAAAGAAATGGAAAAGGTATTTGATGCAATGATTGTTGAGGTTAGTGACTATGAGAGAGAATTAAAATATAGTGAGATTGAAAGGAAGAACTTGCATACACTGAATGAGAACCTGATTTCTGAATGTATTGCTCAAGATGTGTTTTTCACTGCTACAAATTGTTCCATTAATGCTTCTCAATTTCATGAATTATCTGTTGCTCTGAAAGTCTCCCATGATCGTGTCATTGAGCTTGAAACAACAAATTCAAAATTGCATGAGAAAATAGAACAGGATGATCATGATAACTTGGTCAAACATTATTCTAAATTAGAAGTTGAACATCTTGCTTTGCAATTAAAACATCAACATCTCAAAGAAAATGTTAAAACCTCAAATATCAAGACATCCTCTGACGCTCCTGAGTTTGATGCAGTTTTTGAAATTAGCAAACGTGATGAACAAATTCGAGCTCATTATAACACGATCAAAAGATTGAAAGCCCAAATTTCACAACTGAAAGGTGAAAAGAAGGATGCGACTGGTTCCCATATGCCTCCACCTTTAGATTCTCAGAATTTCCAACTTCAAAACATAATTGATAACTTGCAAAAGGAAAATGATTGTTTTAAAGCTGAAATTTCAAAGGTTAATGATCAAAACAAAGAGTTATGTGATTCATTTAAAGTTAATCATGATAAACAAATTGAAAAGATAACTTCTTTACTTAACGATATTGAGAATCTTAAGCGTGAGGTGAAAGGAAAGTTGCCAATCCCAAATTGCAAATACTCTGTTCCTAAGGTTTCTGCTTGTGATAAATATGCTATCGATATGTTATATATTCCCCCGCCCATTAGGAATAATGAACTTGCACATAAAGCATATCTCTCATACCTTAAGGAAAGTTTGAAGGGTCTCCGTGAGATTGTTGAAGATGAAAGATTAGAAAAACCTTTTGATAGTACTATAGCCTATGCCTGCATGGATGCCAAACGATCTCAGGAACTCTTAGAGTATGTAATTGTCACAAGTCCGAAATCTAGCAATAGGCGAGATAGAATAGTTGTGCCTTGTTCTATGCCTAAAGCCAAGCATGTGACCCTTGATATGCCTTGTTCCATGTCAAAATTCAAGCAAGCAACCTTTGATGTGCCTCCTAGAACTTCAGATCCCAGCACTTCTAGACCAGAAATGCAGAAAGTAGTGAAGCCATGTAATGTTCCCATCGTTACTTCTACAGATGTTAAGATTGACACTAAAGTTAGCGGGTCAAAACCTAGAAGCAATGCAAAGAAGGATAGGATTACGCAAACTAAAAGTGTTCATGATAAGGAAGTGAAAGAACACCATAGGGACAAGAAGTTTGATTTGAACAAAAAGAATCGTGTTAGTTCTAGTATTAGCTCTAAGCTTACTGAAATTAATTCGAGGCCTCATGCTGTCTGCAAAACATGTAAAAAATGTTTATTTTCTGGTAATCATGATAAATGTGATGTGTTATTTCTGAGGTCTAAGATTCATAACCCAGTTAAGAAAGTTTGGAGAGCGAAACAGATTAAGCAATCTTGGAAACCTACAGGGAATGTGTTTACAAATGTAGGATTTCAGTGGAAGCCCACAGGTCGAATATTAACAAATGGCAAACCTTACCCCTTAGCTAGATCCACTATGCCTAGAATAGTGCCTGTTAAGGTTTGGAAGCCAACTGGTAGAATAATCCCATTAAGCACAAAATGTCATTTGACTAAGTCTGATGCTTCTACTAGTTCAGCTCCTAGGGATAATGCCATTGCATCTAGGGTTTCTGCTGATTCAAAGACTGTTTGTGCTAACCAAAAGGAACCCATCAGCACGTGGGGATCCAATGTTTCCAATTCTCTGTCTTCGTCTGTTGTCCAAAGCAGGTCGTACAAATCGTCCCTCGGTATTTGGATTCGGGCGGCTCTAAACATATGACAGGGCTCTTAACAATGGCGTCTGCAGATAACACTTCAGGCCCCGTTCCTCAAAGAAAAGAAAGGTGTACGCTTCAGTGCGCTTTATCTTCTTTAGAAGAGAAATCTTCATGTTTTATGACCATTCTCATCGACATTCTTCATCAACATGCTTCATGCTTTTTCCATGCGCTTCAGTCATCAAGTGAACCAGACTACTGATAATTACTCTTATTCCTCTTGCTCAATATAATGAAGATGGCGACATCATGTGCTAATTTTGCGGG
Source organism: Chrysanthemum seticuspe (assembly GCA_019973895.1). NCBI lineage: Eukaryota > Viridiplantae > Streptophyta > Magnoliopsida > Asterales > Asteraceae > Chrysanthemum > Chrysanthemum seticuspe. Next base: position 223,582,789 of record BPTQ01000005.1, read on the forward strand.
GGAGAAGTGTGAATAGAATACATTTGGATGATAATCACTTGGTTTATCAAGAATGGCATCTCTGTATGCAATTCTTGAGGGGGAGAAGAAGTGTGAATTTTTTGCATGGTTGACTGATATTTGAGAATATATGGTCAAACGGCTCCTAACCCATGTAAGAACCGAGATTCTTCCTATCGGATCATCTTCACATGTAGTTTCTTCTAAGAGCCGTTGGTTGACATCTTCACACGGGCTGATATGATTAAATGACAAAGTGCTTCTAGTTGCTGGGCTGATTTCTTTGATGAACATCTTTCTGTTCTTGTTTGATTGGGAGGGATTTTAATTAAGGGGATTTGCTATTTACAAGTTAACGGGAATGCCTTTGGTGTGAAGAAGATGTTAACTGTCTATTTCCCCATTCGAATAATCTTGAAGAAGGTCGAGTCTACAGTCTAATCTACATTTGAAAGCTACATGATTAGAAGACTAAAGACGAATTGCATTTGATGATCTAAAGACTTCTTCTTAATCCGGGCTAGAAGAACACTTGAAAATCTTCGTCAGTTTAGGGGAGAGCACTAATTGGGGGAGATTGAAAAGCCAAAATTTAATCCCCAATCAGACTTGCTCAGATTCTTTAGCAATGATTCATTGCTTGATTTTTGATGACTCTCTTTCAACGCCTAATGCTTCACTTACTAAGGATAAATGGGATTTATTGTTTGGGATTCATTGTTTCAAGATATGTTTGATGAGTATTTCCAACTGCTAGCGAATGTTGATCATCCAACAAGTACAACTCAGACTACTCAAGAAGCCCAATCTCCAGTTATTCCTTTAGGCGTTGATAATGACTATCAGAATATTGCAGTTGCAATCTTGAATAATGATCCGCTCTTTGGTATTCCTGTGCCAAATCTTCACGGATTGTTGTTCATGGATAATGATCCGCTCTTTGGTATTCCTTTGCCAAATCTTCACGGATTATTGTTCCTCTCATGGTGCACGTTATAAATCAACCACATGAACATTAAGGAAAATGACTACCTCATCCGCTCGAAAACATTATTGGTGAATCTTCCAGATCAGTTTCTACATGTATACCTTAAGGAAGAATGCATTGATGTTGAGGAATCATTTGCTCCGGTTCATTCAATGGGACAATGAACATCCGATTGTATGTTTGTTCACGTGTTGGACATTTGACACAAGTTGATTACTTCAGAGTTAATCATTTATCACTTATTTGAGATTGAAGTTGTCCTTCACAAAGGCGTGTTCTTATTTGATAACTTGCTCGGGCTTAAGAAGTTGAGTTGAAGGCTTGATTTATCTAGTTACCAGCAGTCGGAGTGGATGGTTGAAGACCTGGTTAACTATCACTATTAGGAGTTACGTTGTTTTACTCAGTGTCACATGCAGATGACGATGTGGATAATATCAAGAGGTGTTAATGTCTTATACTTTGTTTGAGTAGTGAGTACTTAGAGATTTGCTTGAAGCATAGATTCTCGACACCGTTCTTCCATCTTTAAGTGCAAGCTTAAGACACAAATGCGGGGAATTCGACTTCAGTTTCAAGTTTGGTATATCGGGTTTTTCTTCAACAGTGGTCACTTCAAATTGTCTACATATGGGTTGATTAAGATAGTCAGAGAGAGTTTATGTAGCAGTTGATTCTCACAGGATTCACTTGGGCTATTTGAGTTCTTCTCACAAGATTTCAAGTTTATGGATTGATTATGTTTTGCTGATTCTGAGGTATCAAAACTATTTGGGGGAAGGATATATTATTCCAACTATTTGGGGGAAGTGGTCTCTGGAGACCTTTGGTTTTTTTTTACTTCAGTGTTCAGTTGGAAGAAATGTGAGAAGAATATTTGGAACGTGAGATGATACTGCCTATCGACATCTTATATATGGCTTATGATAAAGTGCTTCCGGTTATATGCACAACATGTTCACTTGATCGAGCTAATTCAGTTATTTCAGAGTTGACATCCACAGAGATGATTAGTGACTCAACATGTTATATGGATGTCATCGTCTCTACTCTTGTTGGATACATGTGTACATTATGTGCTGATTGGTTATATGTTATATAACTGGAATGCACTTGGTAAAATGAAGATGTTGATATATTGTTCCCCTAACTTGACAACTGGTCAATCTCGAAGAGTAAGGTGTACATCGGGGATGCACAACAGGTTCATGTGATCGGTCGTAATCAGTTAATCCGGATTTGATAACCACTGAGACGATCAATGTTTCAACTTGTTACTTCGGTGTTCTCGTGTTCTTCAGGGTGCTGAGCTTCAATCAATGAGACCGCTTTGTATTCAACTCTAATTCTTAGGGAAATGGTCTTTATTCGATGTTTGTCAGTTTGGGGGGAAGCTACCAAAGATTCAAATTGAGAAGGCTCATGTTCAGACGATTTTCTTAGAAGCCTCGGATGCTTTGGTGGCGAAAGTTTAAGAGATGTTGATTCCTTTCTTCTACAACGTGCTGAACGATATCTTTATCTCGGTACTCATTTCATCATTCTCTTAAACTAATTTATCTCTTGTATATATCTATTCGAAAAACAAAATACAAAATTATAAAACCTTCAAAAATCAAATAGAAAAATATAAAACTTTCAAAATCCATAAAAATTTGAAAAATTTGAAAAATCTTCAAAAAATATTGTCATTTTGTCATGTTTCTCTCGATTCGATAATATCTACGGTCTTGATGTTGTCATTCAAAGAATGACACGGGACTTTAGATGTTGTTCGAATTTTTATATATATAAAAAAAAAAAAAAAAATCAAAAAATCAAAAAATATTTTTGAGAGAAAGAGAAACAATGGTTTATTGTCATCTTCAGGCAATAACCCGGTTTTAAAGAAAGAACAGAGCCATGTTTTACCATGTTTTTCAAATCCTATGCTCTGATTCTATAAACTCCTATCTGCTGAAAACTAAATGCTTTGAAAAATAACTCAATCTCTATTTTTGATAATCATCAGGACTTATTTGTCAAAATCTCTATCTCTCAATCAACAACCTACGTCATTGATTGAGGGGGAGAATGATTTCAATTAAATTAAAAAGTTATTTGGCATTAAATTGTTTTCAAAAGATATACATGCATGTTTTATAAATGGAGTTTAAAGTCTTAAAATCCGATCCTTATCAGTTCAAACGCTTTCACAATCACGTCACAATTCTCCCTAAAAGCTTTCAAAATCAATTTAAATCTATACGAGATCACAAATCTCAAATGATTTGATAATTGTGATCGGGGGAGAATGTGTGATTTAAATTAGATTTAAACTGATATTAAGGTAAATGGTTTCACATGAATGAACATGCTGTCCCTCCCACATGTGACAAACGATTTCAATTTTTCAATGCACATGTTGAGGGGGAGCATCTATCTTAAACCTTTGATTTGAAACGTGATCATTCATCCTAATGTGCAGGTTCCCTCTAGTATGTGCAAAACTTTTTTCAAACCTCGAGGCACATATTGAGGGGGAGCGAATTTATGGAAACCTCATCCTTCCCGGAAATGCTATATTTACTTGATTTGATATGGGAAGTGATGTTGATATCTTTTAGAAAATGGTAATCAAAGAAGTTAATTCTTTCTCTTGCCTCCGTGTGCTTAACATTTTTCAAATACTTGATGCACATGTTGAGGGGGAGTTCTCGTTCTAAAAATATCAAAAACAATTCAGGTACAAAATGCTTTGATAATATATCACAAGTATCTGAATTGATTTTCAAATGGTTTCTATTGGATCCAATGGCAGATGAACAATACCAAATTGACCGACCAACTTTACTTTATGTACGGTGATATAAGGATGATAAGGTTAGGTATTGGTTCCCATGATCCGCCAGAACCGGAGGGATCTACCCAGGGACAATCCACTAGTTAGTGTAGAAGTCCTTAGGTATGATGAGAAAAGGAGAAAAATGAGATAAGGGAAGAGTGCGGACTAAGACTGAGCTAGTACTGGAATAAACCCAACAAGGTTCTAGCTATGAAGTCTCGGTAAGCACTGAAGGGGTTGAAGAATTAAAAAGAATTGAATGAAAAAAGGGTGAAAACAAATAGCCCTCCATTAATTCAACCTTAGGGCAGAAACCGGGTTCACTTCATATGCTACTGATGGTAACATCGGTATTGATGACAAGACGTCATGGACCCAGTGACGCACTGCACTTCAACTTTCCAAACCACTCAAGTTCCTCTTAAAAGGACTTGTTTCATTCTCACGGGGAACCGACATTATCTATCGACTTTCTCTTAGAGATGGTTGATATTGAAGAAGGAGACCCTCTCCCTAGTCTCCGTTATAGGATCCAAATATGCACAAATTGAGTCTAGAGCCACGAGATCATCAATAAATCTCATTAGGACACTTTCAATGAAGACTCTCTGTTTCACACAATGTGGAAAGAGAGATTATATCTTGAGTCCTACGCATTATCCTTGTGGTATTGCCAGAACATCTGAGTGATGTGTTTACACATTCACAATGAAGATGGAAAGCCTTCTGGAGCCAACATCAAACAAGCTCCTGGTAGGTGGCATGTGAGATCTATCATATAGATCAACCATGTGACAACTGAACAGAAACAATGGGGCGATTCAATTTCTTGAATCAATCCTGGTTCAGGTTAGGGATTGACGGATACCTTTGAAAAAACCGGTCTTTGTGCTTATAAACTCTTTTCTTTAGCACATCGACCGTGTACTCATTTTTCAAACCAAAAGGTATTTTTATGATTGATAATTGATTTTCCATAAAACCTTCGTTGTATTGCAAAAACAATTTCTATTGAGCAATACACGACTGTTTTTCAAATCTCTTTTCATCAATCAGTGGACTTAAAAATTCGCTGGTTCACTCACTCCGTGTTGTCTTCTTTGAGACGTTCCGGTTTGAGAACAGCTAGAACAGCTGCGAAACCCTGTCAAGGAGATTCTTAGGAATCCTACCTGATCACAGGCAGTATTTATACTGATCAACGGGGAACCGTGGGCCGTGTACCTCAATTCAACGAAAGTGATCAAAGACACTTTCGTGCGATTTATTGCTAACTGTTGTATGCAGGTACTCCCGACGTTTGCAGCTGATCATAATGGAGCGGTCAATCCTTAGCCGCATGCTCACTTAACACATTCAACTCAAAGAAATCATGACTAGTGCATCAATGACTCTGATATTTCACACCAAGCTTCTGCTACGCTGCTGCCAATATCATGATTCAACAAAAGCTTCCGCTACTCTGATGAGAAGATTTCATGATCCAGAATGTGAGCATGTCGGTCCCAAAGTCACAACACCACAAAGGATGTCTTAGAGATTTTTGATAGCTGATGATCTCAAAAGATGGCTCAAAATTATTATCACGTGGATCAGTAAAAGACCTCCACTTGGAATAACCAAACATGCAATGTGAAGAATCAATGACTACGAGCTCAGGAGCAGAGGACTACATCAAGAATGCAAGATCAATTGTTAAATGTAATATCTGTTTGTATTCAATGTAATTTTGGTACATGATTGAGGTGACCTCCCTTAGGGGGAGATTGTTAGGAATTAGAAATTCCCGGTATTAAAGAGTCGGTCACCTCAAGTATATGTAATCGTTAGAAAGCTCGTAGTCGTAGTTCTTTTAAGTTAAGTAGTAATTTAGTTAAGTAACACCGTGGAGGACGGACGGGTCTTTACCCACTGTATGCCTGATCCACAGCCCAAAGTGTGGCGAGTTATGTAAGACTATAAATACTCTCTACCTTCCAAGGTAGAGAGTCGGAGCTCATAATAATATCTTTCACTTTCTCTCACTAAGTTCCCTAAACCTCTAACTTTCTCTCTCTAGAATTCCATCTATATGCTACTTTGTGTTATGGTTTGATGTGTATGTGAAAAGTAATATCTAACACGGTAGCTGATCAGTTGGTCAAATCGCACAAGCGAAGAAGGGACGTCAGTTGGTCAATTCTTACCCTTCTCACTCAGTCTACCTACTTAGGGTCAGTTGGTCATATCTCCTAAGTAACTAGCCACTACCGCCATTCAAAACTACCGAAACAAGGCTAGCTACCAACAAACTATGCATGCACACTTGAAATAATTATACGGAAACAATGTAAATGCAAACACAACAATTAAGGAATCATAACTAGGCTAGCACCAAGGTGCTTAGCCAAACATACAGTAAATCATACCAACAAGAATGAATAAATCAATAAAACATAAATTGAATTGAACATAATGTTTGATACAAATTACTTGATGTAGAGCTAATAATAATGATGATTGCGAGTGAATTCTTCCTTCAAAGATGGCTTGGAACTGCTGGAAATTGCCCTGGAGTGGTGCCCTAATCGACCCCTAGGAGAGGGGTGAAGAGAGATACTTCAAAATGCAGATTTAGGGCTGTATTTATAGGCCGCGACATAGTTACGGCGTAACTAGTTTTAAAGTTACTGCATAATTATAGTTAGGGCGTAACTAGTTTTAAAGTTACTGCGTAACTATAGTTAGGGCGTAACTAGTTTTAAAGTTACTGCGTAACTACAGTTAGGGCGTAACTAGTTTTAGGGTTATGGACTAACCTCTTCAGCTTTTCAAAATAGCAATATTGCAAGTTAGGCCCTTGAGTTTCTTCATTCCATTGATGGATACCAACATAAAAATGTGTTAATTGAGCACCAAACTTCGTATGTTGTAATAATATGATGTAACTAAATCACCGGGTTACACCGTAATTCTTCGTCCGCGTATACTTATCCATTCCTTAATTGCCTCTACGGCGTAACTAAATTCATGTTATGCCGCAATATTCAAAATAATGATTACGACGTAACCAAAAGAATTGGTTACGCCGTATCCTTCAAAGCATCATATTTACGTCGTAACATTAGTAACGAGTTACGGCGTAATCTTCACACAAAATACTCAGGCCTTCGTACTGTGGGTTACGGCGTAATCAAAAGTACCACTTACGCCGTAACTTGTCTTTAAAATATAATTCTTGGCCTTTTCTCACATCTTTTCCGCTCCAACGTCTCATTTATCCTGAAATGCAATTATGAATGAATATGAACGAATTAAGTACCATATTAATACAAATGAGACCATAAACACGGGAATTTGATATATAAAATATCAGGCTAATTTGATGTTATCATGGATATTGCCCAATCTTGGGAGTACATACAAATTTCTTCACAAGGAATGCAGAGAACTTGTGCAAATGAATTGAGGGGTAGAGTAATGCTTTGTTTATTGATGATAAAGGCGATTGAGATACTTTCATCACTATTTTGAATGATCACTTTTGTAAAATTCAAAGATGAAAACCGGACAAATTTGTTCATCAATATTAAGGAGACAATCAAAGTTGATTGCCGAGAAGACTTGACGAATTTCGGTATTTTTAAGGAAACATTACTTAACTACATGACCTTCGTGAATAATTCGTTTTTCAAGCTTTTTGAAGATTTTACGATCGGTTTTCGAAAACTCCTCTTTTCGATAGTATCTAGAGAGGTAGTGGACGGTGTCATGGTGGTCTAGTTGGTGGCTTTCAGCATGGTTGATCCTAGAAAAATAAATATTCCAATTAGGTAAAATTTGTTGAGATGGGTTTATGGTTTTGATTTGTATTAACAATGTTGTAAACACAATAGATTCTTAATTATGTGAAAACCCTTTTTAGTGATTAATTTTGCAAAACCTAATTTCATCAATTGATGTTTTTTAAAAGGAAAATTTAAAATCATAAACCCTAGGATAAAGATGATGACGAGTAGAACATATGAGTGTAATTACTTACAATGATGTTCAAGAAGGAGATGCTTGAGGATATGAAGCCCTATGGAGATGGAAGCAGAATTTGGGTCGTTTTTGTGTTTTGTGAAGAGAGGGAAAAGAGCAGAAATGGGTTTGAAAAACATATAGTTGTTTTTCTGTCACACGGTTTCCCCGTATCCCTTGTAATTGGGATCCGACTAGTACAACTCGTGGGATCCGGCTACTGTGGACAGAAAAAGGGTGTTTGGTGTTATTTTTGTAATAAGTTATACAATAGCTTATAGACCAAAAATAACTTTGAGGTTCCTAATTGAATAGACGTTTTGGTCAACGTGTTTTGATAGGTTAACCATCAAGGATCTATTTGTGATGGCGGTGTTGGTTTGATGATCTTTAGGAAATCAAAGAGAAATACTATTCCCGATGATGAGTAAGCCGAGAAAGTGATGAAGAGAGACTTTTTAGAGACTTGCAACTATAAACGACTTAATAATAAAAAAATATTATCAACGTATCCATGTAAACGTAAAATAGCTAATTTGTGGATAAGTGAACATACCTCTAAACTCTTCATATGGTTTATAGAGACCATATATCCGAAATACTTGATGAGCTTTTAAAGTAATCCGTTGTACTTAGTATACGTAGGTTGTGATTACTTTTGGGTTCTTCCTTGAGAGTTGACTTCATTTTTCTTTGAATAGAAATGAAGACTTTGGAGAAGTCCTAGCAAGAAGATTTCTTAAAAAGAAATTGTTAGAATGATGAGTGTGCAAATACTCATCATTTTTGTACCTTTTAGTCTACAGAAACATCTGAAAACACTCAGAAATGCATCAAAATGATAAAAATATCACAAATAAGTGTTTTATGTGTTTTAAATGCAAAAATACCAAAATCAGATGAAAAACGTATCAAGTTTGCACAATTGGCAGTTTTAGTCCCCCAAGTTTCAAAAGTTGTCAAAAATAGTCCCTGGTAAATCAAAATAAAGCAAAATATCATTTAAGGTCCATAGGATTCAAAAGTTGTCAAAACAAACCCTTCAAAGTTTTAAAATCACAAAATGACAACTTTGGTCCCTCAACTTTGAAAAGTGTAAAAAATGGTCCCTGGGTTATTTAAAATGGAAAATTGATAAATATAACCCTTGTACTATTCATATATGGCATAATTGTTCCTTGTGTTAACTTTGGAAACTTGTCAAATCAGGCCCCTCAACTATTCAGAAATTAAAAGAATGGTCCTTGTGATAAACTATAAACCAAACGGACCTTTGGTATTTTTAACTCAGCCAAAACAAAAGAACCCCTGTCATAAACCTTGAACCCCCCTAATTTGAACCCCCACCCTATTATTAATACCGGTCAAAATAAGTCAAACCCAGGCACTGTTCACCTTCTTTCTCACAACCCCGCCCAAAACCAGACACCCCATCAAACCATCATGGTTTTCATTTCCACCTTTCCACCTCACCTTAACAGCTGTTTACCCACTCTCTAACACCTCCACAAACACCCAAACTTCATTAATTGAGAAAACCTGCTCAAATGACTTTTGGCGCCAAAACTCCAAATGGATGGTTCTGATGATTTTTAAAGATCCAATGGTTGGAGATAAGTGGGAAAGTCTCAGAGGTCGACAAAGACTCTAAAAAGATCTTTATAAACAAGATTGGAGCAATGTAGAAGGCTATCTAGAGTAATTGTAATTTTCTTAAGTCGTTTTAAATAATTTAAGTTTTCCAGTGCAATTTAAAGCTTTCAAATACTTTGTAATCATATTTCAGTGTAATAAAAACTTGTTTTCAGTTTCAATTTCAGTTCATGTATACGAATTCAGTTTATGCATATTTCCTTGTTCAAATTCTCAAATTAATCAAATATTGTTATTAGTAGTTGCTAAGGACTTTAAAGCTCATATAAGCTCCTTATAAAGCTCTTATAAGCTTTTAGAAACTCAAAAATCCAGTTTAGAGTTGAAATTCAAAAATATAAAAAAATTACTCAAAAATAGTTAAAAAATCAAAAATCATTGAATATGGTGAAGGAAGCTGAAGCAGGGTAATCTATGAATTGCTCTTGGGTTAGAAGCTTTATGGAAAGCTATTAGGAGTGATCTTAATCCTTGGTTCATGGTCTTTGGCTGGAAAGCAGTTGTAAGCCCTTTTTAAGCAATTTTTGCATTTAACTGTATAAGTAGCTTAAAGCTTTAATCTTTGTATGTTTATGTTTCTTAGTTGTAGTTAAGTAAAATTTAACATTAAAACAGTAGGCTTGTTCTTTAGAATTGGTAATTGTAAAAAAACCTTAGTTTAACAGTCATAGTAGCATAAGTGTCAATTCTTAGTTTCATGTTGTTATTGCTGTTGTTTAATGCTCATTTAGACTTGTTATATGATAATAAAGGGTCTTGAATCAGTTGCATGATCTTAACTTGTGAAATCCTTTGGAAATCACAAGTTCACAGTTTTTAAGGGTTGTTTGGATTCACTGGTTTAACTGTGTTATAGAGTGTTTATGCCATTGTTCTTGTTTGATCTGTGTCACATTAGGTCATAATAACTCATTGAAAGCATAAAATCCAGTCCTCACATGTTAAAAAGTCAAAATCATCTTTAATCTCACCTTAATTGTTAACTGTTAGGATTTTTAAGTACAAATCTCATCAAAGTTGCTTATAACTTGGTACTTTAGCTTAAATTCATCTTATTATAGCTTATTATAACATACTCAGTCCATAAAATCAATCATAAGTTCATAAAAGTCAACTTCTTAGTGTAATTTAAAAAGTCAAATTTTCTTAAGTGCAGTTTTTAAATAAACTTAAGAATTTTAGTGTGTGTTCAATATCCAGTTTTAGCTTATCATCTTTTGGAATATTAGAATTTTGTTGCTTGTATTCACTAGAAAAATTATAGTTTATTTCTAATTAGCTTATAAAGTGCTTATTTCTTAGCTTATTTTAGACACCTTTCTAGAAAACTGCCCTGTGCACAGTTAATAAGCCTATTTCACAAGCTTATATCTTGTTCATTAAAAGAGCTTAGCCTGTGTAATTTATTGATTCTAGAAGCTCTTCTGGCTAGCTTGATGTGCCAAGCTTAATTTTTTACTTTCTAGCTTATTTAATAGGGCTGCAACAAGCTTTTAATTTGTCCCATTTCTCAATATACACTGAGAACTCAGTGTGATACAAGCTTTTTCTCAAGCTCTTCATAAGCTCTCCAGTGGTTCCCACAGTGTAAGCTTGGACTTTTTGGAAAGCCCACCAGCCCATCTTGCTACCTCAGTCTTTGTTTTGAGCTTTTAAGCTTATTTCATTAGCTTAGAAAAACACTGCAGGCCTGTTTGTTTAAAAGGTTTAGGATAAGTGCTTATTTGATTATTATAGCTTATCAGAGTAGTTCTTTGTTCTTTTTAGCTTCATATAAGTAGCTTTAGCTTATTTACATCTTATTTCATCTTTGGTTATAACTGTGAAGCTTGTTTGAGCTTAAAAAATCAAAATAAGCTCAAAAGCTAAACTGTTGAGCTAATAAGCTTGTATACTGCTTATTCTTAACTTGTAAAATTTTTGTTTTCATTAAAGTTGCATATTATTAGTAGTATAATAGTTTTCAAAAAGAAAAATCACAAAAAAATCATTTTAAAAATAGTGATAGCGTTTATTTAATAGAAATAAGCTTTTTAATTTTTCTTTTCAGCTTATTATTAAGCAATTTCTGTTTTTAGAATTTTCTTAGCTTTCTGTCATCATAGGATATTTATAGAAAAAATTTCAGAATTTTCTTAGTTTGTTTAGTATTTATTAGAATTTAAAATAGTTAAAAAGTATTAAATAATTAATAATAAATAAATAAATAACATAAAAAATATCTTTTCAGTTTTAAAATTAGTTTTCTAATATTTTAGATTTTTCTAAGTTAAAATTTTATTTTTCCAGGTTAATTTTATATTTTCTTGTATTTAAGTGTATTTTAAATAATTAATAAATAGTAATTAATTAATAATAAATAGATAAAAAGTGTAAAAAATATATTTTCAATTTTAAAATAAGTTTTATAATATTTTAGATTTTTCTAAGTCATAATTTATTTTTCTAGCTTTATTTCATATTTTATTATATTTTAGGGTATTATTAAATAGTTTAAAATAGTTTTTAATTAATAATAATTAAATAAATAGTTATAAAAATAATTTTAATTTTCCAAAAATTTTCTTTTATTATTAGGATTGTAAAAATATCATTTTCATATTTGTAGGTCTTTTATTTCTTAAAACTCACGTTTTCTTTTGTACGTTTACGTAAAATTTAATAAACGTATTCGTTTAAGTTTATTTAATCTGATTGTTGTGCTTTATAGTTCTGTATTCAAATACAATTCCAATCAATCAGTAGTGTAATTATAAACCAAAATCCTTACTGATCATTATCCTTAGTGATCATTCTATTTCTGAAACGTTTTTAAGCACCATTAATCCTCTGTGGGACTTAACGACCCGGGAATCCACTATATTCAAAGGGAAATTGCATTGGTTTTAGACTGTTTGAATTTTATTACGGTTGATCATTCACAAGTGGTTGACTTGTGTAATAAACTTGACGGTTTGGATCCAATCATAATCTATCACTATCCAACATAAGAGAAACAATTTGTTTTTAAAAGATTTCCTTCTTTGTAGTTTTCAATCATACACGGATCGTATCAAGTTTTAAAAGTACAACATACTCTAAGAAACTTGGTAACGAAGCTCTGATACCAATTGTGGAAAACTAGAAGGGGGAGGGTTGAATAGTTTTACCGATTAAAACTTCGTTTTAAAATATTTAGATCGACTTATGTCAATCTATTTAGATGTGTATGTTCGACGTTGATAGATAGATATGTAAATATGGAATGGAAAGGTAAATAGTAAGAAACAAAAAACCACGACACGAGTGTTTATAGTGGTTCGGCTACAAGGACACCTTCCTTGCCCTACTCCACTCCCCGAGTCACCTACTCGAGAGTTTGTAATCACTACACGACACAAAACTCCTTATGGCGGAGAAGCTTTCACAACGTCGCCTACTCTTTTTCCGGTACAAGGCTAGACATTGTGTTCTTCCACGAGGTAGAACCAAACCTATCACAATGTCGCCTACACTTTATCCGGTACAAGGCTAGATACCGAGTTCCATTACATAGGAGGAACTACTACCCAACACTACACAAAACCTATCCCAAAGGAGACCCACTCCTTATTACAACATCATCAAGGATGTCAATATCCTTGGACACAACATATCTCTATTTGTATATCGATACACCATATCGATTGTACACCCTTGGCATCTTTCACTAATGCCTTTGACATGATATTTTGGCACCTTTCACTAATGCCTTCGACTTGACCCTTTTAGCATCCTTCACTAATTCCTTTGACACAGACGTTCGGCACCTTTCAGTAATGCCTTCGTCTTGACCATTTTGGCATCCTTCACTAATGCCTTTGACACGGACGTTCGACACCTTTCACTAATGCCTTCGTCTTGACCCTTTTGGCATCTTTTACTAATGCCTTAGATACAACATTTATAGAGACGAAGAAAAAACTATCAACAAGAAAACTTCAGTAGTCTAGATGATGACGAAGCATGGCAACTCATGGACTTGAGCTTGCTCGACTTCAAGAGGTGGTGATCTCGCCTTTAAGAGGAACCTAGAGAATCACACAAAAACAAACACAAACTACATAGAAAGATCCTTTGGATATGAGGTTAGAGAGTTTACAATACTAGGAGAAAGTATGTGTGGAAGTGGCAACCTACAATGAAGAAATGACTCACTATTTATAGACAAAAACATGCTACTGTTCCACGGATCCCTTACTTGGGGGATCCGTCCAGTGTAAACTGGGGAACCGTAGGACGCTCCTCTTTGCCCATGGGTTATGGGTCATGGGTCCTAGACTTTGGACCATGGGTATCCAAGTAGATACAATGTATCTAGAAGATGCAATGCATCTAGTTCATGAGTTATGGTTAGCTCCATGGGTCATGGATAATACCCATTATGACTTATGCATGATGTCATGCAATGGGTAATGGATTATGCTCCATAGGTATGGGTCATAGACTTTGGGTTCTACCCAACTATATTCAATGTATTAAGTCAGTGGGTTAACTACTTAAACTTCTACCAATTCTATTACCCATTATAATATATACTAAGTATATATATATTTACCCAATATGTAAACACTAGTTGTTGTACATATGCATTACTATAACATGAAAAACATTATTACTTGTTTAGTGATTTATATGAAAATGTAAGTGTGTTAGTAAATTATTGGCTCAAACCATTTAATTATTTTATTTGTTTCGTTAAAATAATTTTACTTTTGTTATTGAAAAAACACTAGAAGATCGTAAAATATAAATAAACATTTTTACAGCTTATTTGTATTAACAATTACCTTTCCTCCCAATTTATTGAGTAATAACCCATTACTCACTACTAAGTAATGATTGTAATTCTTACTCTTGGTCAGACATATTTATTCATTGTCTTTCTCATTCTCTACCCTCCAATACCCCAACAAAGCCCCTTTATTCTTTTGAGTTTTGAAACCAAAAAGTAAGCATATTGATGTATTGACCATCAAACAGAAAAACATATCTTTTACGAGTATATTTTTCTTTTAGATGGTATTTTACGAGTATATGAGAAGGAAAGTTATGGAGTCTCACGAAGTAGTGTAGGGCCGTCCTCGAGATTTTGAGGTCTTTGGGCAAAAATCGGTAACGTGGCCTTTCAAAACTAATGCTATATACGAAGTGTCACCATTTAATAAGATATAATGCAAATTAACTATTTAAACATTCAACGTACGACCCATTTAAGAATTTTCTCACCTCTTGCTTTTTTACTTCGAGTAAAATATGTGCGCATATGTATCTAATTCTTAACGGGGTCGATTCTTAAATAATTTAGGCCTTAGGCTATCACTCATCTTTAAGAACGACTTTGCGAAGCATTCAATTACAGGGAAAATACGGCATTCTACGACTAAACATTTGTTGGAGGAAAGTGATAAGCGTTTGTTCTCAATTATTTGAATACAAAACATTGTTTACGTACAGTTTAGACACTAACAAAACTTATTTAATGACACATAAATTGTATTAAACATAAGATACAATTTTTTAAAAGCTTACGTATTATATATGAACACTAAGTTGATACAAAAACTTACGATAAAATCAAACTTAACAATTTATAAAAATCAACTGACGATCTTTTATAAACTAATTACATTCTGCATTCTTATGAGACGTCTCTATTTATAGAATCTAAATAATATTTACACTAAATGCAATTCGTCGAGTTCAATCCAAGATGCACCTAGATTATAATAAAGAAACTAATTCTTAATGAGATAATGAAACTTATTCATTATCTCTAAGTTGAGTCCTTTACGAGTAAATTTTGAAAATTCATTCTAAAATAGCTAGGGTCTACTTTTGTATCATCCTCTGTTGATATTGGCCTTTGCTTTAGTTGGATGATTTAAAAAAGAGAATTGATTTGCACATTTTCATTATTGATTGGAACACTCTAATTATTGCATTAAATATTTGATTGGGACATTTTAATTACTGCATTGTACATTTGTTTATATTTATATCATGCTTTAAATATTTGTACAGTGAGTGTTCAAATAAATAATAAAAAAAATCTATGTGCAAATCACCTCTCTTTCAAAATAAGCTTGAGCTGAAAACTTTGTTCGTTCAGTTTGATAACTATTTACCAGCTTGAAATGCAAAAGAAAAAAAAAAAAAGAAAAAAAAAGCTAGTCTGTTCATCCCATCATGTTAAGGCATCAAGTAATCTGAACATATTAAATTAGTCTAATATCAGTTTAAGATTTTTTTGTTAAATTTACAAAAAATGGGATTATGGTAAAAAAAAATTGACTAATATTTCTCTCAACAATCTCAACTTATTTGATGATGTTAAACAATCAGAGTTTTAAAAGGCACGTCATGGTGACGCTAAAGCGTAGGGCGTGACTTCCACGTTACGCAATAGACCAAGACGTCGCCTCTAGGTGTGAAATGAGATGAGGCGTGATAAGATGCGCTAGGACTCGAGGTGTGACAATGAAGAAGATTACATGTAAGGATAAATTCTTGACTTGATTCCTTATTTATAACACTTTTTATAAACTCGATATATATGAAATATAAATCGATAATTATTTTGATACTTTTTGCCGTTTTAAGTTACGTCTTAGAAAACGCTATGTTTTGCCATAGCTTCTAAGTCGTAAGGCTTGACCATGCCGTCATGACATGCCTCACGTTATTTATAACCTTGATTACAACTATGCGGTCGATTATGTTCATGATGCTGACAGGAATATAAAGATCAAAGATTGTTACTGTGGTTCTTAAGAATGTACAAGCAAGCTTTATTAGGTAAGTTGAAACTTGACTTTGTTCTTTTTTATACGCATGTTATATGGACTTTTTTCCATAACAAGAAATGGTCTATACATTTTCCAGTATCTACTAGACCAAGAAACCGTGTACCTTTTGACGTAAACCGTCAAACAACCCATGTGTGACCGTAAACTATGCGCAAGTGTACCTTCCGGTCGTAAAATCATTTTTAATTAAGTTAAATCATATATAATTAATTTAAATTTATTTAAATAATTAATTCATAACATTATATTTAATTTAAGTGTATTTAAACAATTAAATTAACTTAAATAACTTGATGTAAATAGCTTAGTTTCGATAACTTATATTATTAAATTATTTTGAAGTAATTTAAATTATTATAATTAATTAAAATAATTCATTTAAACCATTTATAAATAATCTAAATTTATTTAAAAAACATAATTAAATAACTTAAACCTGAGACAACTTTTAGTGACTACTTGTCATTGCTATAAATTTTGCGGGTAAATAACATCTCGGCGAAAAATTAAGTGTTGACCATGAGTGAAAATTCTGGGGTCGCCACACTTATAGCGACTACTTTGTCATCGCTATAGGTTATAGTCAAAGTCAAAGATTTGATATGAACTCCTTTTGTCGTCTAACTAAACTTTCGCGATGACACGTCGTCACTAGGTTTTTGTCAAAGACGGTGCCATGGAGCTGACTTTTTTGTCGTGTAGTGGACCTTTTGCAACAACATGCATAGTCGCTCAAGGTGTCCTGTCGCGAGAAGAGGAAATTTGTGTAGTGCCATATGTCTTTTGGGAACGGTCAACCAACATCCAAAAGGTTATACGGGGTCAGGGTTTCCCGCCGATTTAAACCTTTTGGAGAATTAACCTCTTGTATTTAAATTTTAACCAACTTATTTCATAAGCTTCTAGTTATTTAGCTTGTGGGTTCGAGTATAGTAAGAGCAGATCTGGTCAAAATCTTACAATCTTAATGTCCAATTTGACTTTTTAGAGTCAAACTAGTTCAACTTTGACCGTAAATATTTTTTTTGTGTTATATAATACTTGATGAAAAAATATACCAATGAAAAATACACTTAAAACCCAATCCATTCATATATTTTTCATGAAGTATTATATAATACTCGCAAAAATAGATAAGGTTAAAGTTGATCCAGTTTGACTATAAAAAGTCAAATTGGACACTTATTTAGGGACAGAATTAGTAGTTAAGATCTAGATCCAATTAAGATTTTCAAAAATCATGCATACGTAGAATCGAATTGTTTTATATTTAATATCGTAAAATCTTAATATCTCAATATCATGATCATGATCTTTGTAAGTTAACTTCAATCTCATGAGCCAGTGATTCCATATTGTCTATTATACAGAGTAATCAGTATTAATACATATTAATTAGTACAACAAACAAAAGGGATTATGTCGTAAAATAACAATGTACTTATTTGATATGTGAATTTTTAAAAAATTGTAGAAATTTAACAAACTTTCATAAGTGTTCTAATTTGATATGTGACAATGACGTGTCATACCTGAAAGTTTAACACGTGGCACCATTTATAACACGACACGTCATCTTCACATACCAAATTAGAACACTTATGAAAGTTTGTTACATTTTTACAATTTTAAAAAAGTTTAATTACACACCAAATCGGTATATTTGAAAATTTTGTGAAAAACTAGAAGGGGGGTTGAATAGTTTTACCAATTAAAACTACGTTTTAAAATATTTAGATCGACTTATTTCAATCCATTTGGATGTGTATGTTGGACATTGATAGATAGATATATAAATGTGTAATGAAAGATAAAGAGTAAGAAGCACATAACCACGACACGAGTATTTATAGTGGTTCGGCTACAAGGACACATTCCTTGCCCTACTCCACTCCCCGAGTCACCTACTTGAGAGTTTGTAATCACTACACAACACCAACTCCTTATGGCGGAGAAGCCTTCACAACGTCGCCTACTCTTTTTCCGGTACTAGGCTAACCACCGGGTTCTTCCACAAGGTAGAACCACACCTATCACAACATCGCCTACCCTTTATCCGGTACTAGGCTAAGTACCGAGTTCCATTACGATGGAGGAACTACTATCCAACACTACACAACACCTAACCCCAAAGGAGACCAACTCCTTATTACAACACCATCAAGGATATCAATATCCATGGATACAACCTATCTCTATTTGTATATCGATACACCTCATCGAGTATACAACCTTGGCATCCTTCACTAATGCCACTTGACTTGACTTCTAGGCATCTTTCACTAATGCCCTTGACACGGACGTTTGGAACCTTTCACTAATGCCTTCGTCTTGACTCCGTTAGCATTCTTCACTAATGCTTATGACACGGACGTTTAAGCACCTTTCACTAATGCTTTCGTCTTGAATCTTTCGGCATCCTTCACTAATGCCTTGGACAAAAAACTTCTATTGAGGAAGAAAGAAGTATCAACAAGAGAACCTCAGTAGTCTTGATGATGACGAAGCATGGCAACTCATGGACTTGAGCTTGCTCGACTTCAAGAGATGGTGAACTCGCCTTTAAGAGGAACCTAAAGAATCACACAAAAACAAAAGACAAACTACATAGAAAGATCCTTAGGATCTGTAGTTAGAACGTTACAATACTTGGGGAAAGTATGTGTGGGAGTGGCAACCCAAAAGGAAGAAATGGCTCACTATTTACAGAGGAAAGACAGCTACTGTTCCACGGATCCCACAGATCCCTCACTTGAGGGATCCGTCCAGTGTAATATTGGGGATAAGTGGGACGCTCTCTTTTGCCCATGGGTTTTGGGTCATGGATCATGGGTTATGGATCATGGGTATCCAAGTAGATACAATGTCGATACAAGATGCAATGCATCTAGCCCATGGGTCATGGGTTAAAACCATGGGTCATTGATAATATCCATATATGACTTAAGCATGATGTCATGCAATGGGTTATGGGTCATGCTCCATGGGTAAGGGTCATGGACTTTGGGTTATACCCAACTACATTCAATGTATTTGGTCAATGGGTAAAATACTTAAGTTTCTACCCATTTATATTACCCATTATAATACATACTAGTTATGTATATATTTGCCCAATATGTAAACACTAGTTGTTGTACATATGTATTACAAAATCATAAAATCACTTATACTTGTTTTAGTGTTTTATGTGAAAAACGTTAGTGTGTTAGAAAACTATTGGCTCAAACCAATTACGTATTTTATTTGTTTCGTTAAAATGATTTTACGTTTGTTACCGGCAAAACATTAGAAGATCGTAAAATATAAATAAACGTTTTTATGGCTTATTTGTATTAACAATCTCCCCCTTTTTTTTGATGACAAAACATAAAATTATTTTAAGGAAAAACTAGAATTCAAAAAAGTTCGAATTGGAGTTTTTACTCTCTTCTCCCCCTTTTTGTCGAAACAAAAAGAGCGTCGAAAAGAAACTAACACATTGTGTTTAAGAAAAAAAATGTGAAAAGAAAATATTGAGAGCAAGTGGCGGGAAGAGTTCTCGTCTTAACTTCCCCTTGACGAGTCCATCCCTTTGTGAGGGCGTCAAGTAAGAAAAACTACTAAGCTAATGCTTTGCAATGATGTTTGCAAATGGTTTCGTCTTAGTGACGATAATGCTCCCCCTTGATGATTGCAACTTTGCAAAGGGACGTCATTAAATGTAATCCAAATTAGGATTATATTGCAAATGGTTTTGCAATGTATTGTTTGACACAAAGCTCCCCCTAGCTTAGTGTGTCAAAGTCTTCATGTGTATTTTAAAAATCTACAAAACAAAGGTTAGAAAACTAGTATATAATGCATAATTTCCTGCAAATAAGACTCAAGTTAGTAGAAAACATGTCTTTTGTTGTACGGATCCCACGGTTCCCTTCTTGGAGAGATTCGTCTAGGCAAAACTCAGGGATCCATCTATCTGATAACAGAATTCAGCAATGGTGATGTAACAAATAATGTTAACATCAAAGTGAGATATGTATTCAAGCAACAAACATATACTCAAAGCAATATGGCATATAAACTATAATTCAATAAAACATAAGAGATGATCTACAAATCTCAAAAAGAAAAAACTAAGAGAATGATTTAGCCATGTAATACATATTATACTATTGAGTGACCAAAACTTAAAAAGCAACAATGTGCTTGAGTCTAAGGATGAGTAGACTTGTTGATTTGGTCCAATCTTTCAAGAAGATGATTAAACATGAAATGGGATTCCTAAACGATCTAAGTTAAGTTTGAGACTAGGACACCATTTTAATCCTTAGGGTCACGGTTGTTTGGGTTTGTTGACCTCATCGAAACGTTCGAGGAGGTGATAAAACATGAAACGTTGCTCTTCACGTAGTTCATGTATCAACCCTTCAACGTGTTGACAATGATAGCAATCCTTGTCATGGTTTTGAAAAGGTGGTGGTAAAGATGGAGCGGCTTGATGTGGAGGTTCAAGTGAAGAAGGTTGGGGATCCTCAAATGAATGAGGGATTGGTGGATGCACATTAAATGGTGGCTCAACAAGGGTTGATGGTAGAGGTAGAGAAGTGTCAACTTCCATGTGGTCGGGTGGTTGACATTGATGTCTCCTCATAATCCAAAATGGACCATTAGAGGGAAATGGAGAAATGGACATCGGTGCAAGTGTTGATTCAACACCTTGGTTTTGTTGTACAATCTTCTCTATTGAAGAGTGTGTCAGAGGATGAGATGGCCTAGGGGGTAAGTCCTCTAAGTTGTAGGAATGTGGAGATGATTGTGAGGTGGTAAATGATATGGCTCTAGGCACCAATGATGTTGGTTGGTTTGAGAACGGTGTGTTTGGTTTAGTAGAAATTGTGGAGTTTGGTGATGATATTTTAGTGGGAACAATCCTCTTTGGGATTGGTTTGATTGTTTGAGTTGGTGGAGAAGAAATCCTAGCATTTTTGGATTTAACCGGAGATGATTCGGTTGAGGAAATTTCGTGTATAACACGAGCAAGTTTCTTGGGTGGTTCTTGGGTGGATGAGTTAGCACTAGGAGCTTTCCTCATGATGAAATGACTAAGGAAAAGGTTTCTAAATGCTGAGAATTATATTGTGGTTAATGACTAAGATATTCTAACAAGATGACTTATAAAGAGAAGGATTTGGCAAGTGCGTTCAAGACTTAAGCCATTAATATTATTTGGAATGTGATGATTAGCATGCACAAGAATCAACTTCAGAGTTGTACTGGTCTAGGGACTTAATTAAGATGAAGTGGAGTGTTCAAGTTAGCAAGGTGAACTTGAAATTATTGTTTAAGCTAGACTTGACATGAATCTGTCACCCGGATCCCATGGTTCCGTCCAATGAGGGATCCGTCTAGGCTAATCCTAAGGATCCGGCTATCAGCAGCGAAGAAGAAGAAAAATGATGTTTGTGAAGTCTAACACCTATACCTCCTTTAGTGTTTCAGTCTTCCTAAGTGTCTTAAATGAAAGAGTACTTAAATGATCAAGGGCAATGAGTGATGTAGCTAATAATTGCCTTTTATGGAAGAAAAATGGGACTTTATGATCACTAATGAGTGTTCAAGGATGACACTAGACATTTTGATGGTGTCAAGTCATAATAAATGATCCTAGAGATCAGATGTAAACTTGAGATAAAATTTGAAAAATCCTCAAAAAATACAAAAATTGAAAAATTAGTTTTTGACCCATTTTGAGATAAGAATAACTAAAATCAATTTGCTAAAATTGATAAAGATATCCACCTATGTGTTTTGAGATGTGAGGAATAATGTATGAGTATTGAAGCGGAAATATGGTGAGTTTTGATGAGTTGATAAATCAAAGACACTTTGAATTTGATCCTAAGTTAGCTATGGGTGAGTGTGGAGCATTCTAATCTTGAAGAAGGCTTAAGTGGTTCTAAATCCTTATGTTTAGCTAGTGTGAGGTGATCTAGTGAGCTGTTTTGATGTGTGGGATTCTGTATTGCACATCTGTTATCACGGATCCCACGGTTCCCTCAAAGGAGGGATCCGTCTAGTACAATCTTAGGGATCCGGAAACTGCAGATCAGAAATATCACAGAAAGAAATGCAGTTTTTGCACCATACTATGTACACTAAACTCTACTCCAAAGAACAGCAACACAAGTATGATATCACATATATCATATCATAGATAAGAGTAGAAATGACAATATCCAAAACAACATAAACTAGTGTGCTTTAAAAACATAAGCATTCATACATAAACCAAATGTCTAAAAACAAGCATGATCCTAATGTCTCTTTCGTCAATCCTTTCTTTTCCTCTTTCCCGACTTCATGACGTAGTTAGCTAGGTTTTGGAACATACCCTTTATTTGTTTGAATTCCGCGGTCTCGTTTGGAAGAGTTGGAAGTTGTTGATAGTAGGCAATGGGGTCCAAATCGATGTTAGCTTCGGGGTTGACATTTACTTCTTCTTCTTCGTCCGAGGAGTCCGGGAGAGCCTTAGGTTTCTTTCCATTGATCATGAACCGTTTAGAGGGTTGTTTGGTAAGAGGTACCATGACGTGATTGGAAAGCAAATGATCATCGTTGATAGGAGATGGTTGTTGCACTAACATACTCACAGAGTCGTGTTAGGAGCATACCATATGGAAGTACCATGTTGGCAACTTTGAATACCCCGACCATTCTTTTCACCGTGTAATAGGCGAGATTAAATGGCTTTTGGTGAATAAGGCAATAAATCATTTGCACGAGACATGCATTTGGATGGTCTTTGTTACCGACCAAGCTAATGACATTTTCCCTAAGAATTTCTTCCCATTTTCTAAAAATGGGGTGCATTTCGAAAAGTTCCATTTGAAAGGGATCACGGTGAATGAGCTCTTTGTTTCGGTTGAAACGGGATTGGTCGGCTCTAACTTTGAAAATAGTGTCTCGAATGGTTGCGGGTTCATCAAGAGGAGTATGGTATTTTGGTTTGGAATCAAGAGCAAAAGATTGAGTGGATATTGCCCAATCTTGAGAATACATACAAATTCCTTCACAAGGAATGCGAAGGATTTGAGCAAATGTGTTGAGAGTTTCGTTTTTTGATGATAAAGGCGATTGAAATGCTATCATCGGTGTTTCGAATGATCCTAATGCTTTTGTAGAAGTTAAAGATGAAGACCGGACAAATTTGTTCATCAACATCAAGAAGACAATCAAAGTTGATTGCCGAGAAGACTTGACGAATGTCGGTATTTTCAAGGAAACATTCCTTGACCACACAACCTTCGTGGATAAGTCGTTTTTCAAGTCTTTTGAAGACTTTGCGATCGGTTTTTGATAAGCCCTCTTTTCGATAGTATTGGGTGAGGTAATGGATGGTATCATGGTGGTCTTGTTGGGTGGATTTAGGCATGGTTGGTCCTAGAAGAACAAATATTCCAATTAGGCAAAATTTGTTGAGATGGGTTTATGGTTTTGATTTGTATTAACAATGTTGTAAACCCAATGTAGTCTTAGTTATGTGAAAACCTTTTCTAGTGATCAATTTTGGAAAACCTAATTTTATCAATTGATTAAGAAAATTTGAGAAACCATAAACCCTAGGATGAGGATGATGAAAATTAGAACATGTTAGTGTAATTACTTACAATGATGTTCTAGAGATGGATGCTTGAGGGCATGGAGTCCTTTGGAGATGAAAACAGCTCTTGGGTCGTTTTTGTGTTTTGTGAGGAGAGGGAAAATGAGCAGAATTGATTTTGAAAGGCGTATAGCTGGTTTCTGTCACACGGTTCCCCCGAATCCCTTGTACTAGGGATCCGGCTAGTACAACTAGAGGGATCCGGCTACTGTAGACAGAAAAAGGGTGTTTGGCATTATTTTTGTAATAAGTTATAAACTAGCTCATGGAATAAAAATAGTTTTGAGGTTTCTAATTGAAAAGATGTTTGGTCAACGGGATTTGATAGTTTAATTATCAAGGATCCATTTGTGACGACGACGTTAGTTTGACGATATCAAGAGGAATACTATTCCCGATGATGAGTAAGTCGGGAAAGTGACGAAAAGAGACTTTTAAGAGACTAGCAATTATTAATGTCTAAGATAAAAGGTGGTTTCAACATATTCATGTAGATGTAAACTGGCTAATAAAAAGTGAACATACCTTTATGCTCTTGGTATGGTTTAAGGAGACCATAAGACCGAAAATACTTCATGAGGTTTTAAAGTAATCAGTTGTACATAGAATAAGTAGATTGCAATTACTTTTAGGTTCTTCCTTGAAAGTTGACTTCATTATTCTTTGAAAGAAATGAAGACTTTGGAGAGATCCTAGCATGAAGATTTCTTGAAGAGAAAATGTTAGAATAATCTATCAATATTCAACATAACAAAAATTTGTTTTAAAAGATTTCCTTCTTCGTAGTTTTCAAACATACACGGATCGTATCAAGTTTTTAAAGTACAAAATACTCTAAGAAACTTGGTAACGAAGCACTGATACCAATTGTGAAAAACTAGAAGGGGGTTGAATAGTTTTACCAATTAAAACTACGTTTTAAAATATTTAGATCGACTTATGTCAATCCATTTGGATGTGTATGTTGGACATTGATAGATAGATATATAAATGTGTAATGAAAAATAAAGAGTAAGAAGCACATAACCACAACACGAGTATTTATAGTGGTTCGGCTACAAGCACACCTTCCTTGCCTTACTCCACTCCCCGATTCACCTACTCGAGAGTTTGTAATCACTACACGACACCAACTCCTTATGGCGGAGAAGCCTTCACAACGTTGCCTACTCTTTTTCCGGTACTAGGCTAACCACCGGGATCTTCCACAAGGTAGAACCACACCTATCACAACGTCGCCTACCCTTTATCCGATACTAGGCTAAGTACCGAGTTCCATTACGATGGAGGAACTACTACCCAACACAACACAACACCTAACCCTAAAGGAGACCAACTCCTTATTACAACACCATCAAGGATATCAATATCCTTGGATACAACCTATCTCTATTTGTATATCGATGCACCTCATCGATTATACAACCTTGGCATCCTTCACTAATGCCACTTGACTTGACTTCTAGGCATCTTTCACTAATGCCCTTGACACGGACGTTTGGCACCTTTCATTAATGCTTTCGTCTTAACTCTTTTAGAATTCTTCACTAATGCTTATGACACGGACGTTTTAGCACCTTTCACTAATGCTTTCGTCTTGACTCTTTTGGCATTCTTCACTAATGCCTTGGACACAACATTCTATTGAGGAAGAAATAAGTATCAATAAGAGAACCTCAGTAGTCTTGATGATGACGAAGCATGGCAACTCATGGACGTGAGCTTGCTCGACTTCAAGAGGTGGTGATCTCGCCTTTAAGAGGAACCTAGAGAATCACACAAAAACAAAAGATAAACTACATAGAAAGATCCTTAGGATATGTGGTTAGAAGGTTACAATACTTGGGAAAAGTATGTGTGGGAGTGGTAACCCAAAAGGAAGAACTGGCTCACTATTTATAGAGGAAAAACAGCTACTGTTCCACGGATCCCACGGATCCCTCACTTGAGGGATCCGTCCAGTGTAATATTGGGGATCCGTGGGACGCTCCCTTTTGCCCATGGGTTTTGGGTCATGGGTTATGGATCGTGGGTATCCAAGTAGATACAATGTATCTACAAGATGCAATGCATCTAGTGCATGGGTCATGGGTTAAAACCATGGGTCATGGATAATATCCATATATGACTTAAGCATGATGTCATGCAATGGGTTATGGGTCATGCTCCATGGGTATGGGTCATGGACTTTGGGTTATACCCAACTACATTCAATGTATTTGGTCAATGGGTCAAATACTTAAGTTTCTACCCATTTATATTACCCATTATAATACATACTAGTTATGTATATATTTGCCCAATATGTAAACACTAGTTGTTGTACATATGTATTACAAAATCATAAAATCACTTATACTTGTTTTAGTGTTTATGTGAAAAACCTTAGTGTGTTAGAAAACTATTGGCTCAAACCATTTACGTATTTTATTCGTTTCGTTAAAATGATTTTACGTTTGTTATCGACAAAACATTAGAAGATCGTAAAATATAAATAAACGTTTTTACGGCTTATTTGTATTAACAAAATTATAATGTTATTCTACGACCTATTTTCACAAACAAAATGCTATATAAATACATAAATGAACAAATATTGTGGTCATCATATGCATTATATGTTAATAATCAGTAGCAAGGTTATAAATAGCGTGAGGCGTGGCGGCAAGTCACGCCTCAAGCCTTACGAGCCATAGCGAAGCTACGAAGTTTTCTAAGGCGTAACTCAAGACGGCATAATTTTTTTATAGATTATATATTTATATCATATTTCATATATACATATATAGATAATACATCAAGTTTACAAAAAGCGTGATACATAAGAAATAAACTTAAAAAACTAAACTATCATTGCATTTTGTGTCATTTCTTTAAATAAAACGTGCTTTATCGGAGTAGTCGTCAAAACCTTCTTCACTCATTGTATGAGAGGTAGAACAATAAAAATAAATTAAAAACTTGAAATTAATTTATAAAGTTACAATGCTCAAGCTCAAATCTTTTATATCAGTAATTCGGTAATTCTAACCCAAATACTAATAAATCCTTTAAAACGCCGAAGTCACGTCTCACACCTTAGCGGCGCTAAAGCGCGCCTTTTAGAACCCTTATTAGTAGTATTGTTATAGTCAATTGATCATCTCTTATGAAGAAAAACAGATTTTAATGAAAACAAAACACTTCTTATTACTTCATAAACAATAATACAACTCCAGAACTCTATTCTCAAATAGAATGAATCAACAACACAGTATTTGCTCTCAATCAAATAAAGAACAATCCGTAACAACAAGTAATAAGTGTTTTGATCAAGAGAATCAATAACACAATTAGGGTTTCACAAGTGAGAGAGTATTTGAGAGATAATATTGTAGAGAGAGAAAGCGTAGACAGATATGAGAAAGACTCAAGTATTTCTCATTATATAGCCCCAGATATTCAACTTCAGCCCTTCATCTTTAACCATTTTGCTAGAATCCATCCAAAAGACTTCCAAGGCTAAAACATTTTATGCATCCAGTCCCTCTAGATAAAAAAAGCTTCAATAACTTACCCTCAACATCTTATAAGCAATCAACCAAAATACTACAATAAGCAACACAAACAAGCACTTATCAGATTACAAATAAGCACAAGATTATAAATCTCAACACCCCCTTAATCTGATAACTGATAAATGTCAAACATGCTGAGATTTTTCACCAAAAAATTATGTTGTAATGTATCCAACCCTTTTGTAAAGATATATGCAATTTGATTTGCAGTATCTACTTTAACAGTTTTAACAACACCATTTAAAATCTTCTCTCTAACAAAATACAAATCAATCTCAAGATGTTTTGTCCTTTCATGAAAAACTGGGTTGGCTGCTATCTTTATAGCAGATTTACTATCACAATGAAGTGGAACAGGTAAAAGACCAGAAATATTAAGATCTTTCAAAAAATTTATAATCCAAATTACTTCACTGGTTACTGAAGCAAGAGCTCTATACTCTGCTTCAGTAGAACTTTTTGAGAGAGTAGGCTGCTTTTTACTTTTCCAAGATGCTAAAGACCCATTCAAAAATACACAATAGCCAGTAACAGACCTCCTAGTCACAATACAGTTAGCCCAATCAGCATCAGAATAGGCAAGAAGGGACATACCAGAATTCTTAGTAATATGAATACCCAAACCTGGAGCTCCTTTAAGATACTTTAGTATCTTTAAAGCTATTCTGAGATGAGACTTAAGAGAAGAATGCATGAACTGACTTAAACAATGAACAACATAAGAAATATCAGGTCTAGTATTAGTCAAATAAATAAGCTTTTCCATAAGCTTCTGATAGTCAGTAATATTATCAAGTAAAGGACCATTATCAGTAGCTTCATTAGATATAACAAGTTTAGACTGTAAAGGAGCTTTAGAAGATTTGCAACCAAGCATGCCATACTCACTTAGCAAATCTAAACAGTACTTCCTTTGATTTAAACAAATTCCTTTGTCAGTCTCAGCAACTTCAATGCCAAGAAAATATTGCAACTTTCCTAAATCCTTAATCATGAACTTAGTTTTAAGAAAGATCTTGAAATTGTTAATTTCATCAATATTATTCCCAGTAACAATAATATCATCAACATAAACAAGCAATGCAATAAACACATCATCTTTAGACTTTGTATATAAAGAATAATCACTTTTACTTTGAGTAAAGCCATTTTCAATAAGAGCAGATGTAAGTTTAGCATTCCATTGTCTAGGAGCTTGTTTTAAACCATACAAAGATTTTTTGAAGTCTGCATACTCTATTATCATCTTCAGGAAAGAATCCTTCAGGCAACTTCATATAAACAGGCTCATCAAGATCACCATACAGAAAGGCATTATTAACATCAAGTTGAAAAATAGGCCAATTATTCTGAACTGCAACATTAAGCAAGCATCTAACAGTGACCATTATAACAACATAAGAATTTTTCCTCATAATCTACTCCTTCTTTCTGATTATATCCTTTAGCTACAACTCTAGATTTATATCTATCTATCTCTCCATCAGACTTATACTTTATTTTAAACACCCATTTACTTCCTATAGCTTTTCTTCCAGGAGGCAAAACGGTGACTTCAAAAGTATCATTTCTATATAAAGCCTCAATTTCATTATTCATAGCATCAGTCCGATAGATAGATTTAGCAGCTTCAAAATAATTTTTTGGCTCGTGACTTTTGTTCAACTGAACTGTAAAACAATAGTTTCTAGAGTTAAGTTTAGAATAATTCACAAACTTTTCAATTCCATACTTAACTTTAGATTCAACAACAAAATCATTATAATTTCTGGGAAAAACAGAAGGTCTAGAAGACCTTCTCAAAGGTACATCTTCCTGAACTGGAGAATTTGAATCAAGATTCAAATTACCCTCAGAATTAATATTGTCTTCAAGTGTAGTTACCAGCTCATCCTCATCAGCAAAGACATTGATGTCACTGTTATGATCAGTGACATGGTCTCTACCAGATGGAGGAGAGTAGCTACCTTCACTTGGTGACTCAGTGCCACTATTCAGATTAGGGTCTACTATCTTTTCATCATTGGGTAGTTCAAGGGTTTCAACATAAAAAAAGTTCAACTGATTTAAGTCTTGAAAAACATTTTCAGAAGTAGTATTGTTCTTATCAGCATTTGATTCCTTAAAAGGAAAAATAGACTCAAAAAATTTGACATCTCTAGAAAAGATGAACTGATGCTTATCAAGACTATATAACCTATATCCCTTTTTAGAATTAGAATACCCCATCATAACACATTTCTCAGATCTGCTACTCAGTTTATCATGATTATTAACAACAGTAGCAAAACACAAACAACCAAACATTCTTAAATTGCAGAGAGTAGGCTTTTTATTATATATCATCTCAAAAGAAGATTTTCCATTAAGCACAGATGAAGGCAATCTGTTAATAAGAAAAGTAACAGTAAGAACACACTCAGTACAAAACTTAAGAGGAATTCCCCCTGAAACAGAAGGGATCTAGCAACATTCAAAAGATGCCTATGTTTCCTTTCAGCAATACCATTTTGCTGTGGAGTGTATGCACAAGAGGTCTGATGGGTAATACCTTTTTCCTCACATAACTTTGAAAAAGATTGATTAACAAATTCAGTACCATTATCACTTCTAAAATTCTTAATTTTTTTTTATCAAACTGAGTTGCAATCATATTGTAAAAGATAGTGATATAATGAAAAGTTTCATCCTTAGTTTTAAGTAAATATACCCATACATCCCTAGTGTAATCATCCACAATAGTAAAAAAATACGTGTACCCTTCCTTACTAGCAACCTTATAAGGTCCCCAAAGATCTAAATGAACAAGTTCACCTAAAACAGTAGAAGTATAATCACTTAAAGGAAAAGGTTCTCTAGTTTGCTTAGCTCTTTGACAAGTTTCACAAATTAAGTTTTGATCCTTTGAACTAAAATTCAAACCAGGTTTTAAAAAATTTAGAACAGGGTCTGCAGGGTGACCAAGTCTGTAGTGCTAGTCATAATAAGAAAGAGAGTTATGACTTTGAAAAGAGGTACCTCCAGAATTGAAATAATATAAACCACCAGACTGATTACCAGTCCCCAGAACTTTTCCCAGATTCAAATCCTGATTCAAGAAATAACATTTATTCTCATCAAAGGCAACCACAATCTTATTATCTTTGGCCAATTTATGAACAGAAATTAAGGTGACACAATATTCTGGAATAACCAAAACATCATATAATATTAAAGAGTCTGCTAACTTTAGATTCCCAATTTTAGTAATCAAAGCTTATGTTCCATTTAGATGACCAACTTTTATTTTAAGATGAGAAATATCAAAAACATTTATTAAGTCCTTGTCAGAATGTGTCATATGCTGGTTAGCACCAGAATCCACAATCTTTCCATCAGAACTAAGTTTGGATTTCAAATTGGTATTAGTTGAAAAAAACTTTTGAAAATTCTGGTTAAAAATCCTACTATTATTAAAATAAGTACCTGCCGTATTGGCCTGCACACTATTTCTTTTGACATTATTGTGTTTGACGAGAGAAATGAGAGTAGTAAGTTGTTCATCTGTAAAACCAGAAGATGAACTAGACCCCACAGAATTATTGTTAGAAAACCTTTTTTGAGTATTCTGAGGTCTATTATTGTTACCCTTTTTTCCAAAATTTGGAGGATACCCAATCATTTTAAAACATCTGTCCTGAGTATGCCCATTAAAACCACAGTGATCACAAACAAGAGTAGGACCAATATTTCTCCTATTATCAGAAACTCTATTAGCAGTAGGATTATTAGCTTGAGTATTCTGATTAATAGGTCTAGTAGATTGACTGGTCTGATTATTAACTTGATTCATAACTCTAGTAGCAAAAGCAGAATTATGATTTCTACTATTACTACCAGACACAACATTTCTATGATTTTCTTCACTACTGATAATAGCATAAACACCTTTAACATCAGGCAAATGATCTCTAGAAAGGATATTACTCCTTATTTGCATATAAGTATCATCCAGACCCATTAAAAATTGCATTAATTTCATAAGTTGATTATGCTTTTTAAAATCATCAGCAACATGACAAGTGCATCTAGGAAATTGCACCATAGCATCAAATTGTTTCCACAAAGTACTTAGCTTGTTAAAATATTCTGAGATAGTAGTACCATTCTGAGTTAATGAGTTTATTTTATGATGCAGGTTAAAAGTAACAGAACCATCAACCCTGTCAAAGGTATCTTTTAACTCATTCCAGACACTAGAAGCACTTTTAGAAAAAATTTGACAAAGAAACAGCTCTTCAGAGATGGAATTTAGAATCCATCCCAAAACAATAGCATTAACCCTCTCCCATTGTCTTCCCAAAACTTCATCAGTTTTAGACCTTCTACATGTTCCATCAATAAAACCAGTTTTATTTTTGCCTTCTAATGCTAACATCATAGCACAGGACCAGACATTATAATTCTCAGTTCCTTTTAGTTTTATTGAAACAACAGTTAAAGAAGCTGAATCATTTGGGTGTAAATGTAAAGGATGACTCAAATCCAATTTACTTATTAAAGTGACAGGGTTATCAGGTTCATACTTATCATCAGTATAACCATGAATAGAATTATGAACATACATGATTCCAAGAAACAAACAAACAAGCACACTATATAAGAAGAGAAAGTAGTTCCCAGGTTTTCCTTGCCACTAAAGTGGTAGGTCAAGGGCGCACACAAGCACACACAATAAAGAATCAAGAACAACAACCAAAAAAAAAACTCAACCAACAACCAATCACAACTTCCAATAATCCTAAAACCTATCCTCCGACAATCTAAGCAGAAAAATAAGAACAAAAATTAAAGAGAGAGAGAGAGAGAGGTGTTACAGAGCACGCAATTATTAATCAGCAGCGGAATAACAGACCTACTATACTCTAGATTCACTTAGTCTAGAGATATAGCAGATATACAGCAAGAACCAAGATCCAAGATCCAAGAACCAACAAACCCTAATTTTCAGACTTAGGGTAAATCACTAGAACCACTTCCAATCTTAACCAAATCACCAGATCTTATCGATTAACCAATCTTAACCGATCATAGAAGCCTTTAATCACAAAAGCCCCAAAATATACCAAACCCTAATTTTCCAGAAATTAGGGGTTTTTCAGAAAACTCCAAGATTAACCAAATTCACCACAAGATCTATCAGTTAACACAAGTTAATTGACCAAGAACCAATGAATTTTAAAGAAACCCAATTTATCAAAAAACCCTAATTTTCAAAATCGATATTCAGAGCAACCTGTCTCGGATACCATGAAGAAAAACATATTCTTATGAAAACAAAACACTTCTTATTACTTCAGAAACAATAATACAACTCCAGAACTCTATTCTCAAATAGAATGAATCAACAACACAGTATTTGATCTCAATTAAATAAAGAACAATCAGTAACAATGATAAGGTTTTAAAATGTACCTTTTTGAGGGGTCATTTAAGCCCTTATTTGATCACTTTTGTATCCGTTATTACTTTATATCGTTCCTTTTCACTTTTTAGGTATCTTGAAGGCAAAATGCTGGAATGACACTTATTCGGACGAAAAGGCGCGAATATACGAAGAAAATGGCCAAAGTCAAGAATCGAGACACTCAAGCTGCTAAAACTGAAGGGGACGGCGTCAGGTGTTACCTGCGACGCCGTCACATCACTTTTGTGACGGCTCAGTAGCCAAATTGCTTATTTACAAGTGACGGTGTCAGGCTTTTAGGTCGTCGCAACTCAGACGGCCTAGATTTGACCCAGACGGCGTCAGAGACTGAAGGGGACGGTGTCACAAGCATAAGGTGACGTCGTCGCAAGACTAACGTGGCCAAGACGAAACCCTAATAACGGCGACCCGACGGTGTCACAAATCAAAGGGTGACGCCGTCGCATATGTAATCTTATATATAGAATCCAAATTTTTTAGTTTTCAGAGAGTAGTCTTTTGGAGTAAAAACCAAAACTGAACCAAGGCTGTCTTGTACAATATTTTAGGGTTCTAAACCCTATCTTACATCAAGATAAGTGTTTTACTTCATTAATTTAATTACGTCTTCAATTACTTGTGTGTATGCTTGCATGTTCTCCATGTCCGGCTAATTTACTTGTGTGTTTGCTTAGGGAATATGAAACTTAATTATTGAATATTGATTGGTTGTCTCTTATCTTAATTGTTAATGATCTAGTAATGCGATAGGTCATCTGTTGTGTAGTTAATGCTTGATTAATCTTTGTGAACCTTAGTTTATAACACCTAGAGTTGTTGTAGGCTAAACCATCCGAAGAGTACCTTAGAGTTAAAGTTTATAAATCCTAGAGACTTTGTAGGCGATAACCTTTGGTAGTTTCAAAGAGTTAGGGATAAACGCATACCCTACGACCTTAGACACACAACGCGATTAAGAATAAGGACGTGACAATTCAACCATAAATAGGAGATAATTAAGGAGTAATAAAACCTAAGTAAACACATCTTTAAACCATCATACGAGCACACAATAATTAGACATAGACTATCCTCACCACTAGATTAGATAATTAGATAAGTAGAGTAATCGGTAGAAATACCAACCCCCAAATCCAAACCTCGAGATTCGTACCTTTCCATTTCCTAAAAAAACATAAAAAGATTAAAAAAAATAATCTTCCTCAACCCCAACCTTAGCGTAGTAACTTCTCACTAGCATTCCTATTCCCGTAGAGAACGATATCAATTCCCGTGGCTTACCCAAATACTACACTACAACGATTAGGTTCACTGCCTAGGGTGTTGAAAAACTTGCTCGACGAAAAGGAAGTTCCTTTGACCCCGAACGCGCTGCGTAAGCGTATCAAGTTTTTGGCGCCGCTGCCGGGGAATAGAATAGCTAGTTAGGAGTCCACCTCGTTTAGGTTTCTTTGCTTGATTCCTATCAAGTAATTTTTTTTTTCTCAATTTTAACTTCCTCGTAGTCTATCCCCCTTCTTCGTGACCTTTGTTCGTAACCCCATCACTTTTCATCATGGAAGGTGATAACCAACCACCATTCATCAACCTACCACCAAATGACCCGCCAAGAGGCCGTACTCTTGGTGAATACTCGAGACCAAGCCACCTAGGCTATAGGAACACCATTGAGCTTCCTGACCAAGCCCAAACTACGGCCCTGCGATCCGACACCATCCGGTTGGTGCAAAATGGATGTGCATTCCATGGACTTCGTTCCGAAGATCCTAATCAGCATCTTAAGGATTTCCTTAAAATTGTCAATTCCATCGACCTCGATGCTACTACTCGGGAGACCACGCGTCTGTGTCTCTTCCAATTCTCTCTACGGGACCAAGCTAGTAATTGGCTTGAGCGACTTCCCGCCGGCTCCATCTCAAGTTGGGATGATCTCACCTCTCGCTTCCTTTCTCAATTTTTCCCACCGGGGAGAACCACTAAGCTTAGGAATGATATCTTGATGTTCCAACAACGTCAAGGTGAATCTCTCTACGAAGCATGGACTCGATTCAAGGACTTACTTCATAAAGTCCCTCATCACGGCATTGATCTTTGGCTCCAAGTCCAACTCTTCTATGATCATGTCAACTTCCCCACCAAGCGATCCATTGACCAAGCGGCCGGTGGAAAACTTAGTGATCTCACCGCGGAAGAATCATGAGGTATAATAGAGGACCTTGCTCTCTATGACAACGAAAGTTGGAATGACCCCCGTGAGTTGCCCAAAACCGTTAAGGCAATCTCCTTGCCTCCCATTGACTCACAACCTTCCGACCGTAGGATGCTCGAACTTGAAGATCAAGTTAAATTCCTAATGAGTTCCTACGAAAATCCTAAGTCTTCACGCCATGTGAACAAAGTTTATTCCTCGTGTGAGCCGTGTAGTGACCCTCACAACACGCGCACTTGCACCCGATTCCCCGAAGAAGCTTCCGTTGACTACGCATCCTCGCGTATTAATGAAACGGGAGGAAGATTCCCTACAACACCCGGACCTAGGACTTTTAATGACGCCCGAGAAGCATGGAAGGGCAAGCCCGACTTCTATTGGGGAAAAACCAAAGAATTCACTTCCAATGATTTCTCCTGGCCCCCATCTCATGGCCCTGACCAACAAAACATTGAGGGGATGTTGCAACACCTAGTCGCATCCCAAGAAGCTCAAATAGCTAAGCTCTCGGACCGTTTTAACCAACAACAAGCCGAGATGGATAGGAAGATAGATAACCTATTAAAAGCCATGACCAATAGTGATAGGAAGGTTAATGCTATCTCAACTCCCGAACCCTTCCAGTGTTGAGATTAAGGACCCAAGTAAGTTAGCTAAACACGTCCAATTCGTCAATACCATCACCTTAGTGAAACCTAATAGAACAAATGACGAAGCGGACCATGAAACTATACTTGAGGTTAATAAAACAACCGAGGAAGTAGATGAAGTAGACAATGATTATTTCAATAAATTTCCTACGGAAGAAGAACTATCTCGCCACCCTCACTTGGTGCGTGACCTTCGTCACATGTATGTTAGGAAAATCCCTAGGATCAAGTTTGGGAACCCTTGGAATCTTAACATACCATGTTGCATAGGACACCTTTTCGTGGAAAAGGCCTACATTGACCACAAGTCCCCAATAAACATAATGACTAGCACCTACTATAATTGGGTAATGAAGAAGCCTATCCCAACTAGGCAAGACCCCGATAATCCTAGGGTTAGGTGCAATTTTCTTGGTAGAATTAAGGGATTGCCCGTTTATGTAGGTAGTTTCACATTTCCTACGGACTTCATAATTGTGGATGATATTAGTACGGCCATAGATCCTAGCTTGTCCCACGTTATTCTAGAAAAACCTTTCATAGAAAACACTGGGATGACTATTGATCCCTCATTAGGAATAGTGCGATTCAAGGATGAGACCGATGATGTAGCTTACCAAATGCCGTTTAAGATTGAGAAGTTTTCATCACTCTCCAATGATGAAAAGGAACTTAAACTATCGGTCTATTATAGGAATGAGGAGGATAAGGAGAAAGGAGTAGATTATGTTATGGCCAAGATTTTCGGATTCTATAAGGATTGCTTGAACTTAGGACCGGAATATAGAACCGATTGGGGAGAGGACGAGCTCTTAGAAACGTTTTCAAAAGGAACGTAAACATGAGAATTTCAATTAATTAAAAGATATACATGTGTGTTTGTTCGAGTCAAATGCTTGTATCGAGTCATAATGGATGTTTTACAGGAAATTTTTCCAGATTCTAAAGATGTAAATTTTCCAGAAAATCGCAGACCAGTTTTTGTCAGGATAACCTGACGGCGTCAGGATCGCAACCTAACGGCGTCAGGAAGGAGCAAAAACAACTGATTACTTTTTCTCGTCTTCTGAGCTACTCATAATATTTTGGAATTCTCCAGGTCTTAATTTTCCAGAAATTTTGTAAACATCCATTCCACAAGCATTATATCCTAGTTTAATAGAGTCATATATATATTATTATCGCCGATTTTACGCGAAGGTTTCGTTTGTTTTCTTCAAGTGTGCAGGTTTAATTTATCAAGAAGGAGATACATAAGATGAGAAAGAGCTTTTCACGCAAACGTTCTTCTTGAAGAAAGATGTAACCACCACTTTACACGGATCCTACCGAGCTAATCAGAGGAGTACTAGTTTCTTTCATCTTTTATTACCTTCCATTATCATAACTTTGATACTTTCGGGGAACATTGGGGACAATTCAGTTTAAGTGTAGGGAGGGAAAATAAAACAGGAACTTTGAAACTATGCTTATCCTTGATTATTTGCTTTGTCCAATTGCATTTGTGTAATAAACCATGAGAAAATGTCGGTTAGGGTAATTTTGGCACCAAATTTAAAATTTTCATGACATATAGGAGTGGGCCATTAGTCTTAACAAAAGCGTCTCATGGATAGGAAGTTATATGACTAGCACAAAACCCCTTTACCACTTAAATTCCACCCAAAATGTGAGGATCGCCCTTAGATTAGTAGGAATTAAAGCATATATCTTTGATGCTTAGTGTGTGAACCGGTAGTATAATAGATTCTAGAACTTGTTTTGTGATGCATCCCGAGATCACTAGTAAGACTACACTTGTGTAGTTAGGAATAACTAAATGATAAGAGGCATTAGGATAACCCTTGTTTGATACCTGTAATATAATTACTTCTTCCACATCGGTTGAGTAATTCCCCCACACCCTTGCATTGTACTCATCTTTAGTACATGATACCCCTAGTTAACCCCTCTGAGCCTATCCTTTTCGCGGTTCTCGTGATATTTCGGTTTTCCGGAATATCAATGAAGAGCATTGTTTACACCCCACCCCGAAATGTACACCCAAATCGCCTTAGCCTACCTTGTATGCACTCACTTTTAGTGCATTATTGTTATCACCCTAAAAACCCTTAGTTCAATTATCTAGTTGCTTGCATAAGTTGCTAAGTCGAGTCATATCCTTTGTATACAGTTTTGGGACGATTGGGACTCATGGGAAAAGTTAAAGTTTATGAAATGACGGGAAGGGAACGTTAAATTCAAATTCCATTTATTTGCGTAATAATGTACTCCAAGTGTTTTGATCTTTTCAATTCGGGTCAAATTAGTGTTAGAGTAATAAAAACTCAAGTGTAGGGATGTGCCTATAAATCCCTATCATTTTGATGTTATCGTAGAGGATGGTAGAGTAAAAGTGTATGATAAAAAAAAAAAAAAAAAAAGAAAAAGAGAAAAAGAAAAAAATAGAGTGTTGAGAAAAAAAAAACAACAACAACAACAACACGGGCTACCATCCTACATCTATCTTTAATTTATGTTTGTTTGTTTCAGTTATCTAGAGTCTAGAGTGTCGAGTCTTGGCTTAGCAACGCCATTCTTCGCATGCTTGTAACATAAAGATTTTTTACTTGCCACCACTAAATAGCCTATCCCACCAAACCCTTTGTTTCCCTACCGTATGCCTAACATTACAACCCTTTAAAAGACCTCTTTGATAGTCTTTCCTAGGTGCTTACGCCAAAGCGATGGAGGTTTGATCTAGTCTCAAGCCTATGGTAATCTATGTACTAGGACCGGTTAATGAGTGTTTATCTTTCATTTCCAACTTGTTATATTTCATATACACCCAAGAGATGTGAGTATCCAAACACCCTATGTGAGGTGCTAGTATGTAATTTCCGTGCTTGTTATGACTTTTGCGGGGCTTATATGTGTTGTGGATTGTTCTAAACCAATGATTCATGACCCCTAACTTATAAATTAATTGGCTAAAAGCACATTTGCTTGAGGACAAGCAAATACCAAGTGTAGGGATATTTGATAAGGTTTTAAAATGTACCTTTTTGAGGGGTCATTTAAGCCCTTATTTGATCACTTTTGTATCCGTTATTACTTAATATCGTTCATTTTCACTTTTTAGGTATCTTGAAGGCAAAATGCTGGAATGACACTTATTCGGACAAAAAGGCGCGAATATACGAAGAAAATGGCCAAAGTCAAGAATCGAGACACTCAGGCTGCTAAAACTGAAGGGGGAGGCGTCAGGTGTTACCTACGACGCCGTCGCATCACTTTTGTGACGGCTCAGTAGCCAAATTGCTTATTTACAAGTGACGGTGTCAGGCTTTAAAAGAGTAGGTCGTCGCAACTCAGACGACCTAGATTTGACCCAGACGGTGTCAGAGACTGAAGGGGACGGCGTCACAAGCATAAGGTGACGCCGTCGCAAGACTAACGTGGCCAAGACGAAACCCTAATAACGGCGACCCGACAGCGTCACAAATCAAAGGGTGACGTCGTCGCATATATAATCTTATATATAGAATCCGAATTTTTTAGTTTTCAGAGAGTAGTCTTTTGGAGTAAAAACCTAAACCGAACCAAGGCTGTCTTGTACAGTATTTTAGGGTTCTAAACCATATCTTACATCAAGATAAGTGTTTTACTTCATTAATTTAACTATGTCTTCAATTACTTGTGTGTATGCTTGCATGTTCTCCATGTCCGGCTAATTTACTTGTGTGTTTGCTTAGGGAATATGAAACTTAATTATTGAATATTGATTGGTTGTCTCTTATCTTAATTGTTAATGATCTAGTAATGCGATAGGTCATCCGTTGTGTAGTTAATGCTTGATTAATCTTTGTGAACCTTAGTTTATAACACCTAGAGTTGTTGTAGGCTAAACCATCCGAAGAGTACCTTAGAGTTAAAGTTTATAAATCCTAGAGACTTTGTAGGCGATAACCTTTGGTAGTTTCAAAGAGTTAGGGATAAACGCATACTCTACGACCTTAGACACACAACGCGATTAAGAATAAGGACGTGACAATTCAACCATCAATAGGAGATAATTAAGGAGTAATAAAACCTAAGTAAACACATCTTTAAACCATCATACGAGCACACAATAATTAGACATAGACTATCCTCACCAGTATATTAGATAATTAGATAAGTAGAGTAATCGGTAGAAATACCAACCCCAAATCCAAACCCCGAGATTCGTACCTTTCCATTTCCTAAAAAAAGATAAAAAGATTAAAAAAAAATCTTCCTCAACCCCAAACTTAGCGTAGTAACTTCTCACTAGCATTCCTATTCCCCTAGAGAACGATATCAATTCCCGTGGCTTACCCTAATACTACACTACAACGATTAGGTTCACTGCCTAGGGTGTTGAAAAACTTGCTCGACGAAAAGGAAGTTTCTTTGACCCTGAACGCGCTGCGTAAGCGTATCAAACAACAAGTAACAAGTGTTTTGATCAAGAGAATTGTAACAATTCGCATTTTCAGGATTTCTATCCATTCTCAAATTTTTACTATTCATCTCGAGAAATTACTATTCACTTTTACTATTCACTTCACTATTCATCCCATAAAAAAAATTTATTTCACATTCTCGTAAGATAAATTATTTTAGTAATATCCTGAGAATTTGACAATCGTAAGATCATCGTCGCAAAAGTTATTAAGAAAACATCTTTTTAAAGTTTCATTTTGGTCGGAACACCATTTCAACATCCCGCGCATATCGAAAACCAACTCTGACAATTTTTCCCACATCAGATTAATTTTTAGATCACTCATAATTAATTTGAGAATTTTTAAGATTTAATTTTTAAAATGTTACCAAATAAACCATGAGCCGTACGAGACTAAACTTGCGTTTTAAACAAATCTACATAGACCCAGACTTAACCATTCCTGCACGGTATTTTCTAAGATGTTTAGAAAATTTTACATTTTTGGAAAATTCAAACATATTTCCCTCCTCCGTTGACCATAAAGAAATTAACCTTGTACGTTCTCTAGTTTTGCTTAAATCGCGTAACTTTTAGACTTCACGTATAACTGTTAAGTTATCCCACGTATGACGAAAACCAAATTTTGACATCTCATATCACTTTTAGACTAATTTTAGTTTACTTTAAATAAATTCACGGTCATTTCCCTGAAATTTCGTTCTTTTCTGATAAATTGCGAATTACGCGTTTTTGACCCGTATTTCCAGTTTTAAGCAGCGTTTTTGCACCCAATGAGACTTATCACCCATTTTATATTTTTAGATGGAGTATAATGATGATTTTAATCATTCCTATAAGTTTCATATTTTTACGATACCCGGTTTTACGTTTTATGGCTTAACGGCTTACAGTTAGCGATTAACGGAACCAAAACTCACTCCTTAACCAAGATAATACCAAAACTATCCACCTAAGTCATCTTATCTCTTCATGGCCGACCTTAGGGGGGGGAGTCATTATTTTGGTGGCATCATCCTAACCATGGTTCATTTAGATCATTACATGTGTCCTAACTTAACCATGGTTAATATTTAACCCAATATATGGTTAACCAAACTTACCCTCCTATAAATAGCAAGTGAAATACATCCTAAAACCCCTCAAACT
The DNA here is from genome assembly GCA_019973895.1 of Chrysanthemum seticuspe. Taxonomy (NCBI): domain Eukaryota; kingdom Viridiplantae; phylum Streptophyta; class Magnoliopsida; order Asterales; family Asteraceae; genus Chrysanthemum; species Chrysanthemum seticuspe. The sequence goes on from BPTQ01000005.1 coordinate 223,624,225, forward strand.
CTGATTTGGGTCGTTCATATCACAAAATATTCATATCTTCCATAATTTGATATATAAACTCCAAGTTTATGCAAAGAAGATTCAAGTAGTAAGTTACTACATCAAATCTCTAGCAAGTTTAAGTGATCTTCTTGAGTTTAAATCCACTCAAGTCACTTAGTACTTCATCACCAACTCTTCAAGATTGCAAGGGTGCCAAGGTGTATAAAGCTAGCTCAATCCGAAGTCTTAAGTGATCAATCAAAGTCCGATCCTTACTAGTTACTCCTTTCTTGATTGAAAGCCAAAAGTTGTAAGCAACTAATCACCACCATCATCTCATCTTTATTATTCATAATCTTAACTATTTCATGCTATATATATAGTTACTATGTTGATTCATGATGTACATATACTCAATCACATGTTTTAATTCATATATTGTCGTAAAAGTAACAAACTAGTAAACTAGTCATATTCTACATGTTTGAAACCATTAAAACCAGTCACATATGGACTTTCTAACTTACATACTATGGTATACAAGATAAAAAGGTAAACGTAGCAACTTAAATCACCCGAAACGGACAAACGAGTCAAAAGTTATAGCCAAAAGAAGTTAGCAAAACCAAAACGCCGAAACTGCCAAATAGCTTGTTGTTAAGGGTCTGTCCGTGTTAAAAGTGGTACTTCTGGTCTGAATCATCAAAAAGTTAAAGCACGAAAGTTGTCCGGAACGTCGTTTTCCTTCAGTTGTAAAGAAACTCGGACCTTGAAAACGCTTAAACATGCCATATTCTTTCAAAAACTGAAACTGCCTTATATGTAGTTTCAAGACTATACTTTTGTCACAACTAAAAGCAAAACCAAGTTATTTTTATAGCTAGTTACATATTAACTTAACAAAACTTCATTTAATCTTTGAAATAGTGTTTTTACAAGTAACGGAAAAATGACCATTTTACCTTTTCCGACGATTTTTACCAAAACATCATTCTTGAACATGTTAATAAGTTGTAATCACTAGTAAACAATGAGAACTTGTAAAAACTAGATATTTACTAAAAACATGATAAAATTTATGGTATAACAATCATCACTCAAAACATATGTTGTATCTACTAAGTGCTACAAAACTAGGGAGCTTCTTGTGAGGGGTTTCATTTGAGTAAAACGTATCGACGAGTTGCTGGATTTACGATTTAAAGTGTCCTAGCTCCTCGAACGTTTACTACAAGACCTCTGAATTGTGATGGCCCGAACGGTAGTACGATATATATAAACTAAACACGTTTTCACAACTAGACCATTTCTATAAACGACATACACAAAAACCATGTACTACATCATGATCGACATAGAGACGTATATAGGCTTGTTATTTCTTTCGCATCATTATTTCAAACCTAAGTCACATCATCCTATTCTAGGTTGCTCGTAGAAGTTATCGGCATATCCATCATTCTCATTATACATTTGATATCATTTACTCTGAGGTGAGTTCATAGCTCCACTTTCTATTACTTAATTGTTTTACAAACCCTTGGGGGAGATACATGCTTTATTTTAAATCGAACACATTGCTTTCAAACTGTATGCTTATCTGAATGTATTATTTGCACTAAGTACCACTATTGCCAATCTTAAGTCCTTACTATCATGAACCATTAATCACTTGCGAGTGAACGCGAATATTGTGGATAGGCCTATTGGGATTGACGAATCCCGTTTGTGTTGACCGGGTAGGCAAACAAACACACTATATTTGACAAGCTGTTAACGTTTTCGGTATCATGAGCTTAGTGCAATAATATCTGTTTTATTTTCAACATTATGGGTGTATAACAACGTAACCCACACAAACTTTATGTGTTCAACTGATTTTCTAAACTCTATGAATTTCACTCAACCTTTGTGTTGACAGTTTTAAGCATGTATTTCAGGTCCATATTGTACGAGGCTGGCACGGAGGAGCACATATACTCAAGAATGCTATAAATTTTATTATCATTCGAAAACCAATTTAATGTATTTTGTAAACTTGGAATCATTTGGGACCTCATTTTTGTAAACTCTGATATTTATATAAATCGAATGATAAATCTTTTAAAACGACTCCATTAGAGTTCGTTTTCTATTGTTATGACTGTTGTGCCATGAAGTAACACCCAGTTTGAATTCCGCTGCGTATCACGAAATTGGGGGTGTTACAAGAATTAATAACACAATTAGTGTTTCACAAGTGAGAGAGTATTTGAGAGATAATATTGTAGAGAGAGAAAGCGTAGACAAATATGAGAAAGACTCAAATCTTTCTCATTATATAGCCCCAGGTATTCAACTTCAGCCCTTCATCTTTAACCATCTTGCTAGAATCCATCCAAAAGACTTCCAAGGCTAAAACATTTTATGCATCCAGTCAGGCTCGGATGCAAGGGTGTGCAACATGAGCAAGTGCACAGGGCCCATCATCTTGTAGGGTACCAAAATTTTCTATAGACATATTTAACAGTAGACCCAATTACCAAGTTACATTCAAGACCTAGTCAAATACTCCATGATTTTTTTTTTTTTTTTTTTTTTTTTTTTTTTTTTTTCTCTAAAAAATAATGTCCTCCATCCTTTTTTTATTCATCCTAAAACACAACATCTTCCCAAATCTTGTTTGTGACAGTGATGAACTCTAAAGGTATTTTTTTTATTAAATTGATTATACTTAAATGCTTTTTCTCTTTACTAGCTATTTTTTTATTGATTGTTTTAAGCAAATTGTCTTTGTAACAGTAACTTCTCAAATCTCCAAATCAACTTCCCAAATCAGAGTGACTGCATCCACAAGTACAACTCTATAAGGGAGATATTTTCTTTATTTTTTCTTTACAAGTTATTTAAATATTAGGATAGATATTAGACGTTGGTCGTGTTGATGTTCGATGTAGGTTTTGCCTTTTGAGGAATTACTACAAATATCTTAATTAAAAATTTAAATTACTTAATTCATTAGTACATAATTTATTATGAAGTTTTAATCAATAACTTTGCTTCAAAGAAGTGTATTTTTCAAAAAATAAGTTACACTACATATAGCTATTTTGTGGAAAACTAGAAGGGGGGTTGAATAGTTTTGCCGATTTTAAGTTGATTTCAAAAACTTTAGATTCGATATTATGTGAAATCGTATGGATGTTGAGAACGTATAGATCTAATGATAATGCAAGCAAATAAATAAAGATAAGGGATAGAAATGACACAACCGATTTATAGTGGTTCGGCTACAAGGACACCTTCCTTGCCCTACTCCACTCCCCGAGTCACCTACTCGAGAGTTCAAGCACTATGTCAACAAACTCCTTCACTTGGCGGAGAAGCCTTCACAACGTTGCTTACACTTTTTCCGGTACAAAGCTAGATACCGAGTCCGTAGCACGGTGGACCAACCCAACACAACTATTACACAACAAGTATGTGAAATATCAAATACAAGATCTTCGCTACAGAAATCTTGCGGAGTGACAAATCAATCAAGGACCCCTTGCTTGGATGACTTGTAGAATGCTCGTGATCTCGCCTTAGAGAAGGACCTATATGAGGATCACAAATAGAAAGAAAGAAGAACAACTCTCTAGATCAAGTGATCTATATGTTAGAAGAGAATGAGAGTGTATGAGAGATTTAGTAAGAAGAGGGGTGAGTTAGAATGAAGAAATGACTCTTTATTTATAGGCAAATTTCTTCACTGTTCCCACTGATCCCTTCCACAAGGGATCCGTCTAGTGTAATCCTAGGGATCCGTGGAACGCTCCTCTTTGCCCATGGGTTTTTTGGTTATGGGTCATGGGTTGGTCCATGGGTTATATCTAGATTCAATGTATCTAAGTATACATTGTATCAAGTCTCTTTGGGTATGGATTAAGATCCATGGGTTATGATATTTACCCATCCTAATAAACTATTACAACAAATGCTTAATTACTACATTTTTGTATTTAAATGACTATATGTAAATGCTTTACAAAACTAACATGTATCCTTTATAATTGTACTTAAGATAACATTATAATTGTTATCAACAAAACACAAAGAGATCGCTAAATATTAATAAACGGTTTTACGGTTTATTTGTATTAACATATTTGTTATAGTAATTCATTAATTTGCCGTTAGTTTTTTTTTTTATTTATTTATTTATATGTTTCTCACTTGTTTCAACTTTATCAATTAAAAAAAAATTCTACTAGTATTTAAATCATTCGTGTTTAAGGATGTGGGGGGTGGGGGAGGGGGGGGGGGGGAGCGCTTTTTTATAACTGGACAGGGCACTTAAAATCCATGAGACGGCCCTGCATCCAGTCTCTCTAGATAAAAAAGCTTCAATAACTTCCCCTCAACATCTTATAACCAATCAACCAAAATACTACGATAAGCAACACAAACAAGCACTTATCAGATTACAAATAAGCACAAGATTATAAATCTCAACACTTACCGATGATAAAATATAATTCTAAGTCCGATAAATCAATGAAGAAACAAACTTCAATAAAATATTAACGTCACCTTAGATTTGTTAATGTACTCTCCCTTTGACGTTTTCAATAGAACATATAATTTTATCTTTTCAATATGGATTTTTCTAACATGTGCCTCCGGGGCACATGTTGAGCACACAAAAAAGACAGTGGGATCCACGAAAAAGGACGACCGGACCCACATATTTTTTTTGAAAAATGTATTTTTTGTGAGTCCAGACGTCCTTTTTCGTGGGTCCCGCCATCCCTTTTGTGTGCTTAACATGTGCCCCGGAGCACATGTTAGAAAAACCCTTTCAATATTTATAAGTTTTAAACGTACTATAAGTAGTACGTAATTTATATATATAATTTACCTTTGATTATGAAATTCATTTACAGTGCTTCGTGTTTATTGATTAAAAACTAACTGAGTTTATAAGCACCACCACAATCACATCAATTTTTCTTTGACCGGATAATTTACGACATCGTAGCAAGAATGTTAAAAGTAGTTATAGATTGTAACCTTTCTATATCTTTCAAAAATAAATATAATAATGTAATTACTATTCATTTGTACCTAGTACATGCAATTTCTTAGTAAAACCTATCAAAAATTTAGTAAAATGTTAATTAACATTTTTAAATCATCAAAGTAAAAAATGATTTTGCTCTAATAGTAAAATCACTTGATAAACTTGAATCATATCATATTTAACTGAATTGGCCTATTGAATTATGATTTATGAAGCTCACTCTCAAATATTTTTGACAATGATTTGCATACCATTATTCACCAGAATGTGAAGGCTTCCCTTGTACCTTACTTCCTTGCAGCTGCATTAATTTGAGTATAAAAACTTCTCATGGTTGACTTTCATTATGCCTTCTAGAGCTATAAATACCCTTCCTCCAGGCTATATCTCTCACCATCTCATTCACTAAATACATTACTTAAAACATCACTCATTCTTTTGTAGTAATGGAGGGTTCTTCCATAACCAAAACACTAGCCATGCTAGTGCTCCTGTTAGCCACATTGACCACATTGGCACAAGGCCAAAGTGTTCGTGCTGGTGGCGGAGGGACTCGCGTTGGCTTCTATAGTTCCACTTGCCGTAACGTCGAGTCAATAGTCCAATCCGCGGTTCGGACAGCTGTCCAAGCCAATCCCACAATAGCACCCGGTTTACTAAGGATGTTCTTCCATGACTGCTTTGTAAATGGTTGTGATGCATCTATACTAATTGATGGTGCAAATACTGAAAAGTCCGCGGGTCCCAACTCCTTGTTGAGAGGCTTTGAAGTTATTGATGCTGCAAAAACACAGCTTGAAACCACCTGTCGAGGAGTTGTCTCTTGTGCTGATATTCTTGCCCTAGCTGCTCGTGATTCAGTTGTCCTGGTGATTATAATTTTTCTTTTTTCTTTTTTTTTAATGGCGATTGATTAAAAAGAAAATTAGCAAGGTGCTAGGAAACAATTACAAAGGGTCACACAAATCCACTCTATCCAATTCGGAATGACTCTTTTTTTCTACTAGTAATCCAACTATATGATGAAAGCTTAATGTTGTCGAGGATTAGATGCTTGTTGTGCTGCTTGTAGTGAAAACCATGTCATTCCGGAATTGCCATATATGCTAAATAGTTGATTGAACCACCGTATCAATGAATTATGCTTTTCCTTAGCACAGTCTCCTGGTGTTTTTTCTCTAAGATTTTGTTTAGATATGTGTTTATCTGTGATCTTGCATTATTTTTCTATGAAATTTTTCAGACTGGTGGACGTAGTTGGCCAGTGCCTTTAGGACGTAGAGATGGATTAGTATCACAAGCGTCGGATACTGCAAACTTGCCTGCATTTAATGACCCTATGGCTGTCCAAATTCAAAAGTTTGCTGATAAAGGTTTAAACATCCAAGATCTTGTTACTCTAGTTGGTAAGTAGATCACAAAACTGTGTATATCTAACTACCTAACAATGTAATGATCATTTGTTATTTTTATAAATTACTCCGTAATAAACTATATGAATTTGTTTTATCAGGTGGGCACACAATTGGAACAGCAGCTTGTGCGCTATTCAGCTATAGACTATATAACTTCAACAACACCAATGCACCCGATCCTGATATCAATCCAGCATTCCTACCAACACTCCGAGGACTTTGTCCCAATGGTGGTGATGGTTCGAGGCGTGTGGCTCTTGATACCGACAGCGTTAATAGCTTTGGTAGTTCCTTCTATAATAATTTGAGGAATGGACGGGGAGTTATTGAATCTGATGCCAAGCTATGGAGTGACCGGAGGACGCAGAGATTTGTGCAAGGGTTTTTGGGAGCAAATGGAGCAAGATTCAACGCTGAGTTTGGAAGAGCGATGGTGAGATTGGGCAATGTCGAGGTGAAGACAGGGACACAAGGCGAAATTCGTAGTGTTTGTACTACTTCCAATTGATAATGATGTGGGAAAACAGCAAAAACTTGTAACAAATGTTTGAAAAGTTTATTGTTTTGTGTAATATATGGAATAATCAAAGATTGAATAAAAGGATTTCATTTTTATTTGATGATTGGCAGAAGTGTTAAATATTCCTAGTTTTTAAACCTAAAATGCACATGCACATGCATTATGGTCCCTGTTATTTAGAACAAGTCTCTCCTGTAATTTAACAAGTATTTTTTAAATTGTTCTATGAGTTGCGCCGAATCCAACTACTTTTTTTTTTCCTACTGTAATTATCATTTGTAGAAATCTCTGGTATCATACAAGTTTGACACTGCTTATATTTGTATAGATGAGTACGAATGGATATATCATTGTAAAAGAGGCGAACTTTGATAGATATTACTTCTTTTTTATTTTTTAATTTATTTCTAAATTAAGAGCTTTTTGTTTAGTTTACTTTGTTTGCTATATGCAATTATTAGATTCATTATGCTCAAATTATGGCTCATTATCTCAAATTTGGTTCAGCTACGACACTGCTACAGCTTAATAAACAAGTGAGGCTGCAAGGGTTGCATTAATACGATATTGTGTCTTTGTTAATATCTCATGTACTTTATATTCGAATGCATGTTAGTTTAATTAGCTATTCGTGTCTTACTTTCGTTTGAAACACCCAAGTACTTGTATAATTATGAAGTATGATTGTCAACAAATGCATCCACAGGTCGATTAATCCAACAGTTGATTTTGTGATTAGGGTGAGATTACCAGTAGCACTCTAAGGCTAGCTATTAGCAAAAAGCTAGATTACATTACGAAGAGTCAAAATAGATCAATTTTTTTTATATTTCGAAAGAGAGATTTAGTGTGTATTTAATTTGTTGACTGTTTAAACTCATCAATGATTGTTTATCCTATTATTAACCATTTTTGAAATTGAATATCCCATTTCACCAAATTTCAACAGTTGACTTCGTTTTATATTATTCTATTATTGTGAACATTTTGATGGTGTTTACCTAGTTGACACAATATAAAAGAATACAAATTTATGTTACATGCGCAACCTGTGTATATTATAATTTATAAAAGATAGTCTTGTTGACCACCGACTAATATTACAACCATATGAAATGGGGTTATCTTCAAATTTAATTATTTTCTTGACGAACAAGAAAACCCAAATCTTTAAGATGAGCATCTTTTGAGTTGAATACAGCAAATAAGAAGCTATTTCAAAGCTCATCAGTTTTAATGCATGCAATAAGTATTCTTTAGTCACTTTGATTTGGTCCTGACATTATGTACTTCGAATACTTATTCTTTTGAGTTTAAACCCAAATAATTTGCGTATTAGTATATTGGTCATCAAACAGAAAAATATATCTAGAACCTGAGAAGGAAAGGTATGAAGGAGTCCAAGAAAGCACATAATTAAGTAAAAGGAAATACGGCAATTACCATTAAAAATTTGCTGAAAGAAAAGTGATAATGACCTTCTTCATTCATACTAAATCAAAAGTTCAGTGAAGACGGGAATAATCTATATAATCATATCGTAGCATTCATCTCTATCGCTTACACTGGTGTCGGGACGTAAACTTTGACGCTTTGGCATCTTCCAAACATGGGTGGAATGAGAACCCTAATGAAATTTGTTCCGTGATACTACTTTGGGAAAAATATACATAATCTCTTAAGAGTTGAGATCAATATAGAACCTATATTTGCCATAGAACAAATGAACCAATCATAACCCTTCATCTTTTATTTAAATTAATAAAAAATCATTTTTCACCTTTTTTTTTAAAACAACATATCTTTCAAACGGTAAATTTTCAAAATATAAAAAATACACCATCGCGACGAGAATTAAATTATCTTTCTATAGATATGCACTTTTATATATTTTCGACAAACATTTTTTTTCAAAAATTCCGTCCGAAAAAATCATATATGATTTTTACGAATCATATATGATTTTAAAAAATCATGTATGATTCGATTTTTATGAATCATATATGATTTTTACGAATCATATATGATTCTCAAAAATCATATATGATTCGTAAAAATCGAATCATATATGATTTTCATAAATCATATATGATTTTTGTTGACCGAAATTTTGAAAAAAAAAATGGTTAAAAATATATAGTAGTGCATATCTATAGAAAGATAATTTAATTCTCGTCGCGATGGTATAATTTTTATCGCGTAACGATTAACGGTTTGCGAGATATTTAATTTTTTAAAAAAGGGTGAAAGTTTATCATAATAAAAAAATGAATGACTATTATTGGTTCATTGGATCTATGGTAAATTTTGGATCTATAATGAACTTTTGCCAATCTCTTAAATGTACCCGGTCGAAAAGAACTATGTTTAAAGTTCATGTTTAGTTATTCCATTAACATTCGGAAAGTAAGCATAAATTTTACTAAACTCATCCCTTAAACTTTACCGTAAGTTGCAGTCTAATACTTCACATATAGATGCAAACTTAACACAAGGTAAACACCAATACAACACATCATATCATACTATAATATAAAGTATAAATTCCATTGTTGAGATCTAAACATAGCAATATTACTAAAAATAATCACCTAAAATTTTAAAACTTAGAAATATATAAAGTTGGGAAAAAATCACTAGATAATAACCAACTTTCATTAGTGTTCCACTAAAGTCGCTCCAAGTTTTTTTTTTTAATAGAAAAACCACCCAAGTTTCATATTTACTTTATTATTGTGTAATTTTTGTTTTATGTGCCAAGTCACCATGACACTAGTGATGACATGTTATATTTTAGATGATGTGTACATTCATTTAGTTGACATAAAATACTAGTTAAGTATTATAAACCTTTGCATGCAATTTCAAAATAGCATATGTTACCGGAGCATTTGCTATGTTATTTTTAATAACTATAATGATATAACTCATACACTACGTAGTAAACATTAACTAATCACAATACACAAGATACTTAGTTTGGGAATCGTAATTTTTGTTTGTTTGGTCAAATGTGAAATATATTACGTACTAAACACAAGAGTATTTACAAGACCAATCTACAATAATTGTTATTTGGACATACCCAAACTAACAATTAAGTAGAAAAAATACAAATAACAAACATTCCATACAACTCTTTATACATACTAACAAAGCATAATATCTATACTGATATCAATACAGAAAGAAAACATATCTTCCATACAGGAACCTGCATTCTTTATCTTCCAACAGAAACTGCTTCAACATTCCACACCATCATACTATAGCATTAGTTTTCGAATCGTTTACATGACCATAACGGACAACACAAACAAATCAATGATACTAAAACATGACAAAGAGAAACAGTTAAATAAAATGAAATTGTTTACGAAATATTTGCACTGAAACAGAAGCTTAAAAAGTTCTGCACCTAACCATAAATCCTAAAACAATTACGAAACTACGAATGTTTATCACAATATTCTCTCAAAAGAGCGTGTTCTATATGAAAGCTAAACATGTTTAGACTTCATCAATTGTTTGGCTTCCTTGTCGAGTCATCTGATCACCAACATCTACTTCATCACGAGCAAAGTGTGGTAAAACGTTTCCTGGTGAAGCTGGTATAAGTACCGTTGTGCTCTGCTATAAGAAAAATATATCGTAAATTGATGTTGAAAAGTTATACATGAAACACCAAATAAAACTAACACACATACTCCAATCACACTTATTGATGTTCCCACACTAGTAGACGTTTGTGCATTTGTTGGTAGAATAACCTTTTTAGGCCTACCTTTTGGCCTTACCTCTTTTGGTTGTACGTATTTTGGCTGATTCGTGCAAGACCTAAGATTGTGTCCCTTTTGTTTACATATTGTGCAAGTATTCCTTTTTCTAATCCTGACTTTTGAATAATTACTCTCTTTCTCAAAAGCATCCCGTTTCCTCTTTATGTTAGGCCTACCAGGAATTCGCCTTTCTTTTGGTGGTAATGGTTTAATGTAGTCTATTTTAGACCGATGAAAATTTTAGGCCAGAAAGAACCGCCTTTCATTGGTCTAACAGGGTAGTTGTATGCTTCTTTCAACATGTCCTTTTTTAGCCATTCACTAACATAAGTCTCCGCGTCCTTGTTGGGAAGGCCAATGTAGCAATCCTATGAACACAGGGTATGCCTGATACATGCCATGATCTGTAACTACAAGTACGTGCACTAATGTCCACTACATAAGCATCGTACTCATTCATTACTTAAAACTGGTTACAATTGATTGGAATGACATTACAATGCCTACACAAGCAAACAAAAACGTTTATGACAAGGAAAAAGAATGTAGTGAAGTATAATTTCATTACCTTTGCTTCACTTTAATTTCTTCTAATTTTATTCTGATTGTAGGTCACACATCATGTTTGAGACTTTTAGCTTTTGTTGCCATTCTAGAAGTTTTTTTCATCACATATGTTCTTATTTATTCTATCATTGTGATGATAGGCTTATTTCGTTCTTTCCGAATCCTTGAATTAAAGCTTTCACTCATGCCAAAGGGTCGGGTTTTCGTGACCCGAAAATATTATGTAACCAGTTGCAAAAGTAAGTTTGCTTTGTGTTTTCTTATCAATCTGCTGATATATACATACAAACAGAGGACATGCATGATTCTTCCATATGTTATGTTATCATCATTTCACTCAAAGTTGTTCACAAAAGTCTACATTTATGTAGTACTAACTTATAACCATTATATATTATACCATGTAAACAAATTAGTAAACTATGTCTTAATATAGAATTGTATCCTTATGCCTACTATCATTTTATGCATGAACAAATGGGTCATGAGGTGCATGTTTGCATGATCCAAAACCTAAACAAATAACTTTAAGCATCAGGTGCATATTTGCAGCATAATGACGTACTAGTGTACTACTATCGCATTTTTTTTGCATATATATTAAATGAGTGTACTAGTCGCATATTATACGTTGTGTTGATTTGAAATTAATGTGAGTTCATACTCGTGTAATGCCATTTTATTTGCTCTACTTGACCACTACCAGTACTCACTTTGCATTTAAATTTCCTTAAGATATATATCCATTTGCATTGCTCTTATACTCATATCGGAATTTTGAATTAACTCTTTGAAATAACGTTTTGCTGTCCAGTTATATGTAACAAGGGACCCTAAAGAAAACTTTATTGAACATATGTGCTTCTCATTTAGGCTTTTTATTTGGAATAAACCATCATCTGTAATCTTAGAGGCCCAAAGCCTAAATGGACACTTTCTTGCTCTCTTATTTTTATTATTGCCCGTCGTCTTTCTCACATCGTCGTCATCAGTTTCTTCCTTCCCACATCTTACCAAGAGTCTCCTGTAGTCATTTATAGGATACTCCAATGGATAACCATTTGAAACACCATAGTCAATCATACTTTCTTTTACTTGTTTTGCACTTTCAAATTTCATTCCTAGCATTGGTTTAATCATTTTAGGAATTAATCAGTTAATGGTGGGATCATAACAAGGATACATGTTAGGAATTAGAAATTCCCGGTATTAAAGAGTCGATCACCTCAAGTATATGTAATCGTTAGAAAGCTCGTAGTCGTAGTTCTTTTAAGTTAAGTAGTAATTTAGTTTTGTAACACCGTGGAGGACGGACGGGTCTTTACCCACTGTATGCCTGATCCACAGCCCAAAGTGTGGTGAGTTATGTAAGACTATAAATACTCTCTACCTTCCAAGGTAGAGAGTTGGAGCTCATAATAATATCTTTCACTTTCTCTCACTAAGTTCCCTAAACCTCTAACTTTCTCTCTCTAGAATTCCATCTATATGCTACTTTGTGTTATGGTTTGATGTGTATGTGAAAAGTTGTATCTTACAATTGGTATCAAGAGCCATGGTTAGATCATATCTTGCACATCTTTGGATTTATAGTGGTTTTTAGGTGGTTTTTGAGTTTGAAAAAGTTTAGTGGTTTTTGCATCATTTGGTTGATTTCTTGTGTTAAAGTTTGAATTTTGTTGGTACTTTTATGTTTAGAATCATCAAAAGTGTTTAGGTTTTCATTTGGTAAGCTTGAATCATCTTGGTTGGGTTGTTTTTGGATTGAAAAGTGATGTTTATATGGTTTTTCAAGCTAGCGACTTAGCTCACGGAATAGTTTCTTGGTAGCGACTTGCTTCACATTTTTTGTAGCGACTTACAGTGTTAAAGGTAGCGAGTTAGATTTAGCGAGTTAAAGTACAAGTAGTGGATTCTCCACTACGGGTAGCGACTTGTGGTAGCGACTTGGTCTGTGGCGAGTTGCTCTTTAGCGACTTGCATATCTAGCGACTTATGTAGCGAATTGCTGCCAAAATTTGGCTAGCGACTTGGTCTGTAGCGAGTTACTACTTAGCGACTTGCTTTCTGTCTAGCGACTTGGGATTCTAGCGACTTAGCTGTCTAGCGAATTAAGAGTTAGCGACTTAGTGCATTATTTTCTAGCGACTTAGTGCATTATCTTCTAGCGACTTAGTTCATAATCTTCTAGCGACTTGAGTGATTGTTTACGGTTTTCTCTTGATTTAGTAAAATCCCGTGAAAGAATCTATTTCCCGGTTTAATCATAGAGTTATAAAATCATGTATAATCTGTTAACATGTCTACCAACGTCCCTACTGTCATCTCCACTGTTGCCAAGGATGTACAAGCAGCTGGCTCAGATACTCGTCCACCCATGCTTGACAGAACTGACTACGACTCTTGGGCTCAACGAATCAGATTGTATTGCCTTGGAAAGGAAAATGGTGTCAACATTCTCAAATCCATTGATGAAGGACCATATCGAGTTGAGACGACTAGAGACATACTTGATACTAATGAAGATGGTACTCCTATTTACGGAATGGACAGACCTAAGATGTATGATGAGCTTGATGATAAGGAGAAAAAGAGATTTGATGCAGATATCAGGGCTTCAAACATTGTTCTTCAAGGTCTTCCTAAAGACATCTACAAGCTGATCAATCATAACACTGAAGCAAAGGCAGTTTGGGATAATGTTAAGATGCTTCTCTCAGGTTCAGAACTAACTGTGGAAGACAGAGAATCCCAACTCTATGACGAATTTGAGCACTTCAAGATGAAACCAGATGAGAGTGTCTATGAGTACTATGTGAGATTTCATAAGTTAGTGAATGACATGAGGAACATCAGAATGACTATGCCTAACATTCAGCTCAACTCAAAGTTTGTGAACAACATGAATCCCGAATGGCACAAGTTTGTCACAGCTGTGAAGCTCACTAAAGGATTGAAGAATACAAACTATGAGCAACTCTATGCCTTCCTCCTTCAGAATGAGAGACATGCCATGTTTGAAAAATTGATTCTCAATCAGTTCAAAACCAACCAGGGAGAGACAAGCTCGTCTAATGACTCAACAGCCTTCTACTCAAACATCGGAATCACAACCAAAGCATCACAAGTCATACCCTTGGGGAATGGTAATCACAAACTCATTCCTGATCCCATGTTCAAACAAGCTGATGCTGATGCACACGTGGGTAACATCATCAATCAACTAGCTCTTCTCATTAGTCAAAACATGAATTCTCTCCCACAAACCAACAACAACCTCAGAACTGCATCTAACCCACACAATCAAGCCACTGTTAAAGATGGAAGGATCGTGGTGCAACCAGTTCAGGAAAGACAGTGTGATCAGGGAAGAGGTGGAGCTGGGAGAGGTTATGTTGGAAACCAGAATCGAGGAAGAAATGGTAACCAAGGTCAACCTAAGCCAATCAAATGCTATAACTGTGGTGGTGAAGGACACATTGCAAGGAACTGCACATCTCCAAAGCGTCCACAGAATGCTGATTACTTCAGAGATAAGATGTTGCTGGCACAAGCTCAGGACAATGGTGCTGCGTTGGATGAAGAGGAATTGCTGTTTCTTGCTGAGGGCAATGCCAAGACCTATGATGCAGATGTGGATGAGCAGCCTATTCAGGAGATAGGTCACAATCATCAGAACGCCTTTCAAGTCGCTGACTGTGATGCATACGACTCGGATGTAGATGATGGACCTACTGCACACACAATCTTTATGGCTAGCATCTCTCCAATGGTTTCTCCCAAGATTTCTTCTTCACCACAAACTGGCCCATCCAAGGACAAACTCATCTCAGAGGTATTAAAACTATACGATGATGCTGATGAGCAACAGATGCATGACAAAGTACAATCAACTGAAACTATTGAATCAAACGTTGAAAATATGGGTAATAACAATATTGTCCCGTATGATCAATACGTGAAACAAAGTGAAAGTGAAGTTGTACCAAGTGATGCATCTTCTGCAGTCAACAATGACTATGTCTTTGATGAATACACTGCATGTGCTCCTGATGATTCCATAATTTCTGAACTAAATGCCTATAAAGAACGTGTTGCTATTTATGAACAACGCGCTAAATTTGAGTTGACCACTCGTGAGCAGGAAATGGATGACCAAGTGCGTACAGTAATTAGAAAAAGTAATTTTAGAGAAGAAGTATTGAAACAAGAATTAAATTCTTTGCAAGAAAAACTTTCTAAAACAGCTAAGCAAAAACAAGAACTTCAAGAAAATGTGAAAATGCTTAAGCAAGAATTTAATGCAAAAGAATCAAAGCTCTTGAGAGATTTTTCTAATCTGAAAACTTTGAAAAACAAACTTGAAAACAAGTTGTACATGCAAGGAAACACCATTCAGACTGCTCACATGATCACTAAGCATAGAGTTCTAAGCGATAAGCATAGTGTTCCCATTATAGATAAACCCAACCCTGAGTATGGAAAGATAGCAAAAGCAGCTCAAAGTGTTATCTATGATGGAAATGAGATTCTTAAACCTAGACAAAAACCTAGTTGCTTTGAGTGCACTGAGGATGACAAGAAATTAGATGAAGTAACTAGGGAGAAGATGAATAAGAAACTAAATGATCCTAAGTGCAAAGAGAAGAAAGTAATTATCACTCCCCATGACTACAAGAAGGAAAACTGGATTTCCTTGAACAAGTTTAAGACTCAGACATTGTTGACTCCCGAACAAGTCTTCTGGAAAATGGATTTAGATAAGCAGAAAGCTGAAAATATTGCAGTAACAAACCCTCCCCTTTGGAAAATGCCTAGAGCAACTGTGTATCCTCCTAACACACCAATGCATCTTGTTCCTAGAACAATTGCCACTAAAAGCAAGACCTTAATTAGCCAATACGTTATTTTTCAACTATTTGTTGATTTTGAGAAAACTTGCAAGAAAAGGATCACACCCACTGGCATAACTGAAGGAGAAAGGGGTTTTGAACAAATGAAAGAATATTATTTAACTGAGGTCATGCCTTTCTTTAAACTTCTAAAAGATCACTTTGAGAGTCTTAAAAAGGGGATAGAAACAGATATTAAGGGAATGGAAAAGGAATTTGATGCAATAATAGTTGAAATTAGTGACTATGAGCGTGCACTAAAATATAATGAGATTGAGAGGAAGAACCTGCATACATTGAATGAGAATCTTATTACTGAATGTGTTGCTCAAGATGTCTTTTTCACTGCTTCAAATTGCTCTATTAATGCTTCCAAATTTCATGAACTATCTGTGGCCCTGAAAGTCTCCCATGATCGTGTCATTGAGCTTGAAAAAACCAATTCTAAACTAAATGAGAAAATTGAACTGGATGATCACGACAATTTGGTTAAACATTTTTCTAACCTAGAAGTTGAGTATTTTAATCTACAACTAAAATATCAACATCTCAAAGAAAATGTCAAAACTTCAAATATCAAGACATCTGCAGATGCTCCAGAGTTTGATGCAGTTTTTCAAATTAACAAACGAGATGAACAGATTCAAGCTCAGTGTAACACGATCAGAAAGTTGAAAGCCCAAATCTCTCAATTAAAGGGTCAAACGAACAATATGACAGGCTCCCAAATGCCTCCTCCTTTAGATTCTCAGAATTCTCAAACGTTTCATCTTCAAAACCTAGTAAATGCTTTATAAAAGGAAAACGAAAGTTTCCTAGAAGAAAATGAAAAGGTTAAACGTCATTTCAATGAGTTATTTGAATCAATTAAAGTCACTCGTAACAAAAACAACGAACAAATAGCTTCATTGCAAAAGGAAATTGAGAATCTGAAGAGTCAGGTAAAAGGGAAAATGCCAATGACCAATGGGGAGAATGTTGTATCAAAGGTTCACTCTTGTAAGAAATATGCTTTATCTGTGACATATGTCCCCCCTCATCTAAGGAACAACAAACTTGCCATTCAAACATATTTCTCATCCCTTAAGGATTGCTTAGAATGCCTGCGTGAGATTGTTGAAGAGGATAAGCTAGAGAAACCTCATGATAATGCAATTGGACATGCATGCTTATATGCCAAACGATCTCAAGAAATCTTAGAATGTTTGATCACAATATGCCCAAAGACATTAGGTGAGAGAGTTAACCCTTTGATTCCATGCTCAATGCCTAAGGCCAAACATGATATGCACTCGATTCCCAATGGCTTGAATGTGAGGAGTAGTGTACCATTGAGTAGCTCAGATTCTAGATCTGTCAATGCTAGGAATGTGAACTCAAATGTGCCTTCTAGGAGTACTAGTCTCAGTACCTCTAGTGTTAAGAAAGTGAACCTTAGCGCACCTGCTTGTAGTTCAGATCCCAGCACATCTAAACAGGTGGTGCAAAGAGTAGTAAAACAAACTAATGTTCCCATTCCCTCTACAGGAGTAATCAGTGACATTAAAGGGAGCAGGTCAAAGTCTCAAGACAATACAAGGAATGATAGGACCTCGCAAGCTAAGAATGTCCACTGGAAAAGAGTAGAAGAACAATCTAGGAACTTTACGTTTGAATCGAATAAAACGAATCGTGTTGATTCTAGTATTAGCCATAGGCGTACTGTAATTAATTCGAATTCTGATACTATTTGCAAACCTTGTACTGATGTCTGCTTGAATTCTGTTTCTAATCATGAATGTGGTGTTAATGTTCTGCCTAATGATGTTAATTGTCCAGTTAATATTGTTAATGCTAAAGTTCATGCTAGGAAGGCTAAAAAGCAAAAACGTAAGAAAGTTAGAAAACAGTGGAAACCCACAGGAAGAACATTTAGTAAAATAGGCTTTTATTAGACACATGTTGGTCTTAAGACTAATCAGATAATGCCCACTAGAAAATGGATGCCTACTGGTAGAACTATTCCCTTAAGAAGTGATCACACTGTGAACAGGGCTAATACTGACACTAGTACTGCATCTATTCACATCGATTCCATTGCCTCACTTTCTGATATGAATTCTTCTATTTCTGATGTGGGTGTTCCAAACATTGTTACTAACCAAATGGAACCCATTCTTGCATGGGGATCCCAATTATCCAGTTATCCATTCTTGTCTGTGTTCAACTGCAGATCGTTCAAATCGTTCTGTGGTACCTGGACTCAGGCTGTTCCAAGCATATGACTGGAGACCGGTCGCGGCTCATGAACTTCGTGAGCAAATTCATCGGGACTGTTAGATTTGGTAATGATCATTTCGGTGCTATTATGGGTTATGGAGATTATGTTGTTGGTGATAGTGTCATCTCTAGAGTGTATTATGTGGAAGGTTTAGGTCATAATCTGTTCTTTGTTGGTCAATTCTGTGATTCTGATCTAGAAGTAGCCTTCAGAAAACATACCTGCTTTGTTAGAGATCTTAATGGTAAGGAACTGTTAAAAGGAACTTGTGGCTCAAACCTTTACACCATCTCTATCGATGACATGATGAGGGCCTCTCCAATCTGCTTGTTATCTAAGGCTTCAAAAACAAAGTCATGGTTATGGCATCGTCGTCTCAATCACTTGAACTTCGGCACCATCAACGATCTTTCCAGAAAGGACTTAGTTGTAGGTTTACCTAGACTAAAGTATGAAAAGGATCATCTTTGTTCAGCATGTCAATTGGGAAAAAGCAAGAAGTATGCCCATAAACCCAAACCTACTAACTCTGTCACAGAAGTTCTTCATATGCTTCATATGGATTTATGTGGACCAATGAGGGTGCAGAACATCTTTGGGAAGAAATATGTGTTAGTTGTGGTTGATGATTACTCTAGATTCACCTGGGTCAAGTTCTTAAGGACAAAGGATGAAACTCCTGATATCATCATCAAACTCATCAAACAGCTGCAGGTTCGACTTAACAAAACTGTCAGAATTATCAGAACAGACAATGGAACTGAGTTTGTCAACAAACAACTTAGTGAATTCTATGAAAGCGTTGGAATCAGCCATCAAAGAAGTGTTCCATGAACCCCACAACAGAACGGTGTAATTGAAAGACGAAATCGTACCCTTGTTGAAGCTGCTAGAACAATGCTGATCTACTCAAAGGTTCCAATGTTTCTCTGGTCTGAAGCAATCGCCACTGCATGCTACACACAAAATCGTTCCCTGATTCACACCTCTCATGGAAAAACTCCATATGAACTTGTCCACAACAGAAAACCAAATCTATCTTTCCTTCGTGTGTTTGGTGCCTTGTGCTATCCAACTAATGAGGGTCAAGACTTGGGCAAACTTAGGGCTAAAGCTGACATTGGAGTATTTGTAGGATATGCACCAAACAAAAAGGGATACCGAATCTACAACAAAAGAACCCGAAATATCATGGAAACAATTCACGTTACGCTTGATGAGCTGACCGGTCAAATGGCTCCTGGACACTCCAGCTCAGGACCCGCACTTCAAAACAGTCCTATTGGTTCATCCCTTGTTCCAAACTCCTCTCAAGAAACTCCATATGTACCTCCATCTGAAGATGATGTAAAGAAATTGTTTGATCCTATGTTTGATGAACTGTATGAGTCTACTACTAATGAGGTGCTGATCCCTACAACAGAGGATGCTCATATTCCAGTGAATGAAGTCAATCCATCAGTCTCAATATCTGTAAGTCAAGAAGCACCTGCTGCTGATCCTTCAGTCTCATCAACAAATCATCATTCTTCAAATGTACATCATGGAAATGTTTCTGGCATCAATGATGAAGTTAATCCCTTTGCGACTCCTGAAGATGCTCCATTTGAAAACATATTTGCTACTCCTGAATCATCATCAGAACCATCTTCTTCAGGAGACATCGACTCAGCTACCTCAGTTCCTCAACAAATGCCACATGAACACCTCAGAAAATGGACTCACGATCATCCATTAGACAACATCATTGGAAATCCCTCTCGTCCTGTATCAACCCGGAAGCAACTCGCAACCGATGCCTTATGGTGCTTCTTCAACTCCGTACTATCTAAGATCGAACCAAAAGATGTTAAAACTGCTATGAATGAAGATAGCTGGTTCAATGCTATGCAAGATGAAATTCATGAGTTTGATCGTCTTGATGTATGGGAGTTAGTACCTGCTCCAGACTGTGCTATGATTATAGCTCTAAAATGGATCTTCAAAGTAAAACTTGATGAGCATGGTGATGTGTTGAAGAACAAGGCTCGATTAGTTGCTAAAGGATATCGTCAAGAGGAGGGTATAGACTTTGAAGAATCGTTTGCTCCAGTTGCTCGAATCGAGGCAATCAGAATCTTTCTGGCTAATGCTGCTAGTAAGAACATGGTGGTATATCAGATGGATGTAAAGACGGCATTTCTGAACGGAGATCTTAAAGAAGTCGTCTACGTCAGCCAACCTGAAGGATTTGTGAATCAAGAGCATCCTACTCACGTTTATCGTTTGAAGAAGGCTCTTTACGGTTTAAAGCAAGCTCCAAGGGCATGGTATGATACACTGTCAAAGTCTCTTCTATCAACCGGATTCATCAAAGGAGCAGTTGATCCTACATTGTTCACCAGGAAGTCAGGCAAACATTTGATTCATGTTCAAATTTATGTTAATGATATTATTTTTGCCTCGACTGACCCAATGGAATGTGATCGTTTTTCTAATGAAATGAGTTCAAAGTTTCAAATGTCAATGATGGGACAAATGTCATTTTTCTTGGGATTACAAATTTCACAAAGTCCCGGAGGCATTTTCATAAATCAATCTAAATATGCAACAGAGATTTTAAAGAAATTTGGATTTGATTCATGTGACCCTGTTGACACCCCCATGATTGACCGAACCAAATTAGATGAGGACCTCTCAGGGATCATGATTGACCAAACAAAATATCGGAGTATGATTGGATCCCTGATGTATCTCACTGCTAGTAGACCAGACATTTTGTTCTCTGTGTGCATGTGTGCTAGATACCAGGCTAAGCCTACTAAAAAGCACCTTGAAGCAGTTAAACGGGTCTTTCGGTATCTCCAAGGAACCATCAATATGGGACTATGGTACCCGAAGGACACCGGTATGTCACTAACGGCCTATGCAGATGCTGATCATGCAGGTTGTCAAGATACACGTCGAAGTACATTTGGAGGTGCTCAGTTTTTGGGTGATAAGCTTGTAAGCTGGTCTTCAAAGAAGCAAATGAGTACTTCTATTTCCTCTACAGAGGCTGAATACATAGCCATGTCATCTTATTGTGCTCAAATCTTATGGATGAGATCTCAATTATCTGACTATGGCTTTGAATTCAACAAAATCCCTCCGTACTGTGATAATAAAAGTGCTATTGCTCTCTCATGCAACAACGTCCAACACTCAAGAGCAAAGCATATCGACATTCGACATCATTTCATCAGGGAACAAGTGGAAAAAGGTGTGGTGGAACTATATTTTGTGAGGTCTGAATATCAGTTAGCGGACATCTTCACCAAAGCTCTTCCAAGAGAACGTTTCGAGTTTATTCTTCCACGTCTTGGTTTGAAAAGCCTTCAACCAGAAACTCTCAAACGTCTTCAGGAGGAAGACGAGGAGTAAAGGTCTATCTTCATCTATCTGTTGTATATATCTATTCGAAAAACAAAATACAAAATTATAAAACCTTCAAAAATCAAATAGAAAAATATAAAACCTTCAAAATCCATAAAAATTTGAAAAATTCGAAAAATCTTCAAAAAATATTGTCATTTTGTCATATTTCTCTCGATTCGATAATATCTACGGTCTTTGTGCTGTCATTCAAAGAATGACACGGGACTTTAGATGTTGTTCGAATTCTTTAAAAAAAAAAAAAAAAAAAAAAAAAAAAAAAAAAAAAAAAAAAAAAAAAAAAAATTGGGAGAAAGAGAAAAAATATGGTTTATTGTCATTTTCAGGCAATAACCCGGTTTTAATAGAAAGAACAGAGCCATGTCTTAACATGTTTTCACATCCCATGCTCTGTTTCTATAAACATTTATCTCTGAAAACCAAATGCTTTGAAAAATAACTCGATCTCTATTTTTGATAATCATCTGGACTTATTTGTCAAAATCTCTATCTCTCAATCAACAACCTATGTCATTGATTGAGGGGGAGAATGATTTCAATTAAATCAAAAAGTTATTTGGCATTAAATTATTTTCAAAAGATATACATGCATGTTTTATCAATGGAGTTTAAAGTCTTAAAATCCGATCAAATCAGTTCAAACGCTTTCATAATCAAGTCACAATTCTCCCTAAAAGCTTTCAAAATCAATTTAAATCTATAAGAGATCACAAATCTCAAATGATTTGATAATTGTGATCGGGGGAGAATGTGTGATTTAAATTGGATTTAAACTGATAAATAGGTAAATGGTTTTATAAGGATGTACATGCTATCCTGCCCACATGTGACAAACGATTTGAATTTTTTTCAATGCACATGTTGAGGGGGAGCATCTATCTTAAACCTATGATTTGAAATGTGATCAACTTGTCTCAATGTGCAGGTTCCCTCTAGTATGTGCAAAACTCTTTTCAAACCTCGAGGCACATACTGAGGGGGAGCAAATTCATGGAAACTTCATCCTTCCCGGAAATGCTATACCTACTTGATTTGATGTGGGAAGTGATGTTGATATCTTTTAGAAAATGGTAATCAAAGAAGTTAATTCTTTCTCTTGCCTCCGTGTGCAAAACTTTCTCAAATACTTGATGCACATGTTGAGGGGGAGTTCTCGTTCTAAAATTATCAAAAATAATTCAGGTACAAAATGCTTTGATAATATATCACAAGTATCTGAATTGATTTTAAAATGGTTTTCAATTGGATCCTATGGCAGACGAACAATACCAAATTGACCGACCAACTTTACTTTATGTACGGTGATATAAGGATGATAAGATTAGGTATTGGTTCCCATGATCCGCCAGAACCGGAGGGATCTACCCAGGGACAATCCACTAGTTAGTGTAGAAGTCCTTAGGTATGATGATAAAAGGAGAAAAGTGAGATATGGGAAGAGTGCAGACTAAGACTGAGCTAGTACTGGAATAAACCCAACAAGGTTCTAGCTATGAAGTCTCGGTAAGCACTGAAGGGGTTGAAGAATTAAAAAGAATTGAATGAGGAAAGGGTGAAAACAAATAGCCCTCCATTTATTCAACCTTAGGGCAGAAACCGGGTTCAATTCATATGCTACTGATGGTAACATCGGTATTGAAGACAAGACGTCATGGACCCAGTGACACACTGCACTTCAACTTTCCAAACCACTCAAGTTCCTCTTAAAAGGACTTGTTTCATTCTCACGGGGAACCGACATTATCTATCGACTTTCTCTTAGAGATGGTTGATATTGAAGAAGGAGACCCTCTCCCTAGTCTCCGGCACAGGATCCAAATATGCACAAATTGAGTCTAGAGCCACGAGATCATCAATAAATCTCATTAGGACACTTTCAATGAAGACTCTCTGTTTCACACAATGTGGAAAGAGAGATTATATCTTGAGTCCTACGCATTATCCTTGTGGTATTGCCAGAACATCTGAGTGATGTGTTTACATATTCACAATGAAGATGGAAAGCCTTCTGGAGCCAACATCAATCAAGCTCCTGGTAGGTGGCATGTGAGATCTATGATATAGATCAACCATGTGACAACTGAACAGAAACAATGGGGCGATTCAATCTCTTGAATCAAACCTGGTTCAGGTTATGGATTGACGGATACCTTTGAAAAACCAGTCTTTGTGCGTAAAAACTCTTTTCTTTAGCACATCGACCGTGTACTCATTTTTCGAACCAAAAGGTATTTTTATGATTGATAATTGATTTTCAACAAAACCTTCGTTGTATTGCAAAAATAATTTCTATTGAGCAATACACGATTGTTTTTCAAATCTCTTTTCATCAATCAGTGGACTTAAAATTCGCTGGTTCACTCACTCCGTGTTGTCTTCTTTGAGATGTTCCGGTTTGAGAACAGCTAGAACAGCTGCGAAACCCTGTCAAGGAGATTCTTAGGAATCCTACCTGATCACAGGCAGTACTTGTACTGATCAACGGGGAACCGTGGGCCGTGTACCTCAATTCAACGAAAGTGATCAAAGACACTTTCGTGTGTTTTATTGCTAACTGTTGTATGCAGGTACTCCCGACGTTTGCAGCTGATCAGAATGGAGCGGTCAATCCATAGCCGCATGCTCACTTGACACATTCAACTCAAAGAAATCATGATTAGTGCATCAATGTCTCTGATATTTTCACACCAAGCTTCTGCTACGCTGCTGCCAATATCATGATTCAACAAATGCTTCCTCTACTCTGACGAGAAGAATTCATGATCCAGATTGTGAGCATGTCGGTCCTAAAGTCACAACACCACAAAGGATACCTCAGAGATTGATGATAACTGATGATCTCCAAAGATGGCTCAAACTTATCATCACGTGGATCAGTAAAAGACCTCCACTTGGAATTACCAAACATGCAATGTGAAGAATCAATGACTACGAGCTCAGGAGCAAAGGACTACATCAAGAATGCAAGATCAATTGTTAAATGTAATATCTATTTGTATTCAATGTAATTTTGGTACATGATTGAGGTGACCTCCCTTAGGGGGAGATTGTTAGGAATTAGAAATTCCCGGTATTAAAGAGTCGGTCACCTCAAGTATATGTAATCGTTAGAAAGCTCGTAGTCGTAGTTCTTTTAAGTTAAGTAGTAATTTAGTTTTGTAACACCGTGGAGGACGGACGGGTCTTTACCCACTGTATGCCTGATCCACAGCCCAAAGTGTGGCGAGTTATGTAAGACTATAAATACTCTCTACCTTCCAAGGTAGAGAGTTGGAGCTCATAATAATATCTTTCACTTTCTCTCACTAAGTTCCCTAAACCTCTAACTTTCTCTCTCTAGAATTCCATCTATATGCTACTTTGTGTTATGGTTTGATGTGTATGTGAAAAGTTGTATCTTACAATACACAACACCACGTTCTATGAATCTCTCGTTGCCATCACTATCATCACCTTCTTCATTAACACTCCAATTTTCAAAACTAATATTATATACAAAGTGTCACCATTTAATAAGATATAATGCAAATTAACTATTTAAACGTTCAACGTACGACCCATATAAGAATTTTCTCATCTACTTGCTTTTTTTATTTCGAGTAAAATATTTCTGCTCGTGTATCTAATTGTTAACGGTATCGATTCTTAAAATATTTTAGGCCTTAGGTGAGCGTTCATCCTTAAGAACGACTCTACAAAGAACCTAAGTACAGGGAAAATACGGCATTCTACTGATGACGTACCCTCCGATCAGGTCGAAGGACCCCCCTTCGGCCTCAGTCGAAATTACATTACGAAGACCCAAGTCTTTCTTCATAAGTCATTGGTGGCGTAAAACCATTCATCATTGACATGGTTACCAGTTGGGAATCCGCCAGCCGAAGGCCTATGCCCTTCGGTGTCTTCCCTTAAAGATTCCAAGACAAATAAGAACCTTGACTTGGTCTTCCCCCACGTTCCCACTATGTCCTTAGCTTCCCCGCCAAGTCCGAGATAGTGGGGATGAAGCCCTAGCGGTTACCATAAATCAGGGGACGCCCCCCATGATCTCCTAAACGTGTGCTAACACTCTCCAAGCTATTTTCATCACCTATAAATAGGTTGGACGAGTCATTTCAATGGTATGTTCACTCAACACACTATTTCACATACATCATATTATCCATAACTCATATCACATACTTATTCACACGCCGGAGGTGGTTCGCAAGGCCCAACCCCTGCGCAATCACTTAACGAAGTGTCTACTTTTTCTTATTGCAGATTGACTACAAGTTTGGCGCAAGCATATCACCCCTCATACCCTTCGATCACCATCGAAGGCTGGTCGTACGAACTATTGTACAATCAGTGGCGCCATCCGTGGGACCCGCTACTATTGGTCTCGTTATTCCAAACTTACACCCAGTCAATCACTCTCACTAGTTTTACGGCATCACTCAAGGAAGAGAAGATACATCTCCACCGGGTTTCTCGACCTTGACACCAATTCCAGTCAACGATCCTAACAACTTTCCCAACATAACCGCATCCACTTTTACCATACGATCTCACCCTGAAATAACCCCCAACAACCATGCTTCAACCTCAGCTAACCCTGAACCGGTAATTAGTCCGGCATTTGTTGAAGCTAACATCGAAGCATTAGAATCTTTACTAAGAGCTCGAAGGAGGCAAGCTCGGAACGTGGAGATGCGAAGGGAGTTAGAATACTCAAGCGATGAGTATGACGAAGAGTTGGAAATGGAGACTAGGCTCTTGGCTCCTGGGACTACTCGCTCAGTGCTAAGGATAGGGTCTCCGAGCAGTCGAAGGCCTAGCGGAAGGTCGGTTGTTTTCGAAGACGTTCCGGGGAGGGCTCCGACTAGGCGGGAAGGCACGATAGAAGGCTCCAATGGAAGGAGTCACCAAAGGGAGGCTACGGAGGTTAATCTGCCACCACTCTTGGCGGCTCATCTGGGAAGAACTGAAGCGGGGGTTCCACTGCAGCCTTCTCACGCATCCGGCGTAGAAGGCGATCCACCTCAAATGAATGGGGGAGGAAATCTTCCTCCTCATGCTATGTATCCTCCTTTTCAGGCTCAATCTTACCCTCAAGGGGTTTATCCCCCACCTAACGGGCAGGCTAGTAACCCCAGTTTCACTCAACCATACGGAAGTATGCCCTACGGACAACCAATGGTATACCCTTCGTACCCTGTAGGAAGTCACCCACCTTATATACCTACTGCTTACCCTCAATATGTCAACCAAAACCCTGTTGGATTACCTCCAAATCATAACCCGTACAATGCTGTCCCTACCTACATGCCACCTTATAACTGCCTTTATTCGGAGCCCATGGGCTCCACAACACCCTTCGTAAGATGGATAGAAGACTACCCTTTACCCGATGGGTTGAAAATGCCCACGCATATTGGTACCTACGATGGGAAAGGGGATCCGGATAACTTTTTACACTTGTTTGAAGGGGCTATTAGAATGCAGAAGTGGGTTATGCCTGTCGCTTGTCATATGTTTACATACACCCTACGAGACTCCGCTCGAATATGGTGGAACGAGCAAAAACCGGGTTGCATTGTGAATTTGGATGATCTCAAGGCCAAGTTCGGATCACATTTTAGCCAACAGAAAAAGTTCACAAGGACACACCTAACAGTACACAACATCAAGCAGAGGGAGAATGAGAGCACCAGGGCTTTCATTACCAGATACACTGATGACACATTACAAATAATGGGCTTGCACGAAGACCAGCGCATTTCAGGTTTTGTGCATGGCTTACGAAACAGAAGTCTGGTCGAATTCCTCTCCACCGACCTCCCTGCAACCTACAAAGGCTTGGTGGAGAAGGCTTACACCTGGATCGAAGCAAAAGAAGTATCTACCAACGGGACTCCAGTCGAAAATAAAGAAAATCACAGCAAAGCCCCGAAGCATCCTTCGTGGGAAGGGTCGAGGAACAAGCACAAAAATAAGGACAGGTTCACACCGTACCACAAAAACATCAACCATGGGATCTTGGCTAGTCTGTCCAAATCTCCAAGGGAGATACTTGCTGCGGAAAAGGCTGCGAAGGCCTTTGATCCTCCTCCTCGCTTGGCAAACAAAGGAAGGCCCAGAGATACTTCCAAATTTTGCTACTTCCATGACGATTACGGACATGACACCAACAACTGCAGAGAACTCAAGAAGCAGATAGAAGAGGCCGTAAAGTCCGGCCAATTGGGACATTTGGTGAAGGGTATAAAAAGAGGTAAAGACAAAACCTCCGACACACAGTTGGGGAAAGATACCACACCTGCCGAAACACCCATCCTCATGGTATACAAGGAAGATTCTAGTTCAAAGAGGAAAGAAACAAAGGAAGCCTTGTGCGGAGTAGGAGATGTCACTTTTCCTTCAATCACAGGAAAAGTTCTTTCAAATGACCCCGTGGTCATCAAAGTCTTGATCTCCAACAGAGAAGTAAACAGAGCCTACCTTGACTGCGGTAGCTCCTGCGAAGTTATCTACGAACGATGTTTCCTAAAACTCAAACCTTCAATAAGGTCGAAGAGAGTAGATTCAAAGGTACCCTTAGTAGGGTTCTTAGGGGAACACTCATGGCCCTTGGGAGAAGTCCCTCTAGAGGTTACGATTGGAGAAGGGAGGCTAAAAAGAACAGAAACTCTGGTTTTCACGATCGTAAGGTCGGAATCTCCCTACAACCTATTGATAGGGAGAACAGCAATGCAGAATATGGGTATCGTTGTCTCAACCATACATGTCGCGATCAAATTCCAAACACCTTTCGGCATTGGAACGGTTTTCTCCAGCTATAAGGTGAAGGAGTCTACGGCAGAAAGCAAGAGGGTCAAACAGGTTTCGGAGGAACCTTCGAAAGATGTTCTCAGTTGTGCTAACGCTGAAGAACGCATCGTGGTAAATGATCTCTACCCCGATCAGACAGTAGTAATCGGAAAGTAGCTTCCAACCTCCTTTAAAGCATAATTGGAAAAGGTACTTCGTGCTAATGCAGATGTCTTCGCATGGACCTATTCTGACATGACGGGGGTCCCCAGAACTCTCACCATAGACGGAAAGCCCTTCGGCACTGAACACAAGCTCAATGAGTTCAAACATATTGAACCCATCAAACAAAAGCGTCGAAGTCTAGCTCCTGAAAGAAATGCCGCTACATGCAAAGAAGTGGACGAAATCGTAGCAGCAGGCATACTCAGAGAGGTGAAGTATCAAACTTGGGTGGCCAATCCGGTGATGGTCAAGAAGCATGGCGGAGGATGGAGAATGTGCGTAGATTTCACTGACATTAACAAAGCCTGTCCGAAGGACTGCTACCCTCTGCCAGAGATTGATTGGAAGGTGGAATCCTTGTCAGGGTTTCGGCTAAAGTGTTTCCTAGACGCTTATAAAGGTTACCATCAGATACAAATGGCCGAAGAAGACGAAGAGAAGACAGTCTTTTTTACAGGAAAAGGCGTTTATTGTAACAAAAAGATGCCTTTTGGTTTGAAAAATGCAGGTGCCACCTGCCAACGATTGGTGGACAAAGCCTTCCACAAGCAAATAGGTAGGAATCTGGAGGCCTACGTAGATGATATGGTCATTAAGAGTAGATCGGAGGAGGATATGCTCTCCGACATCAAGGAAACCTTCGATCAGCTTCGCGCCATCAATATGAAATTAAATCCCAAGAAGTGTTCCTTTGGTGTGGAAGAAGGACAATTTTTAGGGCATCTGATCACCAAGCAGGGTATTAAGGCCAATCCTTTGAAAGTCAAAGCCATCACAGATTTGCAACCTCCTAAGTCCCTAAAGGAAGTGCAAAGTCTTAACGGAAAGCTAGCAGCCCTCAGCAGGTTATTAACGAAGGGTGCAGACAGATCTTTGTCGTTCTTCAAAACACTCAAAGGATGCACAGACAAAAAGACGTTCCAATGGAGCATAGATGCAGAAGCAGCCTTTCAAAAGCTCAAGGAGTTCATGGCTATTCTACCTACACTTACGGCCCCAATCAAAGTATATTGCAGCCTCCTTCGAAAGCATCAACGCCGTGTTATTGGCAGAAAGGGAGAAGAAGAAAATCCCTATATACTTCGTTAGCAGGGTACTACAGGGAGCTGAGCTAAATTATCCAGCATTGGAGAAGCTAATTTTGGCTTTAGTTCATGCTGCGAGACGCCTTCGAAGGTACTTTCAAGCTCACCCCATAACCGTACTTACCGACAAGCCAATTAAGCAGATACTTTCAAAGCCGGAGAAATCTGGAAGGTTAGCTAAATGGGCTATCGAGCTAGGAGAACATGATATTGAATACAAGGGCAGGAGCTCGGTCAAAGGGCAAATATTGGCAGACTTTTTAGCAAAAACACCCTCCGAACCGAAACATGACAAAAAGGTTGTTGAAAAGGAGCCCGCTAAGGCAATCGAAGGGTGGAAACTTTATACTGACGGAGCCTCCAGCTCCGATGGTTCTGGCGCAGGTCTCATGCTCGTTGATCCCAAAGGGAAGGAATACACTTACGCACTTCGTTTCGAATTCGATGCTACGAACAATGAAGCGGAGTACGAAGCCTTGTTAGCAGGTCTCCGATTGGCCAAAGATATGGAAGTGGAAGACTTGGATATTTTTGTTGACTCACAAATAGTGGCCAACCAGATAAAAGGCTCCTACGAGGCAAGACAACCTGTGATCAAGCAATATCTGGATAAGGACAAAGAAATGCTCGAAGGGTTCGCATCTTACAACATAGAGCATGTTCGAAGAAACCAAAACAAGAAGGCGGATGCACTTAGCAAATTGGCATCAATGGCATTTGCTCATTTAACAAAGGAAGTTTTGGTCGAAGTATTGGCAGATAGGTCCATCGTCCGAAAGGAGGTGTCTGACGTAATACTGGAGGAAGACTCGAATTGGATGACTCCAATTAGAGAATATCTAATAAGTGGCATACTGCCGGAGGATCCGAAGTTGGCTCGAAAGGTGCGCATCAAAGCACCACAGTACAGGATCATGGGAAATTACTTATACAGAAGATCTTTTCTATCCCCTTGGCTCCGTTGTGTAGGACCAAGGCAAGCTGCCAACATCATCCAAGAAGTGCATGAACGATCCTGCGGACTTCATGCAGGACCCCGCTCCATTGTCTCCAAAGTCATGAGGGTCGGATATTACTGGCCTTCGATGCACAGAGACGCTGTCGACATCATTCAGAAGTGTGAAGCCTGTCAAGTCCACTCAAGAGTCCCAAGGCTACCAAAGCAAGATATGACTTCCGTAACGTCCGCATGGCCCTTCAGCCAATAGGGGATAGATATTGTAGGCCCTCTGCCAGTTGCTCCAGGAGGAGTAAAGTTCTTGGTCGTAGCCATCGATTACTTCACTAAATGGGTGGAAGCGAAGCCTTTGGCATCCATCACAGAAAGACACATGGAAAAATTTGTGTGGGAACATATTATCTGTCGGTTCGGAGTACCTCACATCATCATTTCAGATAATGGGAAGCAGTTTGCCAAAGGGGTATTCCCAGTGTTTTGCAGGGGTCTGAATATCAAACAATCCTTCACTTCCGTTTACCATCCTTAAGGTAACGGTCAAGTAGAAGTTACCAACAGAGACATTATACAAGGAATGCAACGAAGGCTGGGATACAGTCATCACGGTTGGGTAGATGAACTACCTCAAGTACTATGGACACATAGAACGCATACGAAGTCAAGTCACGGAGAAACGCCTTTCAGCTTGACATATGGCACGGAAGCTGTCATCCCTTCAGAAATAAGTGTCGAAACAGAAAGGGTCATAAACTTCGAAGCAGCAGATAACGAAGAAAGACTCCGTAGTAACTTGGACCTACTTGAAGAACGAAGGGAAATAGCCTCCATTAGAGAGGCTATCCACAAGCAAAAGATTGAAAGGTACTATAACAAGCGAGTCAGGCCTTCGACTTTCAAACCAGGGGAATATGTCCTCCGACTCAATAGCGCAAGTAAAGCTGAGTACCAGGGTAAACTGGGACCTACATGGGAAGGACCCTACGTTATTAAGGAAGCCTATGGCAACGGAGCCTACAAGCTGGAAACCTTGGAAGGAGACGCTATTGATAGAACCTGGAATGGCACTACTCTTCGTAAGTTCTACGTATGAAACTTACAATGTCTAAGGACACATTTTATTTGCTTTCAATCAATGTATTTGCATTCTTCTCACTTAGGGAAAGAAGCATTAATGGTAGGCGTCTAGTATTCATTTCTTAAAATAATGTAATCCTCCCTACCCACTTAATGATAATAACACATTTCCCTCAAATCTCTTGTTTCGTTCAATACAACAAAGATTTGTCCACCAAGTCGCTTTATAAGTTTCAATGTCGAAGGGATGTACAAAGACTAAACAACATGTCTTGCTCACATGCATAACATCCATCTCAACTTCACATTAACTTTCCTATATGGCCTTAAGGTATTTCAAGCCTTTCGCTGCCCAAAGGATCAAGACGGAGTGGGTCGCGACCCTCTGTCAGCAGTTAAATTATACGATTGCTAATATTCTTGGTGAAGTAACTACACTCAATGAGGCTATGCATCTACCATACGCCTTAGGTTGTAACAAATATTTTTTACGTAAGTAAAAATAAAATGAGAAGAATCACACATGTCAAAATTCGAGCCCTAGTGGCTTCATTGTAGATTAATGACTAGTTTAACTAGTCTAAAACAGGCCATAGCCTTAACGGTTCAACAAAATAAAATATTGTCTTAGGCCGTAGCCTACACAAACCACAAGTTAATTGTTTCATCAGGCACGAGGCCTGGAAAGGAACACAAACAATTGTTTTAAACAGGGTACATACCACCCTGGGGATCAAATTACAACCACATGGTTGCCTTCATTAAACCTTGGAATGAGTGGGATCAGCTGAACCTGGGGTGATGGAGTCCTCTTGGAGGAAGATGGAGGTTGAACTGTCCTTGGCTTCTTGGCTAGCAGGTCCTCAATTGAGGCCGCTGGGTCCTTCGTCACATCTGCAAGGAAAGGGAACTCTAAAGCAGTTAATTGATTACCTGCATTATCATATTCTTTTTCATGAGTTGCCCTGTAGTACGAAATTTTCTCCAGCACCACTGGTTCCCCAGTCTTAGCTACCTCCTCCAAAGTGGTACACTTGCCATGAAAAATGACAGCATTCACCACATTCCCAATGGCAATCCCCACATCATCGCTATGGTAAAGTTATATAGCAATATAGGGGATTACTTTGGTTATCAGGTCCACCCTGTCCTTCTTCAGCATCTTCAGACGAAGGTTCATTCCATCTACCTTTTCTCGGAGCTTGATCTCTTGGTCCAGCAACTTTGCCCTCTCTTGTTCGAGGCCTCCACACTTGGATGAAAGAACATATATCTGCTCCTTATAGCCAACAACCATAGAGCCTTCGACAGTTAACCTGCTGCACTCAGCCTCGCTCGTTGCCAATTGACCTTTGATCTTTTCATTCTCAGCTCTGAGATCTTGCACCAAGGGGTTCTTATCAAAATCCTCCAATGCTTCCTCACACTTCTTCGATCTCTAGGTCTGCATACTTCTGATCCCTAGCCTTCTCCCTTCTCAGCATAACATCCATTTCTTCTCGAGCTTTGGTGACAGCACGGAGCAATTCCCTTGTCCTAGCATTGAGTTGGTTGTCAAGCATACACTGGCGAACATAGCTTTTATCATGAAGATCGTAGAGCCTCTCTATGGACATGTTGTCCATCACCCCCTTCCACTTGGATGGGATCACATGGCTCACGAGTTGGTGACAAGCTAGGGGAGAAGGAAGCTCCTTCGTATCAGGAAGTCCTACAACAAATGTACATTTCATTAGCATATTATATTTGGTACCTAATTTTGTTTCACAGGAAAGAAACTTACCATGGATATCATCGCCGTTGGGCCCTTCGATGGCTGGAAATACCACAGCCTTACCCTGGGCATTCTTCTGCCGGGTAGTTCGAGAGGGAGGAGTAGGTAGAATAAGATTTCTTTTTGAATCAGATTTCACAGCCTTAGCACTGGCACCTTTCCTGCTTCGGACCCTCTCACCTATGCCGGAGGGTCCTACGATGGCCAATGGTCCTTCGGAGACTGGTTCGTCTGAGTCAGCAACGTTCTCCACCAGCAGATCTTCTACATCTATGGGTTCCTTTGACGGAGGAGCAGAGGATACAGGCTCGACAGGCTGGGCTTCCACCTCGTCTTTGTTTATGGACACCGATGGGGAGCCCACGCCATAGCTTGTCTGTTTGGGATTCTTTGGAAGAAAGCTTACCTCTTTTGCACCTCCAGCCACAACAAAGTTCCTGAACGACATCTCTGCATAAAGAAGCAAATAAGATAAATATAAGCGAGACAAGTTTTTGTTTCTTATGTTAATTTAAAAAATACATACTTTCTCCATCACAAATTATCTCAGGTACCAACGGAGACCCTTCCCATCTTTCAGCAATGCCAGCCATGAACAAAATTGGCTCAGGGAAGGTCTGGCAGTCAGCTGGATGACGAGCCAAACGTTGATACAATGGGTTTCTTCTCACAGTATAAGGCAATGGATCGGTGAACCTTTTCTCATCATATTGAAAGTCTGGGTTTAACAATGCAGAGTATCCAGGAGGGATAATGGTAGTCTGGATATAAAAGAACTTGCCTTTCCAGTTCCTTATGTTCGTAAAAGGTCTATCTATCAATATGGGAACATCCCTTTCACCCCTCTTGGCCAAGGTCAACAAATCTCCTCCCGGGTATAGATTCAAAAAACCCCTAAGCACAGTAAAGGATGGTTCAAACCCATAAGCTTTGCACATAACAATGTATGTTGTAAGCTTGGCTAGGCCAAAAGGGTTGAACCTAGAAATGTGTACTTCATAATACCGGAGGAATTCTAAGATCAAAGGATGCAAAGGTATCCTAAGGTTGGAAGTGGTGAAAGCATGGGTATACAGGCCTACATAATTTTCAGGAGCATCAAATATCCCTTGATTTTTACTCGGTAGCATTATTTTATGTTCCTTTGGAATGGGATAATCAGTGAGGAACGCTTTAAGCTCCTCCCTGGTTAGTGTGCAGCCTTGTTGTTTTATCACAAATTTTTTATTGGTAGACATGCTACCTTCTAAAGAACACAAAATGTATTTGAAATACAGAGAAGAAGGAGCGCTTTACCTTGTTTGGTCGAAGGCTTGATCGGAAGAAATTTTAGTAGGTGAAAAACTTTGGGCGAGAGTTAAACTTTGGTAGGGTTTTACTGTTTTTTGCATTTTATATACCCTACAAACGTTGCATCTCAGCCCTACACGTGTCCGGACTTATCCCTTTCCTACCGGATTTCAAACCTTTTTTAAATTTTGAAAGGATGTTTACTTTTACCGAGGAAACAGGGGTAGTTAGGATTAATCATGCATTTAATGCGCTCAATATTAACAAGACTTTTCATCTTCGTTCGTTTTTGTGACGAAGGGGAGGTTTCGTTTTTACTTCTGAGTCGTAAGCAATATTTCTTGTTCGTACATATCACTTTTGACTGGGGGGCTTGATGACGTACCCTCCGATCAGGTCGATGGACCCCCCTTCGGCCTCAGTCGAAATTACATTACGAAGACCCAAGTCTTTCTTCATAAGTCATTGGTGGCGTAAAACCATTCATCATTGACATGGTTACCAGTTGGGAATCCGCCAGCCGAAGGCCTATGCCCTTCGGTGTCTTCCCTTGAAGATGCCAAGACAAATAAGAACCTTGACTTGGTCTTTCCCCACGTTCCCACTATGTCCTTAGCTTCCCCGCCAAGTCCGAGATAGTGGGGATGAAGCCCTAGCGGTTACCATAAATCAGGGGACGCCCCCCATGATCTCCTAAACGTGTGCTAACACTCTCCAAGCTATTTTCATCACCTATAAAATAGGTTGGACGAGTCATTTCAATGGTATGTTCACTCAACACAGTATTTCACATACATCATATTATCCATAACTCATATCGCATACTTATTCACACGCCGGAGGTGGTTCACAGGGCCCAACCCCTGCGCAATCACTTAACGAAGTGTCTACTATTTCTTATTGCAGATTGACTACAAGTTTGGCGCAAGCATATCACCCCTCATACCCTTCGATCAACATCGAAGGCCTGGTCGTACGAACTATTGTACAATCATCTACTAACTAAAAAATTGTTGGAGGAAACGTGATAAGTGTTTGTTGTCAACTAAATGAATACAAAACATAAGTCACTTAATTTTGCTTACCCACAAATCCATACTTATCAAGTGACAAATCACCACCATCCATTTAGTTTGATCTAATGGTGGGGATTAACCTAAGATTTAATATATAGACCTAAGTACATGGTTTTTTTTCTTGTCTTTTTATCTTTCTTTTTTATTTATATATTTTTTTAAATTAATGGTTTTTTTTAAATAAACGTTTTTTTTAGTTCACGTTATTCACGTTTTTTTTATTCGTGTTTTTTTCTTCGTTTTCATATGTTTTCGTCTGTTTTCATAGGTTTTCGTCCGTTTTCATACGCTTTCGCCCGTTTTCGTTCGTTTTCGTCCGTTTTCATTCGTTTTCATATGTTTTTGTCCGTTTTCATCATTTTTTTCGTTTTCGTTCACTTTTCATACGTTTTCGTCTGTTTTCAGACGTGTTTTTACGCTTTCATACGTATTCGTCCGTTTTCTTACGTTTTGGTCTGTTTTCTTACATTTTCACACGTTAGTGACTATCACAAGTGTTATTCTTTGATATTCAGAATATCACTTGTGATTTTCTGAATATCACTTTGTGTAATTCAGAATATCACTTGATGATTTTCTGAATATGACTTTGTGATTTTCTGAATATCACTTTGTGATATTCAGAATATCACTTGGTGATTTTCTGAAAATCACAAAGTCATATTCAGAAAATCACCAAGTGATATTCTGAATATCACTTGTGATTTTCTGAATATCACTTTGTTATATTCTGAATATCACTTGTGATTTTCTGAATATCACTTTGTGATATTATGAGTATTACTTGTGATTTTATAGATATCACTTTGTGATATTATGAATATCACTTGTGGTTTCATGTTACAAAACATTAGTTGAAAATCACTTGTGATATTCAGAAAATCACTTTTGATATTCAGAATATCACAAGTGATGTTCTGAATATCACTTGTGATCATCTGAATATCACAGAATATCACAAGTGATATTCATATATCATTTGTGATATTCAGAATATCAATTGCGGTATTCTGAAACATATGAAACATCTGAAAACGGCCGAAAACATTTTAAAACGGACGAAAACGTATGAAAACGGACAAAAACGTTAGAAAACGGACGAATATGTATGAAAACGGACGAAAACGTATGAAAGCGTAAAAACACGTATGAAAACGGACAAAAATGTATGAATAATGGACGAAACGTATGAAACCGGACGAAAATGTATAAAAACGGACGAAAACGTATGAAAACGGACGAAAGCGTATGAAAACAGAAGAAAATGTCTAAAAGCAAAGAAAAAAACGCGAATTAAAAAAAACGTGAAAATAAAAGTTAATTAAAAGTAAACGAGAATTAAAAAAAATGAAAAAGAAATAAAAAAGAAAGACAAAAAGACCAGAAAAAAACATGGACTTAGGTTTATCTATTAAATCTTAGGTTAATACTCATCATTATATCAAAATAAATAAATGATGGGGATAGTCCATTGGTAAGCACTAAAATAATAGTAAGTAAATGAAAATTACTCTACAAAACATTTTTTATGTACAGTTTAGACACTAACAAAACTTAATTTAATGACACATAAATTGTATTAAACATAAGATACAATTGTCTAAAAGCTTACTTATTCTATATGAACACTAAGTTGATACAAAAACTTAAGAATAAATCAAACTCAACAATTTTTAAAATCAACTGACGATCTTCTATAAACTAATAACATTCCACATTCTTATGAGATGTCTCTGTTTATAGAGTATAAATAATATTTACACCAAGGGTGTGTTTGGTACACTTCGTTTAATAGTGTTTTAGAGTAATTAACATTTAGCATTATTATTAAAAAGCTCGTTTGGAAGAAAGCATATAGCATTTATAAAATTATAAAAAAGCTAATTTTTTTTGCTCTTTGAATAAGCATTTGAAATTTAGCGTTACGGTATTTTACACATTAAAATTACAGCTACAGCTACTCTATCAAATATTTACTGATAACTGCTTAATGGTAACTGCTACTGCTAGTTTCAACAAACACACCCTAAGAATGTAGATTATAATAAAGAAACTAATTCTTAATGAGATAATGAAACTTATTCAGTATCCCTAAGTCGAGTCCTTTATGAGTATATCTTGAAAATTCATTCTAAAATAGCTAGGGTCTACTTTCGTATTATCTTCTGTTGATGTTGACCTTTGCTTTAATTGCATGTTTTCAAAAGGAGAATTGATTTGCACATTTTCATTATTAATTGAGACACTTCAATTACTGCATTAGACATTTGATTGGATTATACAATTGTATTATATTATAATATATACTAATTGGAGTTGGAGGAAGTATAAGAATACATGTTACAAATGCTGTGGTGTCACACTTTGATTGGCTGTATACATGGTATAATACAAAAAAAATTGTTGTGGCAGCACCCCATTGGGTGAAGTGTGTTTGCCTCTTTACTGTTCATGCATATATACGTACTTGCAACCAATACACATCTATACATAACTGATACATTGTACTACACCACTCTAAAAATCACACGTTTCTCATCTCATCTCTCTAGAAAAATCCACGAGTTTCATTTATCTTCTCTATATCATCATTTAGGGTTTGAATTAATTTGGGGGAATCTTCTTGATCCATCCATCCGAACACACACACACACGCATACGCTTTGATCTCCAAACAAACCGAGATCAGATTCCATAAACATATATGTAAGTGATTCGCTTTTTATTATTTATTTTTTTTACAAATTAGGGTTTCGTTAATAGGGTATAAATTATTGTGACATAAAATTTCGGTGTAGGGATAGGCCTACTACTGAGCATAGCCGTGGGGTCAGATTTGTGCGTTATTGTTTGTGCTACAATGGGGTTGACGGAGATCTAAAGGAGCCCAATCTATATACTGGAAGAGTGGGAGTTGGCGGTATGTGGGTGATTTCCAGTGGTCAGGTATCCTTTTCCTGCTGATTTTGGTATTTCTTTTTTCCCGTTTATGTCTTCTTCGCATCGTTAAACATTGCATAAAAAATGTGTGCGTAACACACTTTTTAATTGGGGGTGTTTGGGTATTTTTTTCAAACTTTTATTATTTTGAAATTAAGGTTCCGTCCTGATTTACAGTTTTTTTCAGGGGTTTGTGGGATTTCCTCAAGTATTGATTGAGCCGCTCCGTTCATCAACTATGATTGAGTCACTCCGTTTTCCTTTTATGGGTATGTTTTCCTATACATACCTGATATCTAACTTCTGTTGGTTTATGTTGTTTGGTGGCAGGTTGGATGATGGCCATAAACTGTTTGTTGAAATGTAAAAAAATGTTTCTTGGTCTTAATTGTATGTCCCATATGAAATGTTTATAATGGGTAATTGAGTTTTACCACTTTCTTTTTGGTAATGCAGGAGGAGGAGCTATTCGGTAGAAGTGCGACGATTATAAAGATCTTCAAGTGCTCAATCTGTATGAGTGGATGATGTGTTTGCCCGGCTTTTAAGCGCTGTCTTGGTAAGCTTATTTAAGGGCCTATTAATTTTGTGTGTTTGCTGTTAGAATAAGCATTAGTGAAGTGAGTGGATTTGGTTGTTTATGTGATTAAAGGCCGTTTGGGAACTGGGATTGGTTATTAAAACTTAAGCTGCTATATGTGCCTCATGATGGATGCTTGATGAAGGGTGCAACGAGTATTTAATGAAATGGGTTAGAGAAAAAAACAATTAGAGGTATGCTATAATCTATTAATAAGCTCCTTACTTTGTTTTTGATTATGGTGTAAACAAGATATCTTACGGGTAAAAATATGGTTACAATGGTACCTAGACTAATTGGCAGTGAGCCCTTTATTAGAAAATGTGATATTTTTAGCCTAAGCTCATATTTTGTTTAGTCATATTCATCAATGTCATAGTTACATTTTGTCAAACCATCTTTGCATTCCCATGTAAACCATTTTCTCACTCTTTTTTTATTATTATTAAGGTTTAGTTCTTTTATTTGATTGGTTTGATGACTCTGTAGTTATTTTGTAGTATAATCACATTGTTGCTACATTGGTATGTCTAGATATGATCAATTAGTGTAGTATCCCTTAACTTAACTCTTTGAGCCGAAGTTAATAAAATGAAATTGAGACATGTTACAGCATAGCTAAGATTACAACGGCTTGAATCAATACCTTATGTTTATTCGTACTAAAATAAGATTTCTTATGCTCTAAAGCAATGCATAAAAGCATGTAACAGTTAGAAGCTTACCTTTGTTTTGTATCCTTCTGGAAGCTGTCTAATGAAACTATGAGCATTAGCAGCCGTTGCAGCAGCGATTACTTCATCCATCGTAGCATCAATCTTTCCAAACATAATATTTTCTCTTATCGACGTTCCAAAAAGTGCATGTTCTTGCCTAACAAGTCCCATTTGTGCTCTCAACCATTTCAACTGTAGTTTCTTGATATCCATCCCATCAACACGAATAGTCCCACGATCTGCATCGTAAAACCTTTGAATTAATGTGATAGCTGTCGATTTTCCACTCCCGCTTGCTCCCGCAAGTTTTTGACCTATCCTGCAGATGGCTGATGTTCGGTACACAGACAAGGTGGCCGAAAGTCTTTTAGTCGGGCGTGGTTTGTGTGACGTCACCTGACGTATGGCTAACGCCTGGATTTGGGAGCCCAATAGTTAGCCCGCAAACGATGCTTCTATATTTGCATACCTAGACGCCAGTCAATGTCTGTTGTAAGTTACTACAGTAGTACTTCTGTATTGCAATTTCATTAATCGGGAATCCCAAAGTATGTTAACTATATATGTACTGGATTGATTTTAGCATCCTCTCATATGTTACACTAATAGTGGTTTCTGGAAACATATGTAGGTTGTATATACAGATGTGCCCAACACTGGTCTTTATCCAGTTTCAGGAACGGTTTCTTGAGGCTTATATGGTGTCATTTTGACATTTTCTCCAACGCGCTTTGCTGATAATTACTTTGTTGAAGTTTTGATCATGCTGGCATCCATCTGCTTATGCTTGCTTTGCTTATCCGAGATCAGATTATTTTGTTTGCAAATTACAAGCGATGATGATGCTATTACATTTGTGAGTTTATTATTGATCATGTTGGGTGAATATGGCCCATATATTGGCGGGGCAGCACCACGAACATGGTGTTTGCAGCCATGGGGCCATGTCATTCATAAATCTAAGCCTCATTTGTAAAAACTTAATCACCACCCAACAATATCAGAAAAGAAGGTATAGCTCAGTGTAAATCCATTGATCCAAAAAAAAAAAAAAAAAAAAAAAAAAGACAAATCAGAATATGGATTTTTTTTGTTTTTATGTTACTTGACTCTGCTGATAAATGACTGTGTTATGGGTCTTCAAATTCCTTCAAATAAATTTTTACAAGAGGCTATGATGAGTTTACAGCGGTAGGGGGATTAAAGCTGAGATTATCCGCGTCTTGGCGGGGCAACTTGCTAAACTTGCAGCCATGGCGGACGTATCCTCTTTTTTCAATCCTTTACCAGTCTGAGCCTCATATACAATGTTGTCGACACTTCTTATGGTATTGAGAACAATGGAGATATTGACTATAAGAGGTTGTGATGAATACGAGCAAGTTTGATTAAAGTTGTGAACGTCCACTGCTTGGCAAGGCAAATTGTTAGATTCACAGCCACGGTGGATGTCCACTTTTTTTCAGTTCTTATGCTCGGATCTGAGCCTCATACAATGTTCCAATCTATACTATGTTCCATACTATCTGGGGTTCCACTGCTCTGGGCAGGTAATATACGTAAGAAGAATGTATAGTTGGTTTGTGGTGTTACAAGCATCATAATCAGCCTTACACAATTTCCTTCTCACAATATTATTCAGGTATTTTCAGGGCAAAACTTGACTTCACTACTGAACGATATGTAGGTTGATTGAGACGGGATAGGTAAGAAGAGCTATTAGACGCAAAAGTGAATCTAAGAAATCTATGATGTGAAGTCTTTACATGTCAGTTAAGTAAACAAATTTTTATAACTGATGCTATGTTACCATTACGAAGTTGTCTCGCATTTTTTACATATCATTTTCCTCATTTATTTATTTGATTGCCAGCTTTATTTCCCACGGCGATCTTATTGGTTGGAGAGGCAAGTAAGAGGATTAAGTCATGCCAGGACTAACTCAAGAGGTAGCTATAAATTATTCCTCCTTCAAATTATGCAAGCAAGGAAGCTCAGCTCAGAGATGTTAAGGCACGAGCTCAAGTGACATTCATGAGTATAAAAATGACTGAATTATCTCACGATGTGGCACATCAGGTAACAGTTTTTTCATTTTCCCTGCACTGTATAAAGTAAATCATTATAAAACACACCTGGTCCAAGGAAAATACCAACAAAAAATATGGGTTATGAACAGTGTTGTCGTGGCTTATTAACATTAGGTACATATATTGTCTCTTTCTGGTATAGTTGGTATTTTATTAATGATCCAAATATTTGGTCTTTTATTAACTTTGAGTAAACTTGGCCATATGAGAATGGATGATCGTATGAGTAATTTTCTTCATTAAACGAGTCTTTGAACAATATATGATTCAGTTACATTTACATTGTAAATGTATAGTCTGCACATGCTTACTCCAAATATATTATAAAAGGTTTAGTGTTACACATACAACATTATAAATTAATATGTGTACATTGATGATCGCTGCTAGAATTATATTGTGTGATTATGTAGTTAGCAAGAACGGGTCGTAACGAATAATTTTTTAATATAATAATAGATTGAATGTAAAGAATTGATATAAAGTGATGTTTTGTTTTAAAATGAACTGCTTTTGTTATAATGGTTTATATTCAATATATTTTTCATGTTTATATCCTACATTGGCAGATATATTCTGGAAGGAGAATCCAATGACAGACCATGGCCGATCTCATGTATGCTAAATTCATGTCTGACGACATCCGCCTTAAGGTGATAATTATAAATTGTTGTAGGTTGTAATATCTGATTATCTTTAACTACGCTACTGTGTTGTTGACCAACGTCTAACTTCCAAAAACAAGTGTGTGCCTAAATGCATATATACACATTATGCATAGCATGTTATACCATCGTACATACCGGGGTGTTTGGGTTTTCATTTTAATAGAAACCTTATGTGGCCTCTGTTAAGTGTCGAACCGATGATTATGATTCCGACTATTTGCCAATCAGTTTGATGCCACCAATAACACAAACAACCCATAGGCATAAAAGAAATAAACTGCCTTCCCTTTTATCATGTTCAATCTCGATGTGTGTTTCGTATAACGATTTAACTAATATTGCACACGGTTAAGTTTTGTATATTAATGTAAACCAACTTTATTGCAGTTAGAGAGATATCAACAATGGGGCTATCTGATCCTTTGTAACAGCAACAAGGTACATTTTATATTTGTTTGCTTAATTAAAGTCAAACTGGTAGCATGCTACTTGATTGGCGTTACTATTTCACTTTAGAAAGAGTACCATTAATATCAGTTGCGTAAACAGAACCCAAATAAGTCACTGGACATTAGTAAATTATTACAGTCTTAGGTTTAATATAAGGACGTTTGGCGTTTGGAAGTCGTTATGTAATATGGGAAATTTGAAACAACGGACAATTACCTGAACGTAAAACCAATGCCAAACACTCCATAAGTGACTTTGTAGTATATGAAATATAAACAAGCCTATCGACAATAGGTGAGTGCACATTAGCCAACAATCTGATGCTCAACTGCTATTTTTTTGTACTCACATACTTATGTAAATTATTGATATGTGGTTTCTGTGTATTAGAGAAAACTAATGCAGATTTTGTTTTGTTGCAGTAACATGGGTTTCATAATTTTCTGTTGCATTTATTTCTCAAAAGCTAAAGCGGGGTTTAAGGCAGTAGTAGTATAAATTCTTCGTCTAAAGAATCTTATGAGTTCGTGGAGATGGATTCTATTGAGCTTCCATGGTGGAAAATGGATAGAAAAGACAATCATATGCGGACGGATCCAAATCCGCAAATGGTCAAATGTGGTCAAAAATGCTACTTCTTCACGAGTTGAATTGCAGAATGTTACAAGCAAGCCGAATCCTGAGTTTGACTCAACCAAGTCGAAGATTTTAGAAGCTCTATGCCATTTGCAAACACGTGCACGAAAAGCAGAAAACGCAGCAAAAGAAGCATTAGAAGAGAAAGAACACATCCTAAAGCTTTTATTCAGACAGGCGTCACAATTGGTTGCATACAGACAGTGGATATATCTTCTCCAACTTGAAAATGTTTGTCACCAAATGAAAAACAGAATTGTGAAAGAAATCCATTTCATTAAATTTAAGAATATTTTTGTCGTTAACCTTTTTTATAGACTCCTAATAAAATAACTTTGGTTGCTTCAATGCTCTAGCTGTTGTTTCGGTTCAGATGATATTTACCATCGATACTAGAATAAATGTATTTGGTCTAAACTCAGGGTCAAAGAGCCATCCAATACATGCTTAACTAAGTTTAGTATCAATACTTGAAGTGGTTACACCACTTACTTTGAAAATAAAAACGCTTAATACAAACCGATATCACCAAAAGGAAATTTAACAAAACACACCCGCAGCAACGCGCGGGCCATCCCGCTAGTTTATATCATGGGGAATACTTATACAGTGAGTGTGTAAATAATAAAAAAAATTAGTTTACAAATCACCTCCTTTTCAAAATAAGCATGAGCCGAAAACTTTGTTCGTTCAGTTTAATAACTATTCACCAGCTTGAAATGCAAAAGAAAAAAAAAATCTAGTTTG
This sequence comes from Chrysanthemum seticuspe, assembly GCA_019973895.1. NCBI lineage: Eukaryota > Viridiplantae > Streptophyta > Magnoliopsida > Asterales > Asteraceae > Chrysanthemum > Chrysanthemum seticuspe. The sequence goes on from BPTQ01000005.1 coordinate 223,669,199, forward strand.
TTCATCCCAAAGGCATCAAGTAATCTAAACATATTAAATTAGACTAATATCAGATTATGGTAAAATAAAATGACTAATATTTTTCTTAACAATCTCAACTTATTTGATGATTTTAAACAATAAGGGTTTTAAAAGATACGTCATTGGTGACATAAAAGTGTGGGGCGTGACTTTCACATTACGCAATAGACAAATACGTCGGCTCTAGAAGTGGCGTGAGATGAGGCGTGAAAAGGTGTGATAAGACGCGCTAAGAAGCGAGACGTGACGCCTGTTTGAATTTAACTAGGATGAAAACCTTTTTTTTTTTTTTTTTTTTTTTTTTTTTTTTTTTTTTTTAATAAAATGAAGAAGATTACATGCAAGGATAATTTCTTGACTTGATTCTTTATTTATAACACTTTTTATAAACTCGAAATGTTTGAAATATGATATAATATATAAATCTATAATTACTTTCATATTTTTTTGCCGTTTAAGTTACGCCTTAGAAAACACTATGTTTTGCCATAGCTTCTAAGTCGTGAGGCTTGACCATGTCGTTATGTCATGCTTCACGTTATTTATAACCTTGATTACAACTATGCAGCTGATTATGTTCATGATGCTGATGGGAATATAAATATTAAAAATTGTTATTGTGATTTTTAAGAATGTACAGGCAAGCTTTATTAAGTAAGTTGAAACTTGACTTTTTTTTAATGGGCACTTTATATGTACTTTTTTCCTGTAACAAGAAATGGTCTATACATTTTCCGGTATCTACTAGACCCATAAACCATGTACCTTTTGACGTAAACCGTCAGAGAACCCATGTGTCATCGTAAACCATGCGCACGTATACCTTCTGGTCGTAAAATCATTTTTAGTTAAGTTAATTCATTTATAATTAATTTAAATTTATTTAAATAATTAGTTCATATCATTTATATTTAATTTAAGTTTATTTAAACAATTAAATTAATTTACATAATTTAATGTAAATAGCTTAGTTTAGATAACTTATATTATTAAATTACTTTTAATCAATTTAAGTCATTATAATTGATTAAAATGATTCATTTAAACCATTTATAAGTAATTTAAATTTATCTAAATTAATAACATAATTGAATAACTTAAACCTGAGACGAATTTTAGCGAATACTTGATGTCGCTATAAATTTGGCAGGTAAATAACTCCTAGGCGAAAAAATAAGTGTTGACCATGAGTGATAATCTGTCGTCGCCACACTTATAGCGACTACTTTGTCGTCGCTATAGGTTATAGTCTAAGTCAAAGATTTGATATGAACTCCTTTTGTCGTCTAGCTAAACTTTAGCGACCACACATTGTCACTAGAGGTTTTTGTCAAAAACGGTGCCATGGAACTAACTTTTTTGTAGTGTAGTGGACATTTAGGACAACATGCATAGTCGCTCAAGGTGTCCCGTCGCGAGAAGTGGAAATTGGTGTAGTGCTATATCCTTTGGGAAGGCTCAACCGGCATCCAAAGGTTGGACAGGGTCAGGTTTTTCGTCGATTTAAACTTTTTGGAGAATAACCTTTTGTATTTAAATTTAAACCAACTTAACAAGTGCAATATCGTGCGTTGCACGAGTCTAACGATTAAATAACTTACAAACAATATCGAAAGACTTGTAATTATATACTTAAAAAGAAAAAAACATACATCAACATAACAAAAAGCCCTAACGTTTTGAAAGTGGAGATGGTTCTAATTATTTAAGATGAAGTATAAATTCAAAACATGTCAAAGTACTAAAAAATGTTTGAAATAGTGACACCCATAAGGTGGAGCTAGAGTGATTAAATTGAAGATGCAAATAATTTTAATAAACATCTAATAATGATGAATTAAAAAAACTACACAAAATAATTTAAAAGTCAATTTCAGTCACCTTTGCACTAATAACGAAATGTGTCCCAGATACATTTTGTTGCGGTAAACATGAAACATGAAACATGGTTTTTTTCTTCCTCTTGATATTGGCCACTGAAAAACATCAAGCACTTCTATCTTACATATAAATAAAAAATAGCAAATTAATAAGATACATATTAAGTTATATTTGATTTTTTCGAGTAAGTAATACATGCATTATTCGTCAATTCTGTATCCCCATCGAGAGCATCACTAAGAGTATCATCATCCCAAGCAAAAATGCTCCCATCGTCCGAACTTTCATTTTCAAGACTATCATATCATTCCATTTTCATGTTGTCAAGTTTACCTCTCTTTTTTTTTTTTCTTTTTTTAGATGTGCTATATCCTTTGGGAAGGCTCAGCCGGCATCCAAAGGTTGGAGAGGGTCAGGTTTTCCGTCGGTTTAAACCTTTTGGAAAATAACCTCTTGTATTTAAATTTGAACCAACTTAATTCATAAGCTTGTAGTTATTTAGCTTATGATTCGAGTAAAGTAAGATCACATTTGATCAAAATTTTACAATCTTATGGTTAAGATCTAGATCCAATTAAAATTCCAAGTTTGCAAAGATTATACATACATAAAATCGAATTATTTTGTATTGAATATCGTGAAATCTTAATATCTCAATATCATGATCTTTGTAAGTTAACTTCAATCTCATGAGCTCGTGATTCCATATTGTCGATCATACAGAGTAATCAGTATTAATGCATATTAATCAGTACAACAAATAAAATGGATTACATCATACAATATCAATGTATTTTTTCAAATGTACTGATTTGGCATGTGAACTTTTTAAAGTTGTAGAAATATAACAAAAATTTAAAATTGTTCTAATTTGGTACGTGATGATTACGTGTCATACCTGAAAGTCTGACACGTGACACCATTTATAACGTGACACGTTTCACGTATCAAATTAGAATACTTATGAAAATTTATTACATTTTTACAACTTTAAAAAAGTTCATGTACCAAATTGATATATTTGAAAAACTATATTGCTATTCTACGACCTATTCCCACAAACAGAATGCTAGATAAATACATAAATAAACAAACATTGTGGTTATCATATGCATTATATGTTAATAATTATTATTATATGCATTATATGTTAATAATTATTGATAAGTCAATTGATCAACTCTTACCAATTATAAAATATTATTCGAGTCTGATAAATCAATGAAGAAACAAACTTCAATAAAATATTAACGTCACCTTAGATTTGTTAATGTACTCTCCCTTTGACGTTTTCAATAGAACATATAATTTTATTTTTTACTGTTTATAAGTTTTAAACGTACTATAAGTAGTAATATACGAGAATTTGTGCACGCGCGTTGCCGCGGTGTGTTCTATAAAACATGAATGTAAACATACATAGACAGTTAAGGTGTTTCTACATTCACATACCAAAATATGCAAGCAATTTACATACCAACTGCTGCAAGCAGTTTAGACATCAAATATGTTGTACACATAGTTGCTGCCTGCATCAATTCATAGTAGCAAGGCACATATGTTTCACCAACATGTAGTGGTGCAATGTATTTGCAGGCCTAACTGATGGAAGCAGTTGGCGTTGCAGCTTACACAAAATAATACTCTTGCATTTTGGATGCCACTATGTCAGAATAAGGCAGCACCTTGGCATGCAAGCATACCATATGTTTAGTCTAAGTCATACACAAAAGATGGCCAATGTTTTGCTGCATATTTCTGCAGTTGAAGCAAAAATATGTTGCAAAACATATGATGTTTTTTAACAAATCCAGTTTAAACATTTACATCGTCAACCCAACATCTAGTTGTCTTTCTTTTTCTCTGTGTTCCTGGTCCTTCTTTTTTCTGCACCTGAACCCTCCACTGCCACTGCATAAATAGAATAAGAGCAAAAACATTAGGAACAAAACATGTAAAAAGTTAGTGTGGCAAAAAAAAGGAGCATGTGATGGTTAGGTAGAAAAATGTTTGGATTAAATGCATTTGAGATTGACACTGTTTCTGATTCCCTAAAGTGTTTTGGGTTACATGTCTCTATCTCTTGTCTATATAAGTAGTGCCCATGTGAGCATGAGTATGGGTCATACTCCATTAATTCTCTCTTAAGAAGGCTGTGCAAAACAGATGGCAGCGACTCCTAATTTTGATGAACTTAAAGCAGCATGTCGTTCTAATAAGTTGAACCGAGATTTTCGTTTGTTGTTTTTGCATGAAGAAGCTGATATCGAAGGCCTTATTATGGGTTTGAATGAAAAATGTAATGATGTCCGTGCAAGAATCAGAAAAAAAGTGAATTGCTTAAAGAGGGTGAAAGTTTTATCCCGGCTGACCCTATGGCTGTTGATGGTCTCTCATGTTTGCAGCAAGCACATAATAAGGATTATCAACTGTTGGCTACAATGGTCGTTCTTGTTGACCTAGCACATGAAGCACGTACTTTGCAGAACCATCATGCACTTACTATGGAGCAATATAATTAAGATGGATTTCTGCGGTTTTAGTTCTTGTTGTGTTTCTGAGTAGAAGTTCATGTAGGTGTGCACTATCGATTAATGTTATGCTCTTGTCATCGTTGCATCTGTTGTTGTAAGATATCGTGTGTATCAATAAAACTTGGTATCTGGTTTGTGAGTTACCGACAATGAAGCTGTTTTGATTTTGTTGTTTATATATATATATATATATATATATATATATATATATATATATATATATATTAATTATAATTATTTTATTTTTATTATATATGTGCATTCTTATTTTATTAGCTGTTTTAAATTTTTTATTTGTTTGTCTGCCTATATAAGGATACCTTTGTTGGGGTATTTGTTGGTCAGGTTACATCTAACAACCATGGGTGCAACACCAACTATTGACCATTTAAAACATTGTTGTGGCTCTAGCAAGCTTCAACATTGCTTCAAGTATTTGTTTGTGCAGGAATGGAGAGAGAATGAGAATCTTATCATGTACATTGGGTAGAAATGTGCTGATCTTGAGAGCAGCACCGAGAAAACAGATCAGCTAATCGAAGAGGCTAAAACTTTTAGCCCTTTCGATGATGTTGCTCCTGATGCAGTTGAGTGTATGACTGAGACGCAACATAGGGATCGAGATATCCTAGCTGCGTTGATTGTTGTTTTGGATTTAGCTCGTGAAGGGAGGATTGAAAAGCAGCGTCATGTTGGTTTGATGGATTTAAAAGATTAGTGATGGTTGGTTTGGTGTCTGCTGTTTCTAAGTGTGTTAGTAGCAAGCCTGTTTTATTTTTCACTTTTTTGTGTTTTGATGTGCTTTGTCTAGTGAAGTATGTTGTTTTTCTTTTGAATAAAGGCTTGCTTTTGTGAATGCATTGATATCTTAGCTTTGTGCAAAATGATATGCCTAACAGTAACTGTGTTTACTGCTGATATTGTGTGTGTGGGTGAAGGAAAATGCCAGTTTTTATGGTTCAATGGCAATCTGTGGTTGCAAGTTAAAGTGCCTATAGAAATCATTATTATATTAAACTTTGATAAGTGTACAGAGGCTAAGAAATGCAGATGGCATGCAAAATTATTATTTTTTTCTACTGTTTGGAATGCCTAGTCACCAATAGTGATTCTTGTGATAATGTGTAAGTAGAAACAGGATATTTAATGCCAAGTTGTGGCTGCATTTTAAAGAGGCTGTGTAAATAGTAAGGTCATTTGCAATTTTCTGATGCTGGTACTAATTTACAGTGAAGTTTGCATGCATTATTTAAAAGGCTGAATAAATAGCATGTGATTTCAGACAAAGATTATAAATGCAGGTGCATAAATGGTGCAGAACCTGTGATTTTCTTTTGTTGTTATTCAATAATAGTAGACCATGTATGCATTGTCTAAAGGATTGAACTGTGAGGATTTTGGTTGTGAGGTAGCTTAAATGTGCCAACCTTAGTGGATATTGAAATGGCTTGAGAAATAAATGCAATTTCTGTAATATTAGTCTGCATTATTACTAAAAGGGGGCGTTTCATCGAAGAGGTAGAAACCGCAGACAAATTTTTTTTGCCAAAGAAAATTTCAGAATACGTAACAAAATTTGATAGAAAAGATGATAAAAAGGTTGATCAGACGGTAACAATGACGAATGCAGGGTATTTAAGTTTCTATGATAAGGATTTGCTGTGTTCACCAAAGTGGCATTTATGTTTGTGTAACACAACTGTGCAAGATATTGTGCTGAATAAAACAAATAATAAAATTGTAACTTAACTATAGATAAATCATGATAAAAAGAATGGTTAGAACAGTGGTGCAGCTCTGGTTGTTTTGTTTTTATTTGTTGCTTGTCTATTTAAGACAGTTGAGGCAGCTTGTTATTGCACCAACATATTTTTAACTTGTCACAAAGAAGCGAGAGAAGAATATGTCTAGACATCCTAAATGTGACCAGCTAAGAGCCGAGGCCAATTCTAACAATTGGTCTGAAATCTTGGAGCTGTATTGTTACCAATCTTCAGGTGAAGATATTAAGATGGCACAGGAGATAACCGCAATTGCTGGAAAATTACTTGACATCACTCGTGCAAGGCTGAGTTTCATTCAAGAGCTGGAGAGTGTTGGGAACGTGTATGCTCAAAAAAAAAGCAGAGTATCTGAGGAGTATCCAAGCTAGAGATGACCAAAAGGTCATGCAGATGCGCATCCTGGCGTGTGAATTGGAGCTTAATGCTCGTGACAATGACATCTTTTTTCAGAAACTCAGGGGTTTGATGGATTTCTGAGTGCGTGGCAAATAAGTGTGGTCTCTGTTGTTTGTTGTGTTTCCAAGCATGCATGTGTGTAGTTTTATCATTAGTGTTATTGTAGTATTTGTGTGAGAGCCAAGACAAATGATTGTAACATATTTCATTGAATAAAATTGGTTCGTAGGTCTGTAAGATGCACCTTTCTGTTTTTTTGCATCTTCTTGCTCATCCTGGAACAACGCCCTCTTTACACTTTTTGACTCGCTTGGTTTATCTTTTTACCCTTCCAAATCTTGCTGGAGTGTCACTGCAAGAGGTGTCGGCGGTGTCCCTAGTTTTTCATAAAGAAAGATTCAGTATTTTAAGCTGCAAATGGTACGGGTGCGGAATAGCATATTAAAACTGTAGCATTTACCTTTCTGATCTGTCACTTTCCTCATTTTCGTTACGGTGAAGATGCTGCTGGTTTGCTGGCGTGAGAGTTATCGCCGGTGTTCCTAATCGTTTACACCCAAATGTTCAATACTTGTTGGCAGCAGCGTTTTATTCAAATAATATACACGATTGATTTAAATGCTGTTACCTGAGCTTCCTTCTATCATCTTCATTTTTTCACTGTGCTGGCTGTTGTTGTTGAAAACTTTATCGACAACAAAATCTGTTGCTCGACCTGCTATGTTGAAATGGATTTGAAAAATGTTTTTCTTACCTTCAATCGCAAAAATCTGTGCTGGTATTTCTTGCGGGTCCTCTGCTTTGTGGCTTGCCAGCAACTCTGAACACAAATATCCTGTAACATCATCTGCTGCAGGGCTAAAGAAAGTTACCGGGACTGTTGCAGATGCGTCTGCGATGAAGGCTTTGAAATTAAACCTGCGCATTGTATGTAGTAAAATTATCAGGTTTGCATTTGCAATGCATTCATTTTTTTAATATTATGTAAGGTCGACATAGAAAGCCACGTACTTATAAGATGGTTTTGCCTGCCTTCCATGGTTTAGGCAACGGTACATCCCTTCTTCTTCTTTCACTTTCGAAGCACATTGACTGCAAGACATGTAATACCAATCTCTTTTTATGTTGATGCTGGTGATCGTTGCTTCAGTAGTGAATTGCACCCCCTACAAAAGTTTGTGCAAATGATTAGTTGTGCTATTTTTTTGGCAACAAAGTTTTGCACAAAGTTGTAACTGAATGTTAAGCCATGCAATTTTATGTGACAGATAACTGACCATGTAACTTTCAGGATCCTGCTGTAAAAGTGTGTTTAAAGGGAACCTGTTGCGGAACATTTCTTTCTCCATATCTTCACATGGAGTCTTGGCAATGCGAAGTGGCGGTTTTTTTTGTGCCTCTCCGTGTGCCTGTTTTGTATCGAAAAATTAGATCAGGGAAACTTTTGATGCAAAGATGACGTAATATTCAATTTTTTTTGGCCTAAAGACTTTACCTTGCCCTTGCTTCTTCGGCCTCTGGTATCTTCGGGTTTAAGTAGTAGCGTGTTGCAGAAGTAGCTGTTAGCTGGTAATCTGTCATTGCATTGTTTAAAAATGCGGTGAGGAATTTCCATTTAAGTTTTCATAAATTGTTAGTGCAATACCTCTGTATTTTGACACGCGGCAAGAGCTGACGACAATTATAACTGGCTGCTCCATTTTTTCAACTTGAGCGTCCTCAAATTTTTCAGCCATGTCATCCCACATAGTGAACTCAATAAAATTACCACTACAAAGATCAGAAACTCATAAGAGAGATGATAAATCTTGCTAGCTTATTTTTTTGAACAAAAGAATTTAAACATAAATTAATGTACCTTAAATTTTCAATATCCACTTTTCTAAAGACAATTGCTTCTTGGTTGGCACTTGGTTTGCGTGTAAGCTCCCATACTGACCGCAAACAACCTATGTAATCTGTGAGGAGAAAAGTGTTAGCATTTTATGATTCTATTTGTTGTTAAAATTTCGAGAGTTGAAAGACGACCTGTCAGAATCGGGTATTGCATTCGGCCCATTGCATCTTCTGTAGGGATTTTGTGCTGAAGCTGGTTATACGAAACAAAATCAAAGTAGTGGTGCGGGATGTTTGGTGCTTGTATAGCATCAAATTTTTTGGCTTTCCCAAACTTGAGGCTTGTTTTGTTGTTAATGGTTTGCTGGTAAGAATTGGTTGGCTCACAAATGAACTCTAAAATCTTGTAAACCTCTCCGAGCTTGATTTTTGGGTTGAAGTAGTCAATCTTTCTGACATTCATGTTCCCTTGTATAGCATTACCCTGTCGATGGTGATTTCTTATTAGAAAAAACCTAATTGGAGCTACATCTTATCTATGCTACGTGAATTAACGCATACCTCTTGATCTATCAAGATACAACAATACCGGTCTCTTTATTTTCCCAGCGAACCCAGCTGCATCCTTTTTGCCATAAGTGACTGAAACCCATTTTCTGTATACTCTAGCTTCAAGGACCTTGCTGTGAGATGTTGGTGTTAGCTGACGAATTGTAACAGTCTGCGGTGCACTGGTAAGTTCAATGGCTTTGTCTTTGGAGGCATGTGGCACCAAAGCAGTTGCATTTCCTTCCATTGTGCTGCCAAGTGTTAAAAAAGAAAGTTAGATACCAAAAAAGGATTTTAAAACTGACAGCGATAAAGGGAATAAGTATTTCAGTACTAAGATTAAGATACATGGCACATAAAACTGGCGGTTTGAAAATCTACCTGTGGCTGATGAATTTCACGATAAGTTTATAAAAGTAAAAGATACTAACATGCAATTCTGATGGCATCATGTAAAGAATTTTTATGAGGAAAAGGTTGCAGCAAATTTTGTATAAGCCTAAAGCAAAAGTGAACCTGAATCCTAAGACAGTGCTCACAATAAAAAGACACACGCAAAAACATTTAAAAAAAAGGCAGCATAAACTAAAAATTAAAGGGAACCCAATCAGCAACAAAAAAGCAATGAGTTTGTTTTCCAAAAAAAGCAAATATTAAATCCTACATTTGCGTTGTGGAAACAGAGAGTGCGCCTGATATTTTTTTCAAAAAATCTTTGTAAACAATATTTTTGGTCACATTTGGCCTTTCATTTTCTTTTTGTTTAATAAGAACTTTTAGTCCATGAGCAGATGTAGCTCTAGAAAGAGCGACATACAACTACCCATGGCCAAAGACTGGTTCGGGAAGGTAAACGCCAATTTTGTTTAAAGATTGGCCTTGGCTTTTGTTTATTGTCATAGCATAACATAGTTTTATTGGGAACTGAGTTCGTTTAAACACAAAAGGAAGATCTAGATCTTTATGGATGAGCGGTATTCTGTGGATAAAAACTTTTTTGCCGAATCTTGTGCCTGTGATGATTTGCACTTCAATAAGCCTCGACATCAGCTGCGTGACTATCATACGTGTCCCATTGCACAGACCACCCGCCAAGTTAACATTCCTCAACAACATCACTGGTGATCCAACCTTAAGATGCAAATCATGTGGCGGGAATCCTGACAGCTTAAAGGTGTTTAGATATTCAGGAGGGTATAACATCTCGGTTTCAGCTCCGCTATTTGCAACTGGTATGGCTATATCATAACTTGCATAAGTTGTTATTTCACCATCAACCATCGATAAGACTTTTGAATTAATAATATCTGATGTTTCATTCTTCGGACAGACGATCGCCTTTTCTTGTAGAGTAATTGCTGAAGGTGTTTGAAGTGTAGGCTGATCATAGATGAAATCTATGAGATTTGAGAGGCCTTCGTCATCATCCTGTATGCAATATCTAGTTGGGATTTCTACCCATGTTGTATCTCTGCTGTCTTTTTTATCAGGCTCACTAATGTTACTATTACCAATATCAAGAAGCCATGATGCAAATGAGGCTGCTAAGCTCTGTTCTTCTAGGCTCAAATCTGAGCGGAAAAGCCTCATATTTTTTTAAGTGTCATAACCTGAAAGCATGGCCACATGTGAGATTCTGCAATAGACGATGCTATTACTTCCATTTTTGGTGTGCCTTTCTTGACTGGGAGTGTTTGGCAGGAATCACCGCCTAAAATGATTGTTTTCCCACCAAACAAAACATCTGGTGCATCTAATATGTCTCTCAAAGTCATTTCCAATGCTTCAAAGCATCGTCGGTCATTCATCGGCGCTTCATCCCAGATAATAAGATCTGTTTCTTTTAAAAGATTTCCTATTAGAGTGTTTTTTTTAACGCTACAAAGTGACTCATCCGTCAGCTCCAATGGAAGTTTGAACCTTGAATGGGCAGTTCGTCCTGCTGGAAGAAGGAGAGATGCTATGCCAGAAGAAGCAACCGCCAAGACAATTTTACCTTCAGCCCGTATAGTGCTGAGGATTGTTTTCCAGAGGAACGTTTTACCAGTCCCTCCATGACCATATACAAATATCAACTCCTGCTTACCTACTTTAAAAGAATTCATGATGAGGTCATATATGTTTTTCTTTTCATTATTCAACTTTGGAATCGAGTCATCTCTTTGCTGTGCTAGCATGTGCCTATTGTAATTCTTTTCTTCCATTAATAACCGGTTGTTTAATTGATCTAGCAGTTCTATTGGAGGGGGCTGCAAACCATAATTTGTTATTGATTTGCCACAACTGGTAAGTATTATTTCCAGCTCATATAATATGTATCCATGCAACTCATTGTCATTGACGTGGTAGTTGGGAATGCTGACCTGCTGCGAGACAATTCCTGGAATATCATGGCCCATTTCTTGCCAAAACTTGCTCCATAACTCTAAAGGTTGTGCAAGGTCGCAATGAGTAAGCATGCGTGCGAAAAGGAACCTCAGCTCTGCTGATGAAGCTTAGCTACATGCCTCTTCAAGAGCTGTCTCTCATTCTTTGTCATCACCAAGCAGACCAAGTGCGTCACATGCAGCACGATATGTTGGGTATACAAATTTGTTGATTGATCTGAGCTCTGCAAAGTCTCTGCACCCTTTTTGATGACATAACAACATCCTTAAGTAGAAAATCTCCCCTGAAGTTGGGTGAATATATGCAAGCCGCCCAATAGAAGATGTCTTGGTTTTCCTCCGTGACCAACTCTTTCGATCTGCATACCACACAAACTCCGATCGGAATTGTAAGTATGTCAAATGCCTTCCATCTTCATTTTCAATGTTGTAAGTGAACCATTCTGTGAGTGTTGTCAGTTTCCGATCACGACGGTTAACCACAGACTCTAAATTGTCATCGTCTCTAAAGGTTACATGTTGCATGTTTTCTAGATGGACTTGAAGAATTTGCATCGCTGGTTCTCTGCTGTATATTTCAAATTTGAGTATTCTCCAACATGCTTCATGAGGACATATAAACCGCCCATCAAGATAATTTTGGATTTCATCGATGGTTGCCTCTGCTTGTGCTGACGAAGTAGAAGCCTCACCAACAGATCTTGTTACTTTGGCAAAAATCCTATCAGTTCCCTTTGATATATATTTGAACATATATTTTATTAGCATGATCCAACCACAGTACTCCACATTAATATGAGCTTCAAACGCCAAGCAAAGATCACGGTTATATGGCACCACATGCCCGTTGTCAAGCTTGATCTGGCCTTTTGTTGCGGTAAATTGTCCTTGCCTTCTTCGATAATGTGGATAACCCTTGTCGTCAAAAAACGTTTCTTCATTATATCTATTTGGAAAATTTTTACTGCACATATCGCCATGCATACACGGTGCATTCAAGTTAGCCATGCCACATGGTCCATGCATCATCATCTCAGAAACAATTTTATAAGTGCGCGGATCAACATCGGGGTCAGGCAGCTCTGCGGAAATGTATTGATCCACATCCTGAGCACTGTCAATGCTCGTCATTGAAGAAATCCAAAGAAGTGTATGGCAATGTGGTAAGCCACGCTTTTGAAACTCAACAGTTAAAATACTGCATATAAACAAAAGATAACAACTAAAATTAGAACAACATGGTGGGACACCGCATTATATACTGATTCAGTGAATGAACGTGACTGAAAGCTAAAATTCAAGTGGTTTTTTTTATAAATAAACATAGACATACCTCATGTGACACGCCCAAATGTTTGTTCTTGCTTCATGAACCTGATGAATGACTTAATCTTTTTCTCAAATACTCTGCACACTTTTATAACATTGCATGTGAATGTTATAAAAAAGCGTGGATTACCAAGCAACCTGCAAATGGCCAATGCATCCAGGTAATGACTGTACATATATCTTGGACCTCTAGTAAATGAGGAAGGTAATATAATTCGCGAGCCTGCCTTTGACCCTTCACGATCTCCCCTTGAAACTGCATCATACAGGCCTGATAAATAGTCTCCTCGAATATCATTCTGATGTGTTCTATAAAAATCCATTCTATTATGTTCTATACAACAATACACCCCAACGACATACTGCTGAAAAAGCCTGCCAGTCTGAAAAAGCAGATTATAATTGTCATATCTCGGGTGCAGCTGGTATGTGTAGAAAGCATTCATCGAAACACGTTTTGGCTCATCGTCTGGATTTGCTGTTCTTAACATTAACTTTGTATGATACCCTGGCTGACCATCAATGAAAATCAATGGAAACTGTAACGACATGTATGACTTATGAATTTTGCTGATCCTCTTTAGTGGACCATCTCTGTATTCTAGTATAACATCATAATTCGGCTCACTTTCTGGGCCACTGTCAAAGACAATGGCGCCAAGAGTCTGTGATGCTAGAAGCTCATAACCACGGGGTCCTTTATCACTGTAAAGCCTCACTTTAAATTCAGGGGCATCATGCTGAGCAAACTTGTCGCGTGTAGTTCTAAATATCTGGACCAACTCATTGTGGGTGTCTAGAAAGTGAATGAGCCCTTCCACGATCTGCGGATCCAAATCAGTGGCATCTGAATTTGAAAAATGGCTCAACCTATGCTCAGCCTCGTTCTGTGTGTCATAGATATAGAGCTGTAAAAATTTTGGGTCATCATTAGCTGGGCAAAGCGACCCAATTCGATGGTATATTTGGCCTGAAACTTTGAAAATATATGGCCCTCCACCATTATTGATTGTGGTGTCGACATTCGCACCGAAAGAAGTCATTGCAAACATCTGATTGTAGGTTCGTATATTTTCCATAAAGGTTCTTCTGCCAAGCAGCTGCTTGATATACTCAGGCGGCTCTGCTTCTAGTTACATAAATATTCTACCGCCTCCACAGCATAAATGGTATTGAGGTGTGGCATTTCTAAACCGGTGGCTTGCAAGCTGCTCCCCAGGCCAAAAGACAGCGTTACAATGATAGCACCACTCAGAACAGCCCCCTAAATCATCATATGCATATGATGTATCTATATTTATTAAGAAACCATAATTAATTCAAAGGTTTGAGAATATATGTTTTTAAAAAAGAAGTAACCTTGTGTTGTATGAGAAGACGATCCTTCATCAATGTTGCATGATCCATTACCCATTCCATGATGGAAACTACTTTTAAGGAATCGCTGACGTTTAGTCTTTCTAGAGGATTGACCTGAGTGGCCAGTTCTTTTTCGACCTTGTGATTAAAGAGTAACATTTTGTGGAATACTTGCTCCGGGATTGTCATCCAGACCTACCGCTGCCACCCAAAGAAAGGAGGACAAAAGTTTAACCGATTTTTAGATTTACAAAAATGCATTGCAAAAGGCAAAACTAAAAAACTACTCACTTTGAGTTGCATGAGTATTCGTAGATTGACCAACGATATGAGCATAAGCATCTGAATCTGATCGGTGCATGGATGTTGTGGAGGACTGCTGTAGGCGTCTTTTTCTTCCTTGTCACTGATGAGTAACATTTTGTGCAACACTTGCTTGGCCATTGTCATTCAAGCCAACTGCTGCCACCCAAAGAAAGGAACACAAAAGTTTAGCTGATTTTTAGATCCACAAAAATGCATCGCAAAAGATAAAACTAAAAAGCTACTCACTTTGACTTGCATGAGTATTTGTGGATTGACCAACAGTATGAGCATCATCATCTGAATTTGATCGGTGCATGGATGTTGTGGAGGGCTGATCCAGGCGCCTTTTTCTTCCTTGTGACTGATGAGTAACATTTTGTGGAGCACTTGCTTGGACATTGTCATCCCTGCGAATCGCTGCGACCCAAAGAAAGGAGGAGAAAAGTTCAACTGATTTTTAGAACCAAAAAAATGCATCGGAAAAGGTAAAACTAAAGAATTACTCACGTTGACTTGCATGAGTATCCGTGGACTGAACAATGGTATGAGCATGACCATCTGAATTTGGTTGGTCCATGCATGTTGTGGAGAACGGTTCCAGGCGTCTTTTTCTTCCTAGTCCAATTTAAAAATCTCATGAGCACCTGATCTAATCATTGTAAAGTGCTGTGTAAAAAGAAAATATAGTAAAGGACCTTTGCTCGCTTCCATCTTATTAGGAGTCATTGGTTGACCAACGGTGCACGCATAACTGGATGAACCGGCCACCTGACCACTTGGACCACCCGGTCCAACCTGCTTGCTGTCCGACTGCTTTCTTGGCCTGCCTCTCTTTCGAGGTTGCTGTGAAAACCCAGGATCATCTGTGCTCACTCCTAACCCAACTAAAAAACCTCATGAGAACTCGGTCTAATTATTCTAATGTGTTGCGTAAACAGGAAATACATCAAAGCACCTTTTTCCGCTCCCATCTTATTAGGAGTCACTGGATTGTCAACAGCGTGCATATAAGTGGATGAATCACCCACCTGACCATCCAAACTACCCACGGCAACCTGCTTGCTGGCCGGCTACTTACTCGGCCTGCCTCTCTTTCGAGGCTGCTGCGAAGCTGTGTCATCATTTTCAGACAATCCTACCATGATTAAAAAATTCTCATAAGAACCTGATCCAATTATTTAAAAATGTTGTGTAAAGAAAAAATACATCATAACACCTTTGTGAAGGTCAACTCCTTTGTTGGCCAGGTGTTTTCGCAACCCAACTCTTCCTAGACTTTCTTGTGAACATGCAGCACCATCTGCAGCTGACCCTGGCCCGGTTTAGAAAATACCATGAGAATCTAATCGAATCATTGTAAAGTGTTTTGTAAAAACTAAAAACATGAAACAGCCTTTACCATGGTTTTTTAAAGGAGTCTTTGGCAAATGTGGCTCCAAATTGTCTGCGATATTGTTATTCAGCCCCAAAGAACCACCCACCGGTGCATAGCCTACCCCCGTATGACCACTATAATATAAAGGCATCTCTTGGCCTGTATTGTGTATGCCTTGTTCCTAAACAACATCTACAAACAAAAAACTACATAAATGCATGAATGCTGTGAGAATGAGTGTTTGCCGACGCTGCAACGGCGGCCAAAAGTCACCACAGTGGCATGTCAAAAAAGAATTCATAAAAACGCAACACACCTAAAAAAAACTTACGAAGCCAGGAACCATATATAGTACCTGTGGTAACCGGTAGAAGCGAATCAGGTAAAGCATGAGCTAATCCCCGTGGCGGTGTTGGGACACCTGCGCACCACAAAAGTACATGAAACATAGAAAGAGTAAAGGGTCATATCAATGCACAACAAAATGAAAAAACAAAGTGCCAAAAGACGCGCAACCCAAAACGTTAGGGAGTCGGCATATACCTGGTGGTCGAGGACGACGTGGCCGATAGTTTGGCCTCCTACTTAGAAAGAAACAAATAAACGTATGCATAAAATGGGAGAGCCATGAAATGAATAGAACAGGTAATTGGAAATAGAGTAAGTGTACCGCGACGTGGTTCCTGTGATACTCCCCGTGAAACAAAGTGTTGAGGTTCTGTATCCGCAGGAAGTGATGCAGTTACACCGGCAGCAAAATCCAATACGTAAGGACCAGTAACATAAGCATGTGTCGTTTGACAGGCGGAGACAGCCGATGCAATGACCTCAGGCATTCCACATTCAGTAAACCCATGAACATTTGCAACATCGTTTTGTATGACGTTTTCACATGGCCGGTCGCGAATGTTTTGAGAGTCAGGTATAGTTTTTGAATTCATAGTTACAAAAAACAGGGCGTATACAAATAACAAAGACAACACCCAAAAAGCAAATCAGAACTATCAACATTTTTTTTATAGTTATGGTGAGCAACAAAAGAATCAGCAAGAAATATTTTCAAAACATAGAAGATGAGAAAAAGGCGCAAAAAAAATAGAAGAAAGTTAGCACTTGTGATCCAACACAAAAACAAAGGGGAAAAAAACCTAAAACAAAAGTTAAGAGAGTCAACTAACAAAAAAGTAGAAAGCATTTAATGATGCTAGAATTCAATTCCAAAGACTCATTAAACTAAAATGCAACCCCAAATCTGACTATCAACATTTAATCACTCTAACAACTAAACATAACAAACCTAGAATAAAAGGAACTAACATAAAGCACCCTAACCACCATTTACCTATGGCAACAACAACCAGGCAAGTCAACTGAAAAGACTAACGAAACCCACCAAAAATCTAAAAGAAAACAGTCAAAAATTAAAGGGAAAAACATCAAACCTAGTATCAAATTGTGCAAAGAGTAAAGTTGCCGGATTTTTTTTAGCACAAATAATTGATCTACCTAACTTCAACTACAACAATCAGACCATATATCAAGGAAAAAAAGAATATGCGGAGGAAAAATGACATGACCTGTAGCAGGGAACAAATGGCAAGAGGGCATGCACAAAATCAACATAAAAAAATAATTTATGTTGCTAAGAACAGTTGCCCCCTCACAATCGCCTGTAGCAACCACGAATTTCATTCCTTTCGGAGCCTAAAATCGTCGGATAATTTTCTGGAGTCATACCCAATCGGATCTAAAAGGTAAGCGTATGTTATGAGTGAAAATGAATAGGCAGCGGTTCGGGTAGGCTAAAGCAAATAACCCACGGAGCCCGTTAAAAATTAAAAAAACCCATGTTACTATTAATAAGAAGCCCAATAAATGTAATATAGTTAAAATATAATTTACGTTTGATAATGAAATTCATTTACAGTGCTTTGTGTTTATTGATTAAAAACTAACTGAGTTTATAAGCACTGTATTATGACCTGAATCACATCAATTATTCTTGGGGCAATTTCATATTTCCCCTCCTTTTAGTTGGAAATTTCATATATACCCAAACATGCATTAAAAACATTGTACATTAAGCATTTAATACTTGCACTTTGGGTATATATGAAATTAATCATGAAAGTAGGGTGATATATGAAATTAATCCATTATTTCTTTGACGGGATAATTTACGACGTCGTAGCGAGAATGTTGAAAGTAGTGTTATATATTGTTACCTTTCTATATCTTTCAAAAATAAATATAAAATAATAACTACTAATCATACGTACATAGTACATCCAGTTTCTAAGTAAAACCTATAAAAAAGTTAGTAAAATATTACTCTAATTAACATTCTGAAATCATCAAAGTAAACGAGCTGCTAATAAATATTTATAAGTTGGCATAGAAAAAGTAAGAATTGATTTTCCACTAATAGTAAAATCACTTGATAAACTTGAATCATATCATATTTAACTGAATTATGATTTATGAAGCTCACTCTCTAATATTTGTGACAATGCTTTGCATATCATATGATTTGCATACCTTACTTCCTTGCAGCTGTATTAATTTGAGTACTACCTCCGTCTCAAATTAATTGTCCTTATTTGACTTTTTAAAAGCTTAATTTCTCAACTTTGATCTTAAATATTTTTATTTATGTTATATAATAATTGATGCAAAATATATGAATGAATTGTTCTTTTAAATGTTTTTTCATTGGTGTAATTTTCATCAAATATTACATAACACATACAAAAATATTAAGGATCAAAGTTGAGAAATTAAGACTTTAAAAAGTCAAATGAGGCCAATTATTTTAAAACGGAGAGAGTATTTTAACTTTTCATGGTTGACTTTTATTATGCCTTTTAGAGCTATAAATACCCTTCCTCCAAAACACTAGTCATGCTAGTGCTCCTGTTAGCCACATTGACCACATTGGCACTAGGCTAAAGTGTTCGTGGTGGTGGCGGAGGGACTCGCGTTGGCTTCTATAGTTCCACTTGCCGTAACGTCGAGTCAATAGTCCAATCCGCGGTTCGGACTGCCGTCGAAGCCAATCCCACAATAGCACCCGGTTTGCTAAGGATGTTCTTCCATGACTGCTTTGTAAATGGTTGTGATGCATCTATACTTATTGATGGTGCAAATACTGAAAAGTCCGCGGGTCCCAACTCCCTGTTGAGAGGCTTTGAAGTTATTGATGCTGCAAAAACCCAGCTTGAAACCACCTGTCGAGGAGTTGTCTCTTGTGCTGATATGCTTGCCCTAGCTGCTCGTGATTCTGGTGTCCTGGTAATTATGCTTTTTCTTTTTTCTTGGACGCTGATTGATTAAAAAGAACTAGAAAGGTGCTAGGAAACAATTATAGAGGGTCACACAAATCCACTCTATCCAATTCGGAATGACTCTTTTTTTCTACTAGTAATCCAACTATATGATGAAAGCTTAATGTTGTCGAGGATTAGATGCTTGTTGGGCTGCTTGTAGTGAAAACCATGTCATTCCGGAATTGCCATATACGCTAAATAATCGATTGAAACATCGTATCAATGAATTATGCTTTTCCTTAGCACTGTCTCCTGATGTTTTTTCTCTAAGATTTTGTTTAGATAGGTGTTTAATGTTCTATGAAATTTTGCAGACTGGTGGACGTAGTTGGCCAGTGCCTTTAGGACGTAGAGATGGATTAGTATCACGAGCATCGGATACTGCAAACTTGCCTGCATTTAATGACCCTATGACTGTCCAAATTCAAAACTTTGCTGATAAAGGTCTAAACATCCAAGATCTTGTTACTCTAGTTAGTAAGTAGATCACAACTGTGTATATCTAACTACCTAACAATGTAATGATCATTTGTTATTTGTATAAATTAACAAACTATATGAATTTGTTTTATCAGGTGGGCACACAATTAGAACAACAGCTTGTGATGACGTATAGTCCGTATTCGGGTCACGAACCCGACCAATGAACGCCATTCACAAGCCCATTTCGAATGGGCTAATCCAATGACGGTTTGGGCTCACGAAAGCCCAAGTCCGGAGTTATTTATGGAATAAGATATCGGATACCTCCTAACTTTGGAGATAATCGTTTACCAACCGACTTAGGCGGGATATGCCGAAGGTTGGGGAACACGAAACCAACAAGGATTTCGTGTGTATATAAAGGGGATCCCATCCCTCATTAAAGGTACAATCTAAAACCCTAACTCTCCTATTAACCCTAAAACCGATTACTTACTCTCACGCCGGAGGATAATCGTGGGAGACAATCCCACGATAAGCCTAACGGTGTTTTCTGTTTACTTAGTGCGCAGGTCTCAAGCAGCAATATTCAATTGATACGAGAACTGGAGCCTAAACAAGGAACGCCCAACTTTTGTATCAACAAGTGGCGTCATCCGTGGGACCATCACTAAGAACTGAGAACTAGAATGACGAAGCACGGAAATCAGCGATCGCAAACAGACCTTATAGGAAAGAAGCCGCAAAGCGGATCAGCTTCTAAACAGACTTCTGGAACAACCAGTATCGCTAAAAACCAAGGGTCAGGTTCAGACCTGGTCTTCCCTACGGTGGAACAACGCTCGGGGACAACCCAGGCCACTACAACCACCACCAGCGTAGGAGATCCGCTGCGCACCCTTTTTGCCACTCCCCTCCAATCAGTGCTAGAAACTGACCTCTCGAAGGCACCAGATGCACGTGACAGAAACAAGGGCCCAGTGGTAGAGACAAGCACCCTTGCTCTAGAAGGGGTCGCACCGGAACTAGCGCCGGGAGATTTCGTATCTCAAAATCATGAAACTTTGGCCGCTCTCATGCAAGAGGAAGCAAAAAAGAGGTCGAATCGAAGCCTACACGCCCGACTTAAATTCGATACAGAATACGAGACATCTCCTCCGCGCCATCAGAAAGAAAAGTGCGGAAGGGATAGCCGCTGACCCCCAGTGTTTAACAGAATTGGAAGGAGAGTTGAGAATGAGGAGACAGCTAACTCACAACATCTGGAAGAAAGCGAAGAGGACGAACGGCGTACCAATGTCCATGCTAGGCTTGGTAGCCGCAGGGTCCAGGACAGACTTGGGCGATGGTACTCCCCAAGTGAAATCCCTTCAAGTACAGATTCTGGGGGCAGTCGGCGCAAACGTCGAAAAAGGGAAAGTTCGTCCTCTGGTAACTCCTCGGACAACGAGGATAGCGAAACTAGACACTGGAAGTCCAGAAGGAAATATCGCGACCAGGAGGACGAAGACATATCCCTTTCGTGGCGCCGCCAAAAGGTAGATGCGTTCACTCCGCGCATCAGTGATTTCTCAGAAAATAAAAGGAGGCGCATGCCCGCCAATGTGAAAACCTATGATGGAACAGGTGACCCTGACGATCACCTAAAAATTTTTGAATCAGCCGCTACTATCGAAAACTGGCCACAACCTGTGTGGTGCCACATGTTCAATTCCACACTAGTGGGAAACGTACGAAACTGGTTCAGTAAGCTTCCACGCAGAAGCATTGATGGTTTTGAAGAGTTGCGGAAGGCGTTTCGCCTAAACTTCACTCAAAGGAAAAAGTGTGCTAAACACCCTGTCGAACTCGCTAGAGTGAAACAGCGCCAGGGGGAATCCACAAGCGCCTATGTGGAGCGCTTCAAAGATGAGTGCATACAAGTCAAAGCATGCCCCGAAGTACTGAAGATCTCAGGGTTCATGAACGGGATCAATAACCCAGAACTCATCAAAAGGCTGAATGACAGAATCCCCCAAACATTTGATGAACTTATGAAGCGCACAAGGTCCTTTATCCAAGGAGAAGCCGCTGCGGCAGATAGCAAGAAAGGTTACTCCAACTACAGGTCACAGGAACAACCTCGGAGACAATCCACTGACCAGAGTAGCAACCGCAATAGGAATTACCACAGCCAGGGAAGCGGACGAGATAATGATAAATACACCCCACTAACAAAAACTACAAAAGAGATATTCGTGACAGAAGGTGAAAACTTCCCGAGGCCTCCACCAATGCGCACTCCAGAAGATCGGCGCGTGGGAAGTGGATACTGCGACTATCATAGGCAGAAGGGCTACACCACCAATGAGTGTGTTCAATTGCGCCAACTAATCAAAAAACTGGTAAAAGAAGGCAGATTGGATCACCTAGTCAAGAACATCAAGGAGGGAAAAAGATAGGCAGAAGACTGGGAGCAAGAAAGAAGCACCAAAAGATAAGGCTGACACCATCTACATGATACAATCATGGCAGCGAGTAACTAGGCAGAAGGTCAGCCAGAAATTTTCCCGTGGAAGAGAAATCTCTTTCCCCACCTTGACTGCGGACAACGCAGTGGTAGAGCCGCTCACCATTGAAATTAATGCGGGGGGTCACGATATCCACCACATGTATGTTGATGGAGGAGCATCGGCATACATAATGTACGAACACTGTTTCAAGCGACTGCGACCTGAGATACGCAGTCAGTTAAGCCCGCTCATGACAGCGCTGACTGGTTTTACAGGAGAAAAGATATGGCCTATGGGGCAAATACGCCTACTAGTCAGTGTGGGTAATCAAGAACACTCCGCGACAGCCTGGATGAATTTTATGGTGATCAAATCCCCCTCGCCATACAATGGCATTATCGGAAGACCAAGGATATCAGCCATGCGTGCAGTACCGTCTACAGCACATGGGATGCTCAAATTCCCAGTGGAAGGTGGTATTGTTACTCTCTACAACGCCAGTGTACCACATAGAGAATGTAACACGGTTACATGTGAGACGGCACCCATTCCAGAACAGCGCGCAACCAAAGTTCCAAACCTGAAGGTTGCAATTCACCCTGATTACCCAGAATAAGAAATATCGATCGGAGGATCGCTGTTGGATAATGGCAAGGCAGCCGTGTGCGCACTCCTGCAAAAGAACCTGGATATCTTCGCATGGGAAACAAAGCACATGACTGGAGTACTACGCTCGATCACAGAACACAAGCTGAGAATCGGACAAGGATACTCACCAATACACCAGAAGAAGCGCGGCCAAGCTCCAGAGCGCGCGCAAGCAATTCTGGCAGAAGTACACAAACTTGTGGAGGCAGGTATCATGCGAGAAGTCTACTACCACAACTGGCTTTCCAACCCAGTAATGGTGAAGAAGAGCGACGGTAGCTGGCGGATGTGTGTGGACTTCACAGATCTCAACAAGGCATGTCCACAAGACTGTTACCCACTACCGGAGATAGACTGGAAGGTAGAGTCTTTGTGTGGATACCCACTTAAATGCTTCCTAGACGCATACAAAGGATACCACCAAATCCAGATGGCTAAGGAAGATGAGGAAAAAACGGCCTTTCTTACAAGCCAAGGCGTCTACTGCTATACTAAAATGCCCTTTGGCTTGAAGAACGCAGGCGCCACCTGCCAGCGGTTAGTAGATAATGCATTTGAAAAACAGGTGGGCCGCAACCTAGAGGTTTACGTTGACGACTTGGTCATAAAAAGCCATACTGAGGATGAATTGGTGCGCGACATTGAGGAAACATTTAGGACTCTAAAAAAGATCAACATGAAGCTAAATCCTAAGAAATGCACTTTCGGCGCTACAGAAGGCATGTTTCTCGGATACCTGATAGAACCAGATGGCATTAAACCATGCCCAGAAAAAACTAAGGCGGTCATCGGACTTCCCTCACCGCGCACGTTGAAGGAAGTCCAATCTCTCAATGGAAAACTGACCGGCCTAAATAGATTCTTGTCTAAATCAGCAGACAAGTCACTCCCTCTCTTCAAAACACTCAAGAAGTGTATAAAAAAGGGAGATTTTCGCTGGACTACGGAGGCAGAAGAAGCCTTTACACAGCTTAAACAACACCTGGCAACGCTCCCCATACTAGTCGCACCCCGACCAGGGGAAGAATTAATTATGTACTTATCTGCGACTCATGGAGCAGTCAGTGCAGTACTGTTGACGGATAGGAATTCAGTACAAACACCTGTGTACTTTGTAAGCAAAGCGCTTAAGAAAACGGAGATTAATTACAACACAATGGAGAAGTTGGTCCTGGCGTTAGTGTTCGCCGCCAAACGGCTGCGCATGTACTTTCAGGCGCACCCCATAGCAGTGATCACAGACCAACCGATCAAGCAAATCATCTCGAAACCCGATGCGTCGGGACGACTGCAGAAGAGGAGTGTGTTGCTAGGTGCACATAATATCTCCTATAGACCACGTACTGCAGTTAAAGGGCAGATACTAGCAGATTTTATTATCGAAAAACCGGATACTGAAGACTTACCTTCACAAGGCAAGGTGGCAATACAAGACCCATGGATCTTGTTCACGGACGGATCTTCATGCGTGGATGGGTCCGGAGCAGGCCTTATACTCACAAGCCCAGAAGGGATAGAATTCACTTACGCACTGCGTTTTGAATTCACCGCGACAAACAATGAGGCAGAGTATGAAGCCCTAATGGCCGGACTATGCATTGCAGCTCGAATGGGCGTACGCAACCTGGAAGCAAATGTGGATTCTCGGCTAGTGGCCAACCATGTGTTGGGCGAATACGTGGCTAAAGAAGAAAACATGATTCAATACCTAGACAAGACCAAATCACTAATTCAAAGTTTCGACAGGTTTACCATTAAGAAAGTCCCTAGGGGGGAAATCGAAAGGCGGATGCGCTAAGCAAGATTACATCCACAAGCTTTGCACACCTGTCAAAACAAGTATTGGTGGAAACGCTGAAGAGTAAGTCCATCTCAGAGATGGAAATATCCACAATAATAGAGGAGGAAGGACCTACGTGGATGACACCAATAATGGAATTCATAAGCAAGGGCGTATTGCCCCAAGAACAGAGGGAAGCCCGAAGAATACGGCGCACAGCACAGAGGTTTGAACTTAGAGACGGTGTACTATATCGACGCTCCTTTCTGCAACCATGGCTCCGCTGCGTCGGCCCTCTACAAGCAAATTATGTACTCAGGGAAATCCACGCCGGTTCATGCAGCATGCATTCGGGACCACGGTCCGTGGTGGGGCGCGCTTTACGGTCACGATACTATTGGCCTACCATGCACCGTGATGCGCGGGAATTAATAAGAAAGTGCGGCGACTGTCAGGTTCATAGACCCGTTCCGCGCCAACCACAATAGGAGCTAACGTCTATCACGGCGCCATGGCCATTCTACAAGTGGGGTATCGACATTGCAGGTCCCTTCCCCGTTGCAGCAGGAGGATTGAAGCTTCTCATAGTAGCCATAGACTACTTCACCAAGTGGATCGAAGCAAAGGCGGTTGTAACAATTACTGGCAATCAGGTCAAACGCTTTGTTTGGGAAAATATTGTATGCCGCT
The DNA here is from genome assembly GCA_019973895.1 of Chrysanthemum seticuspe. NCBI lineage: Eukaryota > Viridiplantae > Streptophyta > Magnoliopsida > Asterales > Asteraceae > Chrysanthemum > Chrysanthemum seticuspe. Next base: position 223,694,315 of record BPTQ01000005.1, read on the forward strand.
TCGGACTACCTGGGGAAATCATTTCGGAATATGGGAAACAATTTTGTGACAACCCCTTCAAGGACTGGTGCGAGAAGTTGAATATCACGCAGCACTTCGCGTCGGTTAAACATCCACAAACCAACGGCTTAGTAGAGCGTGCAAATCGAAATCTGGGTGAAGGAATTAAGGCAAGTCTGGACAAGCACAAAGGAAGGTGGGTAGAAGAATTATTGCATGTTCTGTGGGCACACCGCACTTCAATCAAAACTAGCACGGGAGACACTCCCTTTTCTCTAGTCTATGGGACAGAGGCCGTCATACCAGCCGAAATTGGGATGCCAACTATTCGCACAGCTGAAGTCAATGTTGCAACCAATGACGACGAGCGGCGTATTGACTTAGACCTGTTGGAAGAAAGACGCGAGCGCGCAGCTATATGTGAAGCAAGATCGAAGTAAAAAATGAAGGGATACTACGATGCTAAAGTGCGAAGTGTTTCATTCAGACCAGGCGACTTCGTATACCGCGCCAATGATGCGAGCCACGCAGAAGACACAGGAAAACTTGGACCGAAGTGGGAAGAACCCTATGAGGTTACTGAAGCATTAGGAACAGGCGCGTACAAGCTACGAGACATGGATGGTCGTGAACTACCACACACATGGAACATTTGCAATCTTAAGCGATGTTATCTCTAGGAATAGGCTACGGCCCAGCACACGGACATTCCCGCACTTTAGTGAAGTGCCCAATAATTACCCGTGTATTTACATTTTGTTTTAATTAGGCAATATCTTATTTATTTTCTTTCACAAAAACTTGCAAGTCTTAATAAAACGTCGCGGTTTCTAGCTAAGTCCGTGACACATTCCAATTTGTTATTTCTATATACTTTATGTCTTAAAATTTCTTATCTTTCGCCTACATGGCGTGCATGCATTTAATAAACCCACGATGGTAACAGGATGGGTAAACCTACTAAATAACTCGTTGAGTAAGAGGGTTGCAAACCATCAACATTGGATCATGTATCCTTGTTAAACACCTTGTTCTCAAGATGTTGGAATAAGTTCGGTGCGCAGCCCACGACGGGTGCGCAACTATGCATACTGTGCGCGTTTAACAAATTAGGAATCAAGACACTTGACTCCTTGACATGATATTTACAGTACGCTTCATATCACACCATACACGATTATGATACGACTACTTAGAAATTATGTTTTAAGTATACCGTGATATTCATACATGACTATGAACTTCCTATATTATTCGCCCTTATGTAACAGTTTGATTCTTAGACAACAAGTACATTTTTTTACGCAAAGACGAATAACTAAGTACAAACATTACAATCTGCAATAATATCAACACGCATTCAAAAAAAGGAGAATCTTATTAAATACCATGCGTTCTTACAAAAATAATATTTACAAATACAAGTTACCATCTACATACTCCTACAACGTCTAAGAGATGAATTCCCCACACAGCTTGCAGCATCCCCAATCTCGTTCAGCTTCTTCAATAGGTCGGAGTCTTGGCGAGATACCATGGCAACGCTAACCGGTATCCCGTCAGATCTGGGGAGATGAGCTGCGCCGATACCGCACAAAATGGCCTTACCTTTAATCCCTTCCTTTTTGGCAAGTCTTGTAGCATGCGTTTCCAACACTTACTTTAAGGGCACTTCCTTCTCCAAGACGAAGGGATTCAAGATATCCTTGGGGCGAGCAAACACAGGTACTCGAAGTTGGGATTCATCGGGTTTCAAAAAGTAGTCAAGCTGTGCTTCCGCATTTTCAGCGCGGTGCCGAGCTAAGGTCAGCCCCCTCCATAATGACCCCTATCGGATAATCCTGGTCGCGCTCTAACTCAGCAATCAGAGGCAGCTCCAATGACTTCATCTTCTCCATAGCAACCACCATATCATCATAGGAATGCGCATTATAACCGGGCACCTTATCAGCAGGCACCTTCAACAAATCAGCCTCTTGAAGCTCCTCAACAGCTTCTGCCTTACCTCGCGCCAAAAGCGTCCACCACTTCCTGCGACTCCAAGGTGCTGAGGGCAGCAAGTCGCAGACCATGGCCGATGAGCCACCTACGCTCAGCGATAGTAGACAGGAGTTGGGGATATAACTCTTCATCATACTCCGGGCTGAGCTTGCGCAACTTCATCTCCTGCGCTTCCAATAAACTGCTCACAGTGGCACCAAAATTTTCCAACTGCGAGACCAACTCTTCTTTGCCCTTCTCAAGATACTTCAGCACCCAGAGACACGAAGCCTTATACCCCGATGACGCAGCACGCTCCTGACTTATTTGACTCATCAGCGCCATCTTTTCTTCAGCAAGCTTTGGGGCGTACGAACTCAGGCCCTCTGCTTCAACCTTGGCACTAGCCAATTGCGCCTCCAGCGACGCAATTTTTTGATCCTTTTGGGCACCCTGGCTGCCTTCTCCAGAGTGTTTGGCCTTTAGCTTCTCCACCAGCGAAGCTTGATGCGCAGCCGCCTATACCAACTCTTCAACAATCTGATCCATTGGCGCATCCCCAGCCACCAATGGCTCAGCACTTCGGCTGTTTGGCTCGGAAAACTCAGAGTGTACAGGACTAGCCCTGGGGGCGACTCCGCAGAATGTTCAAACCTGCACACAAGAAAAGGAATTAGTAATTGTTTCTCTCATAAACAGGGGATGCACAAAACACTTTGATGATATTACTTACTGTGGACCAGTGGTATCAGCCGAAGGGGGAGGCGATGCAACGTCACTCGAGGACGATTCCACCACATGGATGACGGGGCGCTTCTTTCTCGATGAGCTCGCGCCATCACCTCCAAGCGATCTCTTGCGCTTCAACCCCGGGTCCTCCTCCTCTTCTTCCATGTGCTCCGCCACTACTACTTGTGATGGCTGCACTAATGGGGTAGGCGCCTCAGGGTTCGGCATGCTTTGCAGTGGGGTCGTTTCCAGTGCGACAGATGAGCTAGCCCCCGCTTCTCCCAGCTCCATTTCCAGGGTACGCCCTGCTGTAGCATCAAGAATGGGCTCTTCCCCTTCTCTCAGCGGGCGCGTCCCTACATTCACTTGGCGCGGCCTCGCCAGTTGCACGACTCTGAATAAGTCCATTTCTGCGCAACAAAAAACAAACAACAAAACAGATTACGACAAGTACAAAGAAGAAAGGAAAAAGCTCACAGTAATATAGCACAATGAAATGCAAAAGGACGAGCACCCACCCTGGCCATCCGCGCCTAAAAAGATTGGAACCTCATCAGGTCTACCAAAATAATTGCAGCTAATGCCCATGTGCACCAAAAATTCCTCGGGGTAGGAACTAATGGGGATGCGATTGGTGTTTATTGTATCTGTATCCTCCGCACTGTACGATCCAGGGAGGGGGCGCTCATCCTTTGGCAGTGAACCCTGGGTGAAGAAGTCAAAGCGCGAGGGGAAGCATGCTTCATCGACCAAGAAAAATGTTTCTCTCCAATGCCTAAGCGCGTCTAATTTTTCAGTATAACACTGAAGTCGCCCAGCGCCCTTAGCAAATGATACCCACCCGTTTGACCACGTTGTATGGTAAAACGCGCGGAACAGGTGGATAGTCGGGTTAATTGCCAGTAAGCGGCAATTAACCTCGAAGTTGGTGATTTTAGCTGCACCTATGCAGTGCAGCTAGGATATATGCAGACGGTAGTAGTTGAACACGTCGCTCAAGAATAAAGATATCGGCACACGTTGATTCGCGAACTCGAAAAAACGCGTATATACCCCTATTTTCCCTTTGGGAAAGTCCGCAATTGACGCCTTCACACCCGGAACTTCCGGATGCACCGCGAGGGGAATATAATAATCAGAAGCGAACTCTAGAAGTTCGTCCTCAGTTATGTCGGACGTGAAATCAGATAAACCACGAACCATGGTAATGTTTTTTATGGCGCACGCGCGATTACCTTTGGAATGATAAGAGTGTTCTAGGTTGCAAGTTGAAGGTTTGTTAACAATGGCGGAATTTTTTTTTACTGTGATAATCACAGTAAAAGGAAGGTGGACGGTTATATAGTTTTTTTTATCCACACGATGCACGACACGTGGATCCCACTAACTCTGAATAAGTGGCTAGGATATGTTGAGGTGACAAGGGGGCAGTTACTTTCTTCCGAATTACGAGGCTATGTTTGAAATTATTTGGACTAGATTCACCGTATATTCTTCAAGGCGGGAAACTTCTCCGCTACGCTATGAGGAATTTCAATCCTATAGTTCTTAGTCTAGCATCCGCAGTTAGTCACCGCGCATACTAGACTGGGGGGACATGATGACGTATAGTCCGTATTCGGGTCACGAACCCGACCAATGAACGCCATTCACAAGTCCATTTCGAATGGACTAATCCAATGACGGTTTGGGCTCACGAAAGCCCAAGTCCGGAGTTATTTATGGAATAAGATATCGGATACCTCCTAACTTTGGAGATAATCGTTTACCAACCGACTTAGGCGGGATACGCCGAAGGTTGGGGAACACGAAACCAACAAGGATTTCGTGTGTATATAAAGGGGATCCCATCCCTCATTAAAGGTACAATCTAAAACCCTAACTCTCCTATTAACCCTAAAACCGATTACTTACTCTCACGCCGGAGGATAATCGTGGGAGACAATCCCACGATAAGCCTAACGGTGTTTTCTGTTTACTTAGTGCGCATGTCTCAAGCAGCAATATTCAATTGATACGAGAACTGGAGCACAAACAAGGAACGCCCAACTTTTGTATCAACAGCTTGTGCGCTATTCAGCTATAGGCTATATAACTTCAACAACACCAATGTACCTGATCCTGATATCAATCCAGCATTCCTACCAACACTCCGATGACTTTGTCCCAATGGTGGTGATGGTTCGAGGCGTGTGGTTCTTGATACCGACAGCGTTAATAGCTTTGGTAGTTCCTTCTATAATAATTTGAGGAATGGACGGGGAGTTATTGAATCTGATGCCAAGCTATGGAGTGACCGGAGGACGCAGAGATTTGTTCAAGGGTTTTTGGGAGCAAATCGAGCAAGATTCAACGCTGAGTTTGGAAGAGCGATGGTGAGATTGGGCAATGTCGAGGTGAAGACAGGGACACAAGGCGAAATTCGTAGCGTTTGTACTGCTACTAATTGATAATGATGTGGGATAACCGCAAAAACTTGTAACAAATGTTTGAGAAGTTTATTGAATAAAGGGATTCCATTATTATTTGATGATTTGCAGACATGTTAAATATTCCTAGTTTTTAAACCTAAAATGCACATGCATTATTAGAGCATCCACTATGATGATTTGTAAAATGGTTTATAAAAATTTGAAGAGGTCTAAAAAATTATAAACTATAGTGGACATAAGTTTCAATCATATGCGGCATGAATAGGTCTAGAATTTTGAAGAGGTTCATAATTTAATTCTCTTGAAGTATTGAGTGTGTTTTGTAACATGGGAAAGGTTTATGAATAGGTTCATCCATAGCACAAATAAGTTTATGATATGAAAAGGTTTTCAAATTAATAGAGTATTAATTGTATAAACCTTTTAGTAGGTTCACCATTGTGGATGCTCTTAAATAGCAAACGTGCTTTATGGTCCCTGTTCTTTATCAGCCAGCCTCGATTAGCCGATCGATTACCAAATTCATAAGTTGAATAATAATAAGGTATCTAGCCATCTGATGAAATCACAATGCTTGACTACGCAATTTAGAACAAGTCTCTCCTGTAATTTAACAAGTATTTTTTAAATTGTTCTATGAGTTGCGCCAAAAGTCCAACTACTTTTTTTTTTCCTAGTGTAATTATCATTTGTAGAAATCTCTTAGGTATCATACAAGTTTGACACTGCTTATATTTGTATAGATGAGTACGAATTGATATATCATTGTAAAAGAGGCCAACTTTGATAGATATTACTTCTTTTTTATTTTTTATTTTATTTCTAAATGGGTTAATTCCATATATACCCCAATTTAAATCTTAAAATGTCATATTTACCCAACGAAATATCATAATGACATATATACCCAATTCAAACATCATATTTGTCATTTTTACTCATTTCATTATAAAATCAAGTAAAAGTCAAAGTACATCACAAAGTTCCTATTATACCCTTAATAATACAATAACATAATCTAAAATCTTTCAATTTCATCATTTCATGTGTTTTACCCTTTATTCCAAGAGTTTCCCTGATAGCTACTAATATTGTGATCGTTTGATGATTTGTCAGTTGGTTTTCATCTAAATCAGTCATCAGGTCCTTGATGAATAATGTTTGATGTTCATGTGTGTTTACTATAATCATGTTTTATGTTATTATCTATATGTACGTATAACAGGTTAATTAGCATAAGTTTTGTTTACATACAATTCCATTTGCCTGGCAATTAATGAAGGTAGACGTCAGATCGAGTGATGGCATGATGGGGTTATGGTATTGTCGAGTAGTCTAGCTGGTAATCTAAATGTTTTGTACTCTATTTTGCTTTCTCCTTCTTTTAATCCTCACATGATTGATATTTCCATGAAATCTAAATGTTTTGTTTGACAAAATTGTACTATATTTGCTCTACTAGAAGAAATATTTACGGAAGAAGATAGTGATTCTATATTATATCTACCTATATTATAAGTAAGAGGCTTTGAATTACTGTAGTAGCTTCTAAAAATGACACATCAGCTTTGTGTGAGCTCCAAAAAAATGACACATAAGCACATATCACTTGGGTACTATTTCACCTTTGACAAATGACAAATGAAGCGATTTCTTTACCGACTCAACAAATTACTAATACCCACATTTTATTTCAACCACAAAAACTCTCAACCTTCCCCTGCTTCTCTACCGTTTCCGTCGACACCAAATTCCGTCTACGGCAACACCAAGTTTCTTTTACTTACTTATGTCTTATCTTATTTTGGTCATGTATTGCACAACTTTTGTGTAGGTCTTGCTTTATTTAGCTTCAATTTCTGGAGTTATAAGCACATATCACTTGGGTACTATTTCACCTTTGACAAATGACAAATGAAGCGATTTCTTTACCGACTCAACAAATTACTAATACCCACATTTTATTTCAACCACAAAAACTCTCAACCTTCCCCTGCTTCTCTACCGTTTCCGTCGACACAAAATTCCGTCTACGGCAACACCAAGTTTCTTTTACTTACTTATGTCTTATCTTATTTTGGTCATGTATTGCACAACTTTTGTGTAGGTCTTGCTTTATTTAGCTTCAATTTCTGGAGTTGTTCACTTGTGGTGATAAAGGGAGATGGATAACTATAATACTTTGTTACGAAAAGCAAGATAAGACATGCCAACTTTGTTTTTTCTTGCTTCGATTTTTTTTCCTCTTAAGATTAGATCCGTGTGTGTGTGTTTGTGTTTGTGTTCAGATGCATGTGCGGGTTTTGTATCGATATAAGATTTACGTGTTTCTATGTGATTCAGATGATATATGTCTCGTGTATGTTTTGTGTGTGTGTGTGCGCCCGTGATATTTTATTTGTTACATATCCGAATTTGTTTGTGTTAGCTCTTGTTACTTGATTAGTAGAGGGAAAATAAACTAATAAATTACTTGATATTTACAGGTCATGGAGGTTAAGCATAGAGCGTATTATTGGCAAATATATATGGATGAAAGAAACTACATCTATTCTTCATTCCAACACCAGGTATAATCGTATGTTTCTTTCATTATATCAATTTTTAAAGCTTATATAAAACATTAAAACTACACTCTATGTTCACCCCATCCTATGAGAATTTTTTAGGATATCATAGGATGCAAAAAGTTTTTACCGGCTCATTGCTTTACTCACAATCTCTAGAAGAGTCGTTGATTGGAAAGCATCTCATTCGTGGAAAGGTTGAAACACATTTATCCATCTAAAGACGGAGTAATTTTTATCTTCCTTGGCAATCTATTCCACAGTAAAGTCCGAAATATCGATTGTGTTTGCCTATATACTTTTATACTTTTGCTTGTAAGTGTTTCAAATGTAGGCTTTTATGTTTTAAGTTCATTTTTGTTGTCCAAATACTAAACTCAGAAGCATATAATTAATACTTCAACTATGTATATTGAGTTTAAGTTTATTTGAACCATGTATAATTCTAATGTTCTTACACTCGTTTCAACTTTCATGTTTTGTATAAATTGCAATCAATATTTGGTTGTGAATGGTGGTAATAAGTGAAATGGTCAAAGATGGTAAGTAGATAGGATGGGAGTCATTGAGGGTATGGTCCGTTTGTTCCTAGACTCCTATTATTGATAGGTAAGAAACCTTTGTTCAAAAAAGATAGGTAAGAAACCCTTGATACTGTGTATGAAACAGGGTAATACATTTATTTTTACTATTCATGATGTGATGAGACATGGACATTAATGATTTTTTTCATTGATAAGAAACTTGGATGGTCAAAGTTGGTAGGAAAAAATATCTAAAAAGCAAATCGTAAATATTAACAAGATGTAACAAGGATATGAATATATTCTATGAAATACTTCGGAGAAAATTTTGCATTTAGTTTATGTATTGGTCTGGGCTGTGTTTAACACAGCCTTAAGACTTTACTAGTTATTAAGGTATAATAGGAATTTAATGATGTAAACTTACTTTTAAAGAATTTTGTTATAGAATGGATAAATATGACAAACATGTTGTTTAAATAGGGTTTATGTCATTATTATATTTTTATTATATTTGGTTGGGTAAATATGGTATTTAAGAGTTTAAATTGGGTATATATGGAATTAACCATTTCTAAATTAAGAGCTTATTGTTTAGGTTAATTTGTTTGCTATATGCAATTATTAGATTCATTATGCTCAAATTATGGCTCATTATCTCAAATTTGGTTCAGCTACAGCTTAATAAACAAGTGAGGCTGCAAGGGTTGCATTAATACGATGCATTGTGCCTTTGATGATTTGTGCTTGTGCCTTTTATGATATCGTGCCTTTGCTAATATCTCATGTACTTTATATTCGAATGCATGTTAGTTTAATTAACCATTCGTGTCTTACTTTCGTTTGAAACACCCAAGTACTTGTATAATTATGAAGTATGATTGTCAACAAATGCATCCGCAGGTCGATTAATCCAACAGTTGATTTTGTGATGGGTAAAAGCTAAATATGCTTAATGTACTTCCCGCGAGATCTCATTATGCTTCACCTACTCTCAATATTGTCATTATGCTTAACGTAGTTTACGATCAACATATCATTATACATACCCGTGTCCACCCCTTTCACATGAAAAGACTCAAATACCCTTATCTTCATCCTTATACATTGCGGCCATTTTCACTTGCCAACACTTCACCATTTCCGACAACCAAAACCACCACCATCACTTTTTGCCGACCACCACTTATCACCACCACATCCACGTTTGCAAACCCACGTTGTTTAGCTAATGACAAACGAAATTCACTTTGTTAAACCCGCATTGTAATAAAACATATCATCACAATCTACTAGACCCAATATTTTGTTACGTAATCTACCAGCAGATGATGATTCATTCGCATCTAAATTAAGTTACTTGATTACACAAGAAGCTATAAGTGATCATTTATCATCCTTGTTATTCAAAAGTTTTGTCATGTCTTGGCACTATGATTTGGCCTGCTCCCAGTTTCACAAACGAAGATTCACGAACAAAGATACACGAACAAATGAACGAATTAAATTCACGAATGAACTTTGTTAAACGCTATGTGCATTTAGCAGAAAGCATGCGAATGAATTCTGGTGGGAACGAACGAACGAATGCGACCGAACGAACAAAACACATAGAAGGCGAACGAATGCGAACAAACGAACAACGCACATAACATTTAGAACAAAAACTATTAAAATATGGAAATATGTATATGAAGAAGAAGATTATGTGTAAAATGACCAAATTACTCTTAACATACAATTTCTAACGCGTATAATGACAATATTAGAAGTACACTAAGCATAATGAGTTCTAGCTGAAAGTACATTTAGCATATTTAGCTTTTACCCATTTTGTGATTAGGGTGAGATTACCAGTAGTACTCTAAGGCTATTAGCAAAAAGCTAGATGACATTACTAAGAGTAAAAAACGATCATTTTTTTATATTTCAAAAGAGAGATTTGGTGTGTATTAGTTGACTGTTTAAACTCATCAATGATTGTTTATCCTAATATACTCATTTTGAAATTGAATAACCCATCACCAACTATATAACAAATAAAACATTCGGAATTGGTTGGAGTTTGCTCAAATTTCAACAGTTGACTTCGTTTTATATTATTCTATTCTTGTGAACATTTTTATGGTGTTTACCTAGTTGACATAACATAAAAAAATACAAATTTATGTTACATGCGCAACCTGTGTATATTATAATTTATAAAAGATCGTCTTAATTGTTGACCACCGACTAATATTATACATATAACTAAAAGGCGGGGATTCGATGTGGACACGACACGTGTCCTCCGCATTTATTGCAAAGTTTTGCGACTTGGCAAGAATGGCCCCTCAGGTTTAGGTGTCGCTGCAAACTAAGTCCAAACATTAAATGCAAAGTTTCACAACTTGGCAAAAACAGTCCCTGAGGTTTAAGTATCGTTGCAAAGTAAGTCCGAACATTAAATGCAAAGTTTCACAAGCCCCTGAAGTTTAAGTGTCGCTACAAAATAAGTCCTTAGAAGCCAATCCCGCTGCATCGCGCGGGTTCCCACACTCGTTACAACTATGAAATGGGGTTATCCTTAAATTTAATTATTTTCTTGATGAACAAGTAAACCTAAATCTGTAAGATGAGCATCTTTTGAGTTGAATACAGCAAATAAGAAGCTATTTCAAAGCTTATCAGTTTTAATGCATGCAATAAATATTGTTTAGTCAGTTTGATTTGGTCCTGACATTATGTACTTCGAATACTTATTCTTTTGAGTTTAAACCCAAATAATTTGCGTATTAGTATATTGGTCATCAAACAGAATAATATATCTAGAACCTGAGAAGGAAAGGTATGAAGGAGTCCAAGAAAGCACATAATTAAGTAAAAGGAAATACAGCAATTACCATTAAAAATTTGTGGAAAGAAAAGGGATAAAGATCAGACCTTCTTCATTCATACTAAATCGAAAGCTCAGTGAAGACGGGAATAATCTATATAATCATATCGTAGCATTCATCTCTATCACATACACTGGCGTTGGGACGTAAACTTTGACGCTTTGGCATCTTCCAAACATGGGTGGAATGAGAACCCTAATGAAATTTGTTCCGTAATACTACTTTGCGTAAAATATACATAGTCTCTTAAATGTACCCGGTCGAAAAGAACTATGTTTAAAGTTCATGTTTAGTTATTCCATTAACATTCGGAAAGTAGCATAAATTTTACTAAACTCATTCCTTAAACTTTACCGTAAGTTGCAGTCTAATACTTCACATATAGATACAAAACTTAACAGAAGGTAAACATCAATACAACACATCATATCATACTATAATATAAAGCATAAATTCCATTGTTGAGATCTAAACATACCAATATTACTAAAAAAAAAATCACTTCAAATTTTAAAACTTAGAAATATATAAAGTTGGGAAAAATCACTAAATATTAAATAATAACCAACTTTCAACTAGTGTTCCATTAAAGTCACTCCAAATTGTTTTTTTTTTATTATTATTTTTTTTATTTATTGAAAAACCACCCAAGTTTCATATTTGTTTATTATTGTGTAATTTTTGTTTTATGTGCCAAGTCACAATGGCATTAGTAATGACATGTTATATTTTAGATGATGTGCACATTCATTTAGTTGACATGGAATACTAGTTAAGTATTATAAACTTTTGCATGCAATTCTTTCAAAATCGCATATGCTACCGGAGCATTTGCCATGTTATTTTTAACAACTATAATGATATAACTCATACACTATGTAGTAAACATTAACTAATCACAATACACAAGATGCTTAGTTTTGGAATCGTTTTTTTGTTTGTTTGGTCAAATGTGAAATATATTACCAAACACAAAAGTATTTACAAGACCAATCTACAATAACTGTTATTTGGACATACCCAAACTAACAGTTAAGTAGAAAAAATAAAAATAACAAACGTACATTCCATACAACTCTTTATACACACTAACAAAGTATAATATCTATACTGACATCAATACATAAAGAAAACATATCTTCCATACAGAACTTGCATTCTTTATCTTCCAACAGAAACTGCTTCAACATTCCACACCATCATACTATAGCATTAGTTTTCGAATCGTTTACATGACCATAACGGACAACATAAACAAATCAATGATACTAAAACATGAAAAAGAGAAACAGTTAAATAAAATGAAATTGTTTACAAAATATTTGCACCAAAACAGAAGCTTAAAAAGTTCTGCACCTAACCATAAATCCTAAAACAAGTACGAAACTACGAATGTCTACCATAATATTCTCTCAAAAGAACGTGTGCTATATGAAAGCTAAACATGTTTAGACTTCATCAATTGTTTGGCTTTCTTGTCGAGTCATTCGATCACCAACATCTACTTCATCACGAGCAAAGTGTGGTAAGACGTTTCCTGGTGAAGCTGGTATAAGTCCGTTGTGCTTTGCTATAAGAAAAATATATCGTAAATTGGTGTTGAAAAGTGATACATGAAACACCAAACAAAACTAACACACATACTCCAATCATACTTACTGATGTTCCCGCACTAGTAGACGTTTGTGCTTTTGTTGGTAGAATAACCTTTTTAGGCCTACCTTTTGGCCTCACCTCCTTTGGTTGGGCGTCTTTTGGTTGATTCGTGCAAGACCTACGATTGTGTCCCTTTTGTTTACATATTGTGCAAGTAATCCTTTTTCCAATCCCAACTTTTGAATATTTACTCTCTTTCTCAAAAGCATCATGTTTCCTCTTTATGTTAGGCCTACCAGGCATTCGCCTTTCTTTTGGTGGTAATGGTTTAATGTAGTCTATTTTAGGCCAGAAAGAACTGCCTTTCATTGGTCTAATAGGGTAGTTGTATGCTTCTTTGAACATGTCCTTTTTTAGCCATTCACTAACATAAGTCTCCGCGTTCTTGTTGAGGAAGGCCAATGCAGCAATCCTATGAACACAGGGTATGCCTGATACCTGCCATGATCTGCAACTACAAGTATGTGCACTAATGTCTATTGGATTAATGTTTGAAGTCTTTTGGTTATTTATTTAGAACGATAATATGTATTATGTTTGCTAAGATAAAACGTATATGTTATGTATAGATTTAGTTTGGCAAAGACTGGAACAATGTATGGGCTTGGGCCAAAACGGGTCAAAATGGTTCTGATAAACCATTGTGACGTTTAGTTTATGTATACGCCTCTTTAGGTTTTCTATGAAACGTTGTATCTGTTTATGGTGTCGTTTCATAACATATATATAGGGAGAGGCAGTATAGGCTTTGTATCATTCCATACTTGAATCAATATATACAACGTTTATACAGAATTGTTGTTGTTATTTTCTACATCAGAAGCAAAACCAAACACCCCTTATCTATTCTGTACGCCAAGAAACAAAGTAACCATGTCTAATTTCAATCAATATCCAAAGAAAACTTGGCCTAGTGGAACTCGTTTCCATCAGTGGCATTAGAGACAGGATTCAAATTCCTGGGAAAGGCCAAGTGCAAGTGGTTTGTTGCCTTACAAACCACGTAGAAGAATTTCATACGAGACTAAGGAATTACTCAAGAGGAGGTTGCTTGAAATTGAAGCATACGACGCTTCGAAGGGATACGAGGCTGTAACGAGGAAAGAAAAGAGAGCAAGGTGTTATGCCTGTAGAAAACGTGGGCACTATTTCTGGAAGTGCAAAAATAACGAGACACCACTCCATACGAAATCAAAACAGGAGGAAGATGAATGGAACCCCAAGTATCATGAACATGTCCATGTCAAAACAACCCACATGATCAAGGGTACGGACTACGCAAATTGGAACCACATATGGTACATTAGCGACACATATAACAATCATATGTGCCCCACAAAGTCATTGCTCAGGAAACTCAAACCAAGGTTTTCGATGGAAGGGAAGGAGGAAGATGAGAAAAAATTTATTTTCTCATATGGTATAGGCGAGGCATTTGTTGAGACAAACGAGAAGAAAATGGTAATCCCATGTGTTTCATATACACCGGAGGCAAGTTTGAACGTGCTTAGCGCCAAACAACTTTTGGCACAAGGTTTCGAAGTGACTTACGAAGACGACTCATGCAAAGTCTCTTACATGTTTGATGATGAAGAGATAGGGCACGACAAAGGAAAGAACGTCGAAGTGGAGTCAAGTTCGATGGCTAAGGAACACGACAAGTTTTTGGAAAATTACTATGAGTCAATTGATCCAAAAGATGCTTGCATGAACATAAAAGGATTAGAAGATCTCAAATGGAATGAGGGGATGATCCATGATTATTTGGATGACGAATTCTTAAGCATGAATGGAACTCTCTATGTTATGAAGGTTAATTCATTTAAGAAGTTGATTTCGTTTTTAATCATGATCGAAGATGACAATCTAGTATACAAGAATTGGAACGTTTTAAGCAAACATTTTAAAGAGATGGTAAAATGGTTTTAACAAGTCTATCTTGGTCGAATTATGGTGGAACCCTTGCCCCCCGTCATCAAAGGTATAAATATCGATTTACTCGGTCTTTATAAGAGAATAGGTAGTCTAGGAGGCTATCTTGGAGTTACGTTTGGTAACAAGTGGGGAGATGTTGCACTAATACATGGTCTAGAACGAGAAAAATATGAGGAACTAAGAGAATGTTACAAGAAACACATTGACTTAGTAAGGTGTTATTTCGAGACTACATTACGAGCCCGAGGCAAGGACAAACTTGTGATAGCCAAGAAAGAAGGTTATGGGAAGACCCCAAAGATTGAAGAAGGGTCGAATGGGCAGTGGTCATTAGAAGGAAATGCACAAGGACATGTTCTCAAGACGCATAGCAACGAAGATGTTTGGACGGACAAGAAGGATACACCAAGAGGATGATTTCACAATCATCATGAAAAGGAAAGGATGGACGTTTGAAAAGACTTACACATTAAGGGGGACATTGTTGGATTAATGTTTGAAGTCTTTTGGTTATTTATTTAGAACGATAATATGTATTATGTTTGCTAAGATAAAACGTATATGTTATGTATAGATTTAGTTTGGAAAAGCCTGGAACAATGTATAGGCTTGGGCCAAAACGGGTCAAAATGGTTCTGATAAACCATTGTGACGTTTAGTTTATGTATACGCCTCTTTAGGTTTTTTATGAAACGTTGTATCTGTTTATGGTGCCGTTTCATAACATATATATAGGGAGAGGCAGTATAGGGTTTGTATCATTCCATACTTGAATAATCAACATATACAACGTTTATACAGAATTGTTGTTGTTATTTTCTACATCAGAAGCAAAACCAAACACCCCTTATCTTTTCTGTACGCCAAGAAACAAAGTAACCATGTCTAATTTCAATCAATATCCAAAGAAAACTTGGCCTAGTGGAACTCGTTTCCATCAATGTCCACTACATAAGCATCGTACTCATTCATTACTTCAAACTTGTTACAATTGATTGGAATGACATTACAATGCCTACACAAGCAAACAAAAACGTTAATGACAAGGAAAAAGAATGTAGTGAAGTATAATTTCATTACCTTTGCTTCACTTTAATTTCTTCTAATTTTTTTTCTGATTGTAGGTCACACATCATGTTTCAGACTTTTAGCTTTTGTTGCCATTCTAGAAGTTTTTTTCATCACATATGTTCTTATTTCTTCTAGCATTGTGATGATAGGCTTCCTTCGTGCTTTCTGAATCCTTGAATTAAAGCTTTCACTCATGCCAAAGGGTGGGGTTTTCGTGACCCGAAAATATTATGTAACCAGTAGCAAAAGTAAGTTTGCTTTGTGTTTTTTGATCAATCTGCTGATATATACATACAAACAAAGGACATGCTTGATTCTTCCATATGTTATGTTATCATCATTTCATTGAAAGTTGTTCACAAAAGACTATATCTATGTAGTACTAACTTATAACCATTATATATTATACCATGTAAACAAATTAGTAAACTATGTCTTAATATAGAATTATATCCTTATGCCTACTGTCATTTTATGCATGAACAAATGGGTCATGAGGTGCATATTTGCATGATCCAAAACCTAAACAAATAACTTTAACCATCAGGTGCATATTTGCAGCATAAACACGTACTAGTGTACTACTATCGCATTTTTTTGCATATATATTAAATGAGTGTACTAGTCGCATATTATACCTTGTGTTGATTTGAAATTAATGTGAGTTCATACTCCTGTAATGCTATTTTCTTTGCACTACTACACTGACCACCACCAGGTGTCACTTTGCATTTAAATTTCCTTAAGATATATATCCTTTTGCATTGCTCTTATACTCATATCGGAATTTTGAATTAACTCTTTGAAATAACTTTTGCTATCCAATTATATGTAACAAGGGACCCTAAAGAAAACTTTCTCGAACATATGTGCTCCTCATTTAGGCTTTTTATTTGGAATGAACCATCATCTGTAATCTTAGAGGCCCAAAGCCTAAATGGACACTTCCTTGCTCTCTTATTTTTATTTTTGCCCGTCGTCTTTCTCACATCGTCGTCATCGGTTTCTTCCTTCCCACATCTTACCAACAGTCTCCTGCAGTCAGTTACTTTCTTTTACTTGTTTTGCACTTTCAAATTTAATTCCTAGCATTGGTTTAATCTTTTTTCAGTTAATGGTGGGATCATAACAAGGATACACAACACCACGTTCTATGAATCTCTCGTTGCCATCGCTATTATCACCTTCTTCATTAACAATCCAATTTTCAAAACTAATGTTAAATATAATGCAAACTAACTATTTAAACGTTCAATGTACGACCTATTTAAGAATTTTCTCATCTACTTGCTTTTTTTACTTCGAGTAAAATATTTCCGCTCGTGTATCTAATTATTAACGGTATTGATTCTTAAATTTTTTTAGACCTTAGGTGGTCGTTCATCCTTAAGAACGACTCTACAAAGCACCTAAGTACAGGGAAAATACAGCATTCTACTAACTAAAAAATTGTTGGAGGAAAAGTAATAAGTGTTTGTTCTCAATTATATGAATACAAAATATGAGTCACTTAATTTTGCTTACCCACAAATCTATGCTTACCAAGGGACAAATCCCCACAATCCATTTAGTTTGATCTAATGGTGAAGATTAACCTAAGATTTAATAAATAAACCTAAGTCCGTGTTTTTTTTCTTGTCTTTTTGTCTTTCTTTTTTATTTGTATATATATATTTTTTAAAATTCACGTTTTTTTTAAATTAACGTTTTTTTAGTTCACGTTATTCATGTTTTTTTTAATTCGTGTTTTTTTCTTCGCTTTCATACGTTTTCGTCTATTTTCGTCCGTTTTCATACGTTTTCGCTCGTTTTCATATGTTTTCATACGTTTTCATACGTTTTCGTCCGTTTTCATATGTTTTCGTCCGTTTTCATCAGTTTGTTTTCATTTTCGTCCACTTTTCATACGTTTTTGTCTGTTTTCATACGTGTTTTCACGCTTTCATGCGTATTCGTCCATTTTCTTACGTTTGGTCCGTTTTCTTACGTTTTGGTATGTTTTCTTACGTTTTCATACGTTAGTGACTATCACAAGTGATATTCTGTGATATTCAGAATATCACTTATGATTTTCTCAATATCACTTTGTGATATTCAGAATATCACTTGGTGATTTTCTGAATATGACTTTGTGATTTTCTGAATATCACTTTGTGATATTATGAGTATCACTTGTGATTTTATAGATATCACTTTGTGATATTATGAGTATCACTTGTGATTTCATGTTACAAAACATTAGTTGAAAATCACTTGTGGTATTCAGAAAATCACTTTTGATATTCAGAATAGGGAAAATGACGCAAATAGACCACGCGCCCTGATGCATATCACTTTCTAGACCACTTTTATTTTTAATTTGAAAATAGACCGAGGGCAACCGCTGTCATTGGGCAACTCATCGACATTGCGACAAGTGTCCCGTATTTGTAAGGTATTGTTTTTTGGGAAACTAAAAAGCGATGGACAACTGTATAATTTTAAAAAGGGTTCTATCGTCATTTTACGTTAGACAAAAAAGTACACATTCGAATAGTAAAAGTACAGTATCTATTAATTAAGAGAGTTCAAAATCCAAAAGTCACTGACCAATAAAGCATCCATAGTTATCTGTTTTTTCTTGCTTCTCGCAGTACTATTTTCACAAATCAAACCGTCTTCTTCGTCAGCCGCCTGTCTTCCTTGTAACGTCAGTTATGTCACCATCTTTAAAGCTACAGTGTTGATTGCAAACCACATTCGATTGATCAAGTTTTAAAAAAATGTTCCCAAATATGGTACGTAAATATTGTTCTCGTTTTTTTATTACATATGATTATTTCCAATTGGTTCTATGTTATAATAAATCGTTTTTGTTATTCGATGAATAGCTATGTTAGATAGGTGTTAATTCCATTTTATAATCTGTTGCTCTTTTTTATGTGTATCTGATTCGTAATTATGTAGGGTATGATACCTTAGATGTCATTAGTTAAGTATGTAACATTACTTGGTTCATTAAAAAATTTAGTGGCAGTTTGTAGACTAATAAGGAGTGGTTTTTTCATCAAAAGCTATCTGATCCTCTGTACTTTGAAACACCAAAGTTGGATCTGCAATCCCTTTACCCTTTCCAATATCAGTTTGAGTAACTACATCTTTCTGCACAGGTTCACCAATGTTTAGAGTCTTAGCAATAGCTCTAGGTGCAGGGATAGGGTGAGATTGCTTTTGGTTAACCAATTTTATGGCAATCTCATTGTCAGCCTTTTTTGGTTTTGGTGTTGGTGTTATTGATGTGGTTATAATTGTAGCAATGGTTGCCTATGCAGTGGAAACGTCTGAAATGGCAGTGGGCATAATAATAGCAGCAGTGGTTACTCCAATACTAGCGATGGATGCAGCAATACTGGAAGTGGCTGCCTGCACCCCTTCATTCTCCTTTTCTTCAACTGCAGCCTTTAAAGAATCATCTTGACTCTTGAGTTTTGGAAAATTTATGTTTCCTAGTTAATAATATCAATAACTAATGGAATTTTGAGTTTAGTATTGGAATTAAGTCTAGTTAGAGTATATTCGCATGTGAAGAATATCGAGATTGACTATTATTTTGATTATTTATGTTTTCACAAATGATATCATAAAATCATAACATAAAATTTGATGCAGTAATCTAGTACCTTGTTAATTAGATAAATACTTATTACCTTACATACCTAATCAGTCCAAAATAGCACAGTCTTAAACATTTACAAAACACATTCATAATCCTAAAAATCATCAGCATCAGCTGCAACTTCTTTGAGTCTGTTGATAAGATTTTTGGCACATTCAACCATCTCTTGATACTTAGCTTTGACAACAGCATTATGATCTTTCAAAATCTTAAAACTGGTTTGCATCTCTTCATACTTCGCTTCAGCATCAGCATTATAATCTTTGTAAATCTTAAAATCAGCTATCGCCTGTTCACACGTTGCTTCCAAATTAGCATTATCATCTTCGATCCTCTTGAAACGCGCTTTCATATCTTCATACTCACATTCATACTCTAGAAGTTTTTCAATCATTTTCTTCCTCTTATCAATCAGCTCTTGTTTCTCTCTAAAATTTCCTTCTATTGGGAAAGTCTTTCCCGGCTCACAAGCAATTACCATTCTCTTGAAACGGTCTATCATGTCTTTAAATAAAGAATCGTCCAAATTAGTACAATTCGGAGTGCATGTACCATCTTGACACAAAGAACACGCCATTTCGTAAATGATTGTGATGATTGACAATCTAATTGATCTAAATGTCAATTGACTAAAATATCACAGTAGAAGTGAAAGGTAAATTTCACAAATGAAAAGGTGTTTTTAGTTTTTGTGTAGACAACTGTATTATTTATTGACATTTTGAATTGGTGTATAGTGTGAATAATCCAAACTAACTGTAATAATTGGTGTTTGCAAATGGGTTTTTTGTGGTCACAAAGAGTTAGAGTATCAGTGGCCTCTGCATTTTACTTTTTTTGACTTTTTTGTGAACTCTAGCATTTGGCTATTTTGTTTTCACTTTTCACCTGTTTACTGGTAAGTATGTCAGTTGCTTTTTGGGAAATGGTTTTTGTATTTTTAAATCAAATTAATAATTTTCAACTATCAACATCCACACATTCCTCGAGCATTACCAATGCATCAAGTCATAAAAGACTTGATGCATTGAACACAATTACTCCACTGCAAAAAGCATTTGCATATTTAATGTTGGGTGAAAAATGAAATTTTATAAATACAAAAGCTTTTTGACAATAGCTTCAAACACTTGAAGTCTTTACTAGTGTTTTTGTAAAAAGTCTTCCACCAGGGTTGCATTTACCAGGGTGCTTGATCATGTTTTGATTGATATTGGAGGGGGAAAATGGGCTTTATTTTATGCTGCACCAAATAAGGCACTAGAAGATGGTTTAACATTGTTGCACACAGACAATGACGTTCGACGAATGTATGACCTTGCTGATGAGAATGGATCCATGGACGTCTACATTGTGCACAAGCTACAGGCTTTGTCACAATTTTATTTCAAAAACATGGTATGGCAGGAAGAGGACGCTGGCATGCGGTGCGGTAGTGCAACACCTTTCAAAAGAAGGAAGTTAACAAAGCGTGTTGCTATCACGAAAACTGAAAGAGGGTTCGAGATCATAGAAAAAAAGGGCTAGTGCACAAGGAATGGTTCCACCGTTTTTGTGAATGTTTGTTCTTGTAAAAAATAATTATGAGTTTATGCTGCCAACCATGCGATAGTGCTTCTATGCGAAACTTAGTGCTGTTAGGTTTATGCTGTTAAGTGTATCCTTTATGATCATATGGTTAAGAATTATGGTTGCCCGATCGTACAACAAGTATTGCCCAATGATGGCATTTACTTGCCTAGATTGCAAAATGGAAGGTGGCCTGAGGTTCCAACGAAATTGCCCAATAACTTTAACTTGATTGTCATAATTTTTGTGTGTAGATACTAGATGACGATAACGGTTGCGTTTGCTCATTAGAATAGCACAATTGGGGATAAATACGCCCAAAAATACTAACAACTGCTACAAGAGTTAAAACAGTTGTTTTGAAAGTACAAATTAATTTTGATTAAATTGGGGATAAAAAACCACAACATGGTTGCGTTTTTGGAAAAACCAAAGGAGGCTACATGGTTTGAACAAATTATCAATTATATGCATATGTGAATACGCAATCACTGCTACAGTTTAAAAAACCACTGCTAGGGTCGCTTAAACCACCGCTAGTGTCGCTCAAACCACCGCTAGTGTCGACGGAAATATCAACTTTGTTTCTGTTTTCCAAATGACTAGTTGAAGTTCAAATTTTAAAAGTGAATTTTAAAGCGCGGATATGAATGATTTACTTCAGTTTGTCAAACGTGCTTAAGCAACATTTTCAAAACCAACAACAGATGTACAGACATAGCAAACTTTCGGTACAAAAAAGGATGATAATAAACCGATAAATTCAAACGGTTTGTAATTACGGATAAGTCTTATCCAAATACCAAAAAAGGAGAGAAAATCTGCAAGTAAATATTCACGTTCCTTCCCTAGAAATTTTATGACAAATCCAGCAGGAAAAATAGATGCCCAGGAGCCTAGGCACGTGCCTACCCACAAAACAGTAATTGGAAATTAATTATACCGCGTGCAAGAATAGCAAAATCCTCCCTTTAAATACGCGAGGTAAATAAAGGGAAAGCACATAAAAAAACAACCATTCCTCCACCAACAAAAAACAACAAAGAGAAGTTGAAAATGTTAATCCGTTGCCCACGCACCGTCGGTTCCAAAAAGCCCATACATAGCCTAAACCTTTACCCTCCAAAACAAAAACATAAGCGCAAAGCAGTTGCTACGACAACTGAAACATGTTCTTAAATGACTAATAAAAACAATTTGTCGTTTCTAAGACGACAAAAATGACCTATCTCCGCGACCATTCACAACATTCCTTCAACCAAAACCCGTGTCCATTGAGGTTTGTGGAAGCCTGCCCTGACCATATGGCGTACCGAAGGTTGGAGTTTAAACCGATTAGACTCTCATTAGCCATTTGGGATGTTCAAAGTTCAGGCAGTTCTTTCTTAACCTCGCTCTTCCCGAGCGGAAGAAGGATGTATATCATGGGTATTGGGGTCGAAGGAGTGGTAGAATGTGCAAAGAGAGGCAAACAACACGGCCGAAATTTCTGGTCTCAGTCCTCTATTGATTGCAGCCCCGCCCCCGAAGCAAGTGTACGTCTACTAATCTTGGCATATCGGGTTGGACAGACTAGGTTAAAGGTAAAAATGACGAGCTTGCAGGCACTGGGATAAATTTTAGAGCAAACCACATAAATAATTCGTAAAAAAATCCCATGATATCATGTAGGGGATGATTGGTGTATTTTATGGCAGTTCTCTTTCCTCACTCCAATTCAAACCTATCACGTCAGCGTGTAGATGTATTTTTTCTGAATTATTTGTGGTTCTACCATTGCTCTAAAATAAAAGCTGCGCGGATTGGAAAAGCAACCCCACTAAAAGCTCTTCCAGTACCGCGCATAGGGGCGCATAGGGGCGGATTTACACGGGAAACCCGTTGAGAAGCCTATCGAACTTCTGCAGGGAATCCCATATGAAAATACGGCCGCCCCAGGAGAACCAAACGACGGGAAATCCTTCAAGGAAATGATAGCAAACAAGAAGGAATCCACACTCACAATTAAGTCGCGTACCACTGCTAATGTAGTTTTTCACTGCTAGTATCATTGTGTCGGTTTAATATGTAACATTCTAGAATTTCTTGGGTAGGATGTTTTGTACGGATAAGTATGCTAAGTATAATTATCTTGTATATTGTAAAGGACTCCTTAGCTTATAAAAGGAGGTCCAGGCTAGAGTTTGATATAACTTTTCGGCATATTTAGAGTCGATACACTTCAAGGTTGTAATCGCTAATACTATTCAGAGTATTCGTGTATTAATATTATTTCCAAGTGTTTTATAGACCATAAGTTATTGTAAAAACGTCAACATCTTCACTTTGACGTAAGCACATAACGCTTCAGGTTATTACATGTGTAGAGTGAGTTGATTATTTTGAGGTTTATGCGACTTTTCTAAGCGTCATAAAATGGTGTCGTGTCTAGATAGTAGATGACGATAACGGTTGCGTTTGCTGATTAGAATAGCACATTTGGGGATAAATACGTCCAAAAATACTAACAACTGCTACAAGAGTAAAACAATTGTTTTGAAAGTACAGATTAATTTGGATTCAATTGGGGATAAAAAAATATAGAGTTACAACTGCTAAGGAAAAACATAGTTTAGACCCACACACATCATAATTCGCAACACCTAACAATCTGTTGCAATCAATTTCGAAATAAACATCGATGGTGCCCAACTCTTCTGCTGCAACTCACAACATGGTTGCGTTTTTGGAAAAACCAAAGGAGGCTACATGGTTTGAACAAATTCTCAATTATATGCATATGTTAATACGCAACCACTGCTACAGTTTAACAAACCACTGCTAGGTTCGTTCAAACGACCGCTAGTGTCGACGCAAATACCAACTTTGTTTCTGTTTTTTCCAAATCAGTTATAATAAAAAAAAGTCCCTCCTGCATATGGTTTTTTTCGAATTAAAAGGTTGACTAGTTGAAGTTCAAATTTTAAAAGTGAAATTTAAAGCGCCGATATGAATGATTTACTTCAGTTTGTCAAACGTGCGTAAGCAACATTTCCAAAACCAACAACAGCTGTGGAAGCTACATTTTTCCAAAAAAAAGTATATAGAGACATAGCAAACTTTCAGTACAAAAAAGGATAATAAACCGATAAATTCAAGCGGTTTGTAATTACGGATAAGGCTTATCCAAATACCAAAAAAAGGTGAACAAATCTGCAAGTAAATATTCACGTTCCTTCCCTAGAAATTTTGGCACAAATCCAGCAGGAAAAATAGAAGGGTAGGAGCCTAGGAACGTGCCTACCCACAAATAAGTAATTGGAAATTAATTATACCGCGTGCAAGAACAGTAAAATCCTCGCTTTAAATACGCGCGGTAAATAAAGGGAAAGCACATAAAAAAAACAACCATTCCTCCACCAACAAAAAACACCAAAGAGAAGTTGAAGATGTTAACCCGTTGCCCACGCACCGTCGGTTCCAAAAAGCCCATACATAGCCTAAACCTTTACCCCCCAAAAAAAAACATAAGCGCAAAGCAGTTGCTGCCACAACTGAAACATGTTCTTAAA
This sequence comes from Chrysanthemum seticuspe, assembly GCA_019973895.1. NCBI lineage: Eukaryota > Viridiplantae > Streptophyta > Magnoliopsida > Asterales > Asteraceae > Chrysanthemum > Chrysanthemum seticuspe. Next base: position 223,718,860 of record BPTQ01000005.1, read on the forward strand.
TGACTACTAAAAACAATTAGTCATTTCTAAAATGTCGAGAATGACGACTAATAACACATCCCCGCGACCATTCACAATATTCCTTCACCCAAAACCCGTGTCTTTTGAAGTTTGTGGAAGCATGCCCAGACCATATGGCGTACCAAAGGTGGGAGTTTAAACCGATTAGACTCTCATTAGCCATTTGGGATGTTCAAATTTCAGCCAGTTACTTCTTAACCTCGCTCTACCCGAGCGGAAAAAGGAAGTATATCATGGGTATTGGGTCGAAGGAGTGATAGAATATGCAAAGAGAGGCTTAAAATTATGGTCTGCAGTCCTCTGTTGATTGGTGCCCGTTTCCCGAAGCAAGTGTACGTCTACCAATCCTGGCTGATCGGGTTGGATAGACTGAGGTCAAGGTAAAAATGACGAGCTTGCGGGAGCCGGGATAAAATAAAGAGCAAACCACTGCTAATGTAGTTTTTCACTGCTAGTATGATTGTGTCGGTTTAATATGTAACATTCTTGAATTTCTTGGGTAGGATGCTTTGTATTAGATAAGTATGCTAAGTATAATTATCCTGTATATTGTAAAGGACTCCTTAGACTATAAAAGGAGGTCCAGGCTAGAGTCGATACACTCCAAGGTTCTACTCGCTAATACTATTCAGTGTATTCGTGTATTAATAATATTTGTAGGTCTTTTATAGACCATAACTTATTGGTGTGAATTTAATTTGTTAACATTAATATTTGTTTTCAAACATACTATTCAAGTGAACACTGATGAAACGGAAATGTCGATGTATTGTAACTAGTTAGATTAAAAAAAATGTTACATTATTTTTGTTAGGTCACGGATTTTAAAAATACCACAAAATTGTTATAATGAGCAACACAATTGGTTGCTCCTAATTAGTTGATTATATGTGTAGACTAAGTTTATCATCAGTTTGACGTAAGCACATAACGCTTCATGTTATTAGATGTGTAGAGTGAGTTGATTATTTTGAGGTTTATGCGACTTTTCTAAACGTCAAAAAATGGTACAATGCTTTTATGCTTGATTACTTAAATTAAATGTCTGTAATTATAAAATGAATTGGTTGCCAAATTATAACTACTAGTTAATTTTTACTACTGCTAATTATACTGACTACTGCTAGTAAACTGAATAGGTTGTATACTTACAACTGCTAATATTATACGCACAACTGCTAGTTATTATAACAACTGCTAGTGATAGAAGTTGCCCTACGTTCAACAGTTAGTTGCCAAATTGATATTTGGAAACAACTGACTACTGCTAGTAAACTGAATAGGTTGTATACTTACAACTGCTAGTATTATACGCACAACTGCTAGTTATTATAACAACTGCTAGTGATAGAAGTTGCCCTACGTTCAACAGTTAGTTGCCAAATTGATATTTGGAAACAACTGCTAGTTGGCGAGATGAAATAAAAATGGATAATGGCAACAGAGGAAATACTAAATACGTTGACATACAACGTTTCATACAGACGACAACCTACAGCATATTACGATTACTACATAAACCCTTGATAAACAGACACACCAAACTTTGTGTACACAAATTTAATTGACGCAGGGTATTGAAACCATACATAAAACTACAACCACTCGAACAATTTTACAACTGCTGTGACGGAAGATCGGGGGAGTTTCAACAGCTTCCTAGCGAACTCCCAATTTGTCTTGATATTATCATAACCATCGTCCATCAAATCGCTGGCCCTGATATACATTTTCTTTAACGACGTGGAACAAGCAAGTATAAACTTTATTATGTGTAATTCATTCTGTGATCTAGGAAAGGATCGAAAAATCACTGTCTGAATCTGCCCATGACTGAATGTGGTTGTGTATAAATCAAATGAAGGTTGTTCCAAAGGTAAAACACTAAGCGTGTATGCAACCTGGAAAATCAAATAGTATTGAGATAGAAAAACATGGCAGTTTACGGATGTTTATTTGATACGTATGAAATAGAGTAATAAAGTATTACACTTTGTTAGGAATTAGAAATTCCAGGTATTAAAGAGTCGGTCACCTCAAGTATATGTAATCGTTAGAAAGCTCGTAGTCGTAGTTATTCTAAGTTAAGTAGTATTTAGTTAAGTAACACCGTGGAGGACGGACGGGTCTTTACCCACTGTATGCCTGATCCACAGCCCGATGTGTGGCGATATATGTAAGACTATAAATACTCTCTACCTTCCAAGGTAGAGAGTTGGAGCTCATAATAATATCTTTCACTTTCTCTCACTAAGTTCCCTAAACCTCTAACTTTCTCTCTCTAGAATTCCATCTATACGCCACTTTGTGTTATGGGTTGATGTGTATGTGAAAACTAATACTCAACAATTGGTATCAAGAGCCATGGTTAGATCATATCTTGCACATCTTTGGATTTCTAGTGGTTTTTAGGTGGTTTTTGAGTTTGAAAAAGTTTAGTGGTTTTTGCATCATTTGGTTGATTTCTCGGGTTAAAGTTTGGATTTTGTTAGTACTTTTATGTTTAGAATCATCACAAGTGTGTAGGTTTTCATTTGGTAAGCTTAAATCATCTTGGTTGGGTTGTTTTTGGATTGAAAAGTGATGTTTATGTGGTTTTTTCATGCTAGCGACTTAACTCACGGATTAGTTTCTTCGTAGCGACTTGCTTTACAAATTTGTAGCGAGTTACAGTTTTAAACCTAGCGACTTAGATCTAGCGATTTACAGTACAAGTAGTGGACTCTCCACTACGGGTAGAGACTTGGTGATAGCGACTTGGTCTGTAGCGAGTTGCTCTTTAGCGACTTGTATCTTTAGCGACTTGTGTAGCGAATTGCTGCCAAAATTTTGCTAGCGACTTGAGGCTTAGCGAGTTACTACTTAGCGACTTGCATTTGTCTAGCGACTTGGGACTCTCGCGACTTAGTGGTGTAGCGAATTAAGTGTTAGCGACTTAGTGCATTATCTTCTAGCGACTTAGTGCATTATCTTCTAGCGACTTGAGTAATTGTTTACGGTTTTCTCTTGATTTAGTAAAATCCCGTGAAAGAATCTATTTCCCGGTTTAATCATAGAGTTATAAAATCCCGTATAATCTGTTAACATGTCTACCAACGTTCCTACTATCATCTCCACTGTTGCCGAGGATGTTCAAGCAGCTGGCTCAGATACTCGTCCACCCATGCTTGACAGAACTGACTACGATTCTTGGGCTCAACGAATCAGATTGTATTGCCTTGGAAAGGAAAATGGTGTCAACATTCTAAAATCCATTGATGAAGGACCATATCAAGTTGAGACGACTAGAGACATACTTGATACTAATGAAGATGGTACTCCTGTTTACGGAATGGACAGACCTAAAATGTATGATGAGCTTGATGATAAGGATAAAAAGAGATTCGATGCAGATATCAGGGCTTCAAACATTGTTCTTCAAGGTCTTCCTAAAGACATCTACAAGCTGATCAATCATAACACTGATGCAAAGGCAGTTTGGGATAATGTTAATATGCTTCTCTCAGGTTCAGAATTAACTATGGAAGACAGAGAATCCCAACTCTATGACGAATTTGAGCACTTCAAGATGAAACCAGATGAGAATGTCTATGAGTACTATGTGAGATTTCATAAGTTAGTGAATGACATGAGGAACATCAGAATGACTATGCCTAACATTCAGATGAACTCAAAATTTGTGAACAACATGAATCCCGAATGGCACAAGTTTGTCACCGCTGTGAAGCTCACTAAAGGATTGAAGAATACAAACTATGAGCAACTTTATGCCTTCCTCCTTCAGAATGAGAGACATGCTATGTTTGAAAAATTGATTCTCAATCAATTCAAAACCAACCAGGGCGAGACAAGCTCGTCTAATGACTCAACAGCTTTCTACTCAAACATCGGAATCACAACCAAAGCATCACAAGTCATACCCTTGGGTAATGGTAATCACAAACTCATTCCTGATCCTATGTTCAAACAATCTGACGCTGATGCACACGTGGGTAACTTCATCAATCAACTAGCTCTTCTTATTAGTCAAAACATGAATTCTCTCCCACAAACCAACAACAACCTCAGAACAGCATCTAACCCACACAATCAAGCCACTGTTAAAGATGGAAGGATCGTGGTGCAACCAGTTCAGGAAAGACAGTATGATCAGGGAAGAGGTGGAGCTGGGAGAGGTTATGTTGGCAACCAGAATCGAGGAAGGAATGGTAACCAAGGTCAAGCTAAGCCAATCAAATGTTATAACTGTGGTGGTGAGGGACACATTGCAAGGAACTGCACATCTCCAAAGCGTCCACAGAATGCGGATTACTTCATAGATAAGATGCTGCTGGCACAAGCTCAGGACAATGGTGCTGCTTTGGATGAAGAGGAATTACTGTTTCTTGCTGAGGGCAATGCCAAGACCTATGATGCAGATGTGGATGAGCAGCCTATTCAGGAGATAGGTTACAATCATCAGAATGCCTTTCAAGTCGCTGACTGTGATGCATACGACTCTGATGTGGATGATGGACCTACGGCACACACAATTTTTATGGCTAGCATTTCTCCAATGGTTTCTCCCAAGGTCTCTTCTTCACCATTAGCTGGCCCATCCCATGACAAGCTCATCTCAGAGGTATTAAAACTATACGATGATGCTGATGTGCAACAGATGCATGACAAAGTACAATCAACTGAAACTATTGAATCAAATATTGAAAATATGGGTAATATCAATATTGTCCCATATGATCAATATGTGAAACAAAGTGAAAGTGAAGTTGTACCAAGTGATGCATCTTCTGCAGTCAACAATGACTATGTTTTTGATGAATACAATGCATGTGCCCCTGATGATTCTGTAATTTCTGAACTAAATGCCTATAAAGAACGTGTTGCTATTTATGAACAACGTGCTAAATTTGAGTTGACCACTCGTGAGCAGGAAATGGATGACCAAGTGAGTACAGTAATTAGAAAAAGTAAGTTTAGAGAAGAAGTATTGAAACAAGAATTAAATTCCTTGCAAGAAAAACTTTCTAAAACAGCTAAGCAAAAACAAGAACTTCAAGAAAATGTGAAAACGCTTAAGCAAGAATTTAATGCAAAGGAATCAAAACTCTTGAGAGATTTTTCTAATCCGAAAACTTTGAAAAACAAACTTGAAAACAAGTTGTACATACAAGGAAACACCATTCAGACTGCTCACATGGTCACTAAACATCGAGTCTTAAGCGATAAGCATAGCATTCCCCTTGTTGAGGAACCAAATCCAGAGGTAATTAAAAAGGCTAGAAATGCTCATAAGGTGCTTTATGATGGTAATGAAATCCTTAAGCCTAGACAGAAACCTAGTTGTGTTGAGTGCACTGAGGAAGATAAGAAATCAAATGAAATCACTTGGGAAAAGATGAATAAGAAACAAAATGATCCTAAATGCAAAGAGAAAAAAATAATTATCACTCCTCATGACTACAAGAAGGAAAACTGGATTTCCTTGAACAAGTTTAAGCCTCAGACATCGCTGACTCCCGAGCAAGTCTTCTGGAAAAAGGATTTAGATAAGCAGAAAGCGGAAAATATTGTTGAAACAAACCCTCCCCTTTGGAAAATGCCTAGAGCGACTGTGTATCCTCCTAATACACCAATGCATCTTGTACCTAGAACAATTGCCACTAAAAGCAAGACATTAATTAGCCAATACGTTATATTTCAACTATTTGTTGATTTTGAGAAAACTTGCAAGAAAAGGATCACACCCACTGGTATAACTGAAGGAGAAAGGGGTTTTGAACAAATGAAAGAATGTTATTTAATTGAGGTCATGCCCTTCTTTAAACTTCTAAAAGATCACTTTGAGAGTCTTAAAAAGGGGATAGTAACTGATATTAAGGGAATGGAAAAGGAATTTGATGCAATGGTTGTTGAAGTTAGTGACTATGAGCGTGCACTGAAATATAATGAGATTGAGAGAAAGAACTTGCATACATTAAATGAGAATCTTATTACTGAATGTGTTGCTCAAGATGTGTTTTTCACTGCTTCAAATTGCTCTATTAATGCTTCCAAATTTCATGAACTATCTGTGGCCCTGAAAGTCTCCCATGATCGTGTCATTGAGCTTGAAAAAACTAATTCTAAACTAAACGAGAAAATTGAACTGGATGATCACGACAATATCGTTAAACATTTTTCTAAACTAGAAGTTGAGCATTTTAATTTACAACTAAAATTTCAACATCTCAAAGAAAATGTCAAAACTTCAAATGTCAAGACATCTTCAGATGCTCCAGAGTTTGATGCATTTTTTCAAATTAACAAACGTGATGAACAGATTCAAGCTCAGTGCAACACGATCAGAAAGTTGAAAGCCCAAATCTCTCAATTAAAGGGTCAAACGAACAATATGACAGGCTCCCAAATGCCTCCTCCTTTAGATTCTCAGAATTATCAAACGTTTCATCTTCAAAACTTAGTAAATGCTTTACAAAAGGAAAATGAAAGTTTTCTAGAAGAAAATGAAAAGGTTAAACGTCATTTCAATGAGTTATTTGAATCAATTAAGGTCACTCGTAACAAGAATAACGAACAAATAGCTTCATTGCAAAAGGAAATTGAGAATCTGAAGAGTCAGGTAAAAGGGAAAATGCCAATGACCAATGGGGAGAATGGTGTATCAAAGGTTCAATCTTGTAATAAATATGCTTTGTCTGTAACATATGTCCCTCCTCATCTAAGGAACAACAAACTAGCTATTCAAACATACTTCTCATCTCTTAAGGATTGCTTAGAATGCCTGCGTGAGATTGTTGAAGAGGATAAGCTAGAGAAACCTCATGATAATGCAATTCGACATGCATGCTTATATGCCAAACGATCTCAAGAAATCTTAGAATGCTTGATCACAATATGCCCAAAGACATTAGGTGAGAGAATTAACCCCTTGATTCCATGTTCAATGCCTAATGCCAAGTATGATATGCACTCGATTCCCAATGTTTTGAATGTGAACCGTAGTGTGCCTTTGAGTAGTTCAGATTATAGATCTGTCAATGCTAAGAAAGAGAACTCAAGTGTGCCTTCTAGGAGTACAAATCTCAGTACCTCTAGTTTTAAGAATGTGAACCATAGTGCACCTACATGTAGTTCAGATCCCAACACATCTAAACAGGTGATGCAAAGAGTAGTTAAACCAACTAATGTTCCCATTCCCTCTACAGGAGTAATCAGTGACATTAAAAGGAGAAGGTCAAAGTCTCAAGACAATACAAGGAATGATAGGACCTCTCAAGCTAAGAATGTGCACTGGAAGAGAGTAGAAGAACAATCTAGGAACTTTAAGCTTGAATTGAATAAAACGAATCGTGTTGATTCTAGTATTAGCCATAGGCGTACTGTAATTAATTCGAATTCCGATACTATTTGCAAACCTTGTACTAATGTCTGCTTGAATTCTGTTTCTAATCATGAATGTGGTGTTAATGTTCCGCTTAATGATGTTAAATATCCAGTTAATATTGTTAATGCAAAAATTCATGCTAAAAAGGCTAAAAGGCATAAACGAAAGAAAGTTAGAAAACAGTGGAAACCCACAGGAAGAACATTCAGTAAGATAGGCTTTTATTGGGTACCTGTTGGTCATAAGACTAATCAGATAATGCCCACTAGTAAATGGATGCCTACTGGTAGAACTATTCCCTTAAGAAGTGATCACACTGTGTACAGGGCTAATGCTGACACTAGTACTATATCTATTCACAATGATTCCATTGCCTCACTTTCTGATATGAATGCTTCTATTTCTGATGTGGGTGTTCCAAACATTGTTACTAACCAAATGGAACCCATTCTTGCATGGGGATCCCAATTATCCAGTTATCCATTCTTGTCTGTGTTCAATTGCAGATCGTTCAAATCGTTCTGTGGTACCTGGACTCAGGCTGTTCCAAGCATATGACTGGAGACCGGTCGCGGCTCATGAACTTCGTGAGCAAATTCATCGGGACTGTTAGATTTGGTAATGATCATTTCGGTGCTATTATGGGTTATGGAGATTATGTTGTTGGTGATAGTGTCATCTCTAGAGTTTACTATGTGGAAGGTTTGGGTCATAATCTGTTCTCTGTTGGTCAATTCTGTGATTCTGATCTCGAAGTAGCCTTCAGAAAACATACCTGCTTTGTTAGAGATCTTAATGGTAAGGAACTGTTAAAAGGAACTCGTGGCTCAAATCTCTACACCATCTCTATCGATGATATGATGAGGGCTTCTCCAATCTGCTTGTTATCAAAGGCTTCAAAAACAAAGTCATGGTTATGGCATCGTCGTCTCAATCACTTGAACTTCGGCACCATCAACGATCTTTCCAGAAAGGACTTAGTTGTAGGTTTACCTAGACTAAAGTATGAAAAGGATCATCTTTGTTCAGCATGTCAATTGGGAAAAAGCAAGAAGTATGCCCATAAACCCAAACCTACTAACTCAATTACAGAAGTTCTCCATACCCTTCATATGGATTTGTGTGGACCAATGAGAGTGCAGAACATCTTTGGTAAGAAATATGTGTTGGTTGTGGTTGATGATTACTCTAGATTCACTTGGGTCAAGTTCTTAAGGACAAAGGATGAAACTCCTGATATCATCATCAAACTCATCAAACAGCTACAGGTTCGACTTAACAAAATCGTCAGAATTATCCGAACAGACAATGGAACTGAGTTTGTTAACAAACAACTTAGTGACTTCTATGAAAGCATTGGAATCAGCCATCAAAGAAGCGTTCCTCGAACTCCTCAACAGAACGGTGTAGTTGAAAGACGAAATCGAACTCTTGTAGAAGCCGCTAGAACAATGCTGATTTACTCAAAGGTTCCAATGTTTCTCTGGGGTGAAGCTATTGCCACTGCATGCTACACACAAAATCGTTCTCTGATTCACACTGTTCATGGAAAAACTCCATATGAACTTGTCCACAACAGAAAACCTAATCTCTCTTTCCTTCGTGTGTTTGGTGCATTATGTTATCCAACTAATGAGGGTCAAGACTTAGGCAAACTTAGGGCTAAAGCTGACATTGGAGTATTTGTAGGATATGCCTCAAACAAAAAGGGATACCGAATCTACAACAAAAGAACCCGAAATATCATGGAAACAATTCACGTTACGTTTGATGAGCTGACCGGTCAAATGGCTCCTGGACACTCCAGCTCAGGACCCGCACTTCAAAACAGTCCCATTGGCTCATCTCTTGTTCCAAACTCTTCTCAAGAAACTCCATATGTACCTCCATCTGAAGATGATTTAAAGAAATTGTTTGATCCTATGTTTGATGAACTGTATGATTCAATTACTAATGAGGTGTTGATCCCTACAACAGAGGATGCTCATATTCCTGTGAATGAAGTCAATCCCTCAGTCTCAATCTCTTTAAGTCAAGAAGCACCTGCTGCTGATCCTTCAGTCTCATCAACAAATCATCATTCTTCAAATGTACATCATGGAAATGTTTCTGGCATCAATGATGAAGTTAATCCCTTTGCTACTCCTGAAGATGCTCCATTTGAAAACATATTTGCTACTCCTGAATCATCATCAGAACCATCTTCTTCCGGAGACATCGACTCAGCTACCTCAGTTCCTCAACAACTGCCACATGAACACCTCAGAAAATGGACTCACGATCATCCATTAGACAACATCATTGGAAATCCCTCTCGTCCTGTATCAACCCGGAAAAAACTTGAAACCGATGCCTTATGGTGTTTCTTCAACTCCGTACTATCTAAGATCGAACCAAAAGATGTTAAAACCGCCATGAATGAAGATAGCTGGTTCAATGCCATGCAAGATGAAATTCATGAGTTTGATCGACTTGATGTATGGGAGTTAGTACCTGCTCCAGACTGTGCTATGATTATTGCCCTTAAATGGATCTTCAAAGTGAAACTTGATGAGCATGGTGATGTGTTGAAGAACAAGGCTCGATTAGTTGCTAAAGGATATCGTCAAGGGGAGGGTATAGACTTTGGAGAATCTTTTGCTCTAGTTGCTCGAATCGAGGCAATCCGAATCTTTCTGGCTAATGCTGCTAGTAAGAACATGGTAGTATATCAGATGGATGTGAAGACGGCATTTCTGAACGGAGATCTTAAAGAAGTCGTCTACGTCAGCCAACCTGAAGGATTTGTGAATCAAGAGCTTCCTACTCACGTTTATCGTTTGAAGAAGGCTCTTTACGGTTTAAAGCAAGCTCCAAGGGCATGGTATGATACACTGTCAAAGTTTCTTCTATCAACCGGATTCATCAAAGGAGCAGTTGATCCTACATTGTTCACCAGGAAGTCAGGCAAACATTTAATTCATGTTCAAATTTATGTTGATGATATTATTTTTGCCTCGACTGACCCAATGGAATGTGATCGTTTTTCAAATGAAATGAGTTCAAAGTTTCAAATGTCAATGATGGGACAAATGTCATTTTTCTTGGGATTACAAATTTCACAAAGTCCCGGAGGCATTTTCATAAATCAATCTAAATATGCAACAGAGATTTTAAAGAAATTTGGATTTGATTCAAGTGACCCTGTTGACACCCCCATGATTGACCGAACCAAACTAGATGAGGACCTCTCAGGGATCATGATTGACCAAACAAAATATCGTAGTATGATTGGATCCCTGATGTACCTCACAGCTAGTAGACCAGACATCTTGTTCGCTGTTTGCATGTGTGCTAGATACCAGGCTAAGCCTACTAAAAAGCACCTTGAAGCGGTTAAACGGGTCTTTCGGTATCTTCAAGGAACCATCAATATGGGACTTTGGTACCCAAAAGACACCGGTATGTCACTAACAGCATATGCAGATGCAGATCATGCAGGGTGTCAAGATACTCGTCGAAGTACGTCAGGAGGTGCTTAGTTTTTAGGTGATAAGCTTGTGAGCTGGTCTTCAAAGAAGCAAATGAGTACTTCTATTTCCTCTACAGAGGCTGAATACATAGCCATGTCATCTTGTTGTGCTCAAATCTTATGGATGAGATCTCAATTATCTGACTATGGCTTTGAATTCAACAAAATCCCTCTGTACTGTGATAATAAAAGTGCTATTGCTCTCTCATGCAACAACGTTCAACACTCAAGAGCAAAGCATATCGACATTCGACATCATTTCATCAGGGAACAAGTGGAAAAAGGTGTGGTGGAACTTTATTTTGTGAGGTCTGAATATCAGTTAGCAGACATATTCACCAAAGCTCTTCCAAGAGAACGTTTTGAGTTTATTCTTCCACGACTTGGTTTGAAAAGCCTTCAACCAGAAACTCTCAAATGTCTTCAGGAGGAAGACTAGGAGTAAAGGTCTATCTTCATCTATCTCTTATAAATATTTATTTGAAAAACAAAATACAAAATTATAAAACCTTCAAAAATCAAATAGAAAAATATAAAACGTTCAAAATCCATAAAAATCTGAAAAATTCGAAAAATCTTCAAAAAAAAAAAAAAAAAAAATTGTCATTTTGTCATGTCTTTCTCGGTTCGATAATATCTACGGTCTTTGTACTGTCATTCAAAGAATGACACGGGACTTTAGATGTTGTTCGAATTCTTAAAAAAAAAAAAAAAAAAAAAAATTGGGAGAAAGAGAAACAATGGTTTATTGTCATTTTCAGGCAATAACCCGGTTTTTAAAAAGAAAGAACAGAGCCATGTTTTATCATGCTTTCAAAATTCCATGCTCTGATTCTATAAACATTTATCTACTGAAAACTAAATGCTTTGAAAAATAACTCGGTCTCTATTTTTGATAATCATCAGGACTTATTTGTCAAAATCTCTATCTCTCAATCAACAACCTATGTCATTGATTGAGGGGGAGAATGATTTCAATTAAATTAAAAAAAAAAGTTATTTGGCATTAAATTGTTTTCAAAAGATGTACATGCATGTTTTATCAATGGAGTTTTTAAAGTCTTAAAATCCGATCCTTATCCGATCCTTATCAGTTAAAATGCTTTCATAATCAAGTCACAATTCTCCTTAAAAGCTTTCAAAATCAATTTAAATATATAAGAGATCACAAATCTCAAATGATTTGATAATTGTGATCGGGGGAGAATGTGTGATTTAAATTGGATTTAAACTGATAATTCGGTAAATGATGTTATAAGGATGTACATGCTGTCCTTCCCACATGTGATAAACGATTTCAAATTTTCAATGCACATGTTGAGGGGGAGCATCTATCTTAAACCTTTGATTTGAAACGTGATCAGTTATCTCAATGTGCAAGTTCCCTCTAGTATGTGCAAAACTCTTTTCAAACCTCGAGGCACATATTGAGGGGGAGCGAATTTATGGAAACCTCATCCTTCCCGGAAATGTGGTAATCAAAGAAGTTAATTCTTTCTCTTGCCTCCGTGTGCAAAACATTTTTCAAATACTTGATGCACATGTTAAGGGGGAGTTCTCGTTCTAAAAATATCAAAAACAATTCAGGTACAAAATGCTTTGATAATATATCACAAGTATCTGAATTGATTTTCAAATGGTTTTCAATTGGTTCCAATGGCAGATGAACAATACCAAATAGACCGACCAACTTTACTTTATGTACGGTGATATAAGGATGATAAGGTTAGGTATGTGTTCCCATGATCCGCCAGAACCGGAGGGATCTACCCAGGGACAATCCACTAGTTAGTGTAGAAGTCCTTAGGTATGATGATAAAAGGAGAAAAATGAGATATGGGAAGAGTGCGGACTAAGACTGAGCTAGTACTGGAATAAACCCAACAAGGTTCTAGCTATGAAGTCTCGGTAAGCACTGAAGGGGTTGAAGAATTAAAAAGAATTGAATGAGGAAAGGGTGAAAACAAATAGCCCTCCATTTATTCATCCTTAGGGCAGAAACCGGGTTCAATTCATATGCTACTGATGGTAACATCGGTATTGAAGACAAGACGTCATGGACCCAGTGACGCACTGCACTTCAACTTTTCAAACCACTCAAGTTCCTCTTAAAAGGACTTGTTTCATTCTCACGGGGAACCGACATTATCTATCGACTTTCTCTTAGAGATGGTTGATATTGAAGAAGGAGACCCTCTCCCTAGTCTCCGGTACAGGATCCAAATATGCACAAATTGAGTCTAGAGCCACGAGATCATCAATAAATCTCATTAGGACATTTTCAATGAATACTCTCTGTTTCACACAATGTGGAAAGAGAGATTATATCTTGAGTCCTACGCATTATCCTTGTGGTATTGCCAGAACATCTGAGTGATGTGTTAACATATTCACAATGAAGATGGAAAGCCTTCTGGAGCCAACATCAAACAAGCTCCTGGTAGGTGGCATGTGAGATCTATTATATAGATCAACCATGTGACAACTGAACAGAAACAATGGGGCGATTCAATCTTTTGAATCAATCCTGGTTCAGGTTATGGATTGACGGATACCTTTGAAAAACCGGTCTTTGTGCTTAATAACTTTCTTCTTTAGCACATCGACCGTGTACTCATTTTTCAAACCAAAAGGTGTTTTTATGATTGATAATTGATCTTCAATAAAACCTTCGTTTTATTGCAAAAACAATTTCTATTGAGCAATACTCGATTGTTTTTCAAATCTCTTTTCATCAATCAGTGAACTTAAAATTCGCTGGTTCACTCACTCCGTGTTATCTTCTTTGAGATGTTCCGGTTTGAGAACAGCTAGAGCAGCTGCGAAACCCTGTCAAGGAAATTCTTCGGAATTATACCTGATCACAGGCAGTACATGTACTGATCAACGGGGAACCGTGGGCCGTGTACCTCAATTCAACGAAAGTGATCAAAGACACTTTCGTGCGATTTATTGCTAACTGTTGTATGCAGGTACGCCCGACGTTTGCAGCTGATCAGAATGAAGCGGTCAATCCATAGCCGCATGCTCACTTAACACATTCAACTCAAAAGAAATCATGATTAGTGCATCAATGACTCTGATATTTTTACTCCATGCTTCTGCTACGCTGCTGCCAATATCATGATTCAACAAAAGCTTCCGCTACTCTGATGAGAAGATATCATGATCCAGAATGTGAGCATGTCGGTCCTAAAGTCACAACATCACATAATACCAACACCACAATGGATGTCTCAGAGATTTTTGATTGCTGATGATCTCAAAAGCTGGTTCAAATTTACTATCACGTGGATCAGTAAAAGACCTCCACTTGAAGTAACCAAACATGCAATGTGAAGAATCAATGACTACGAGCTTAGGAACAAAGGACTACATCAAGAATGCAAGAACAATTTTTAATGTAATATCTATTTGTATTCAATGTAATTTTGGTACATGATTGAGGTGACCTCCCTTAGGGGGAGATTGTTAGGAATTAGAAATTTCAGGTATTAAAGAGTCGGTCACCTTAAGTATATGTAATCGTTAGAAAGCTCGTAGTCGTAGTTATTCTAAGTTAAGTAGTATTTAGTTAAGTAACACCGTGGAGGACGGACGGGTCTTTACCCACTGTATGCCTGATCCACAGCCCGATGTGTGGCGATTTATGTAAGACTATAAATACTCTCTACCTTCCAAGGTAGAGAGTTGGAGCTCATAATAATATCTTTCACTTTCTCTCACTAAGTTCCCTAAGCCTCTAACTTTCTCTCTCTAGAATTCCATCTATACGCCACTTTGTGTTATGGGTTGATGTGTATGTGAAAACTAATACTCAACACACTTACTCTGGTTTCCAGATTTTTCAAGTTTGGAGATACGCGAATCATTTGGACGATGAGTGACACGATAACAGTCTCGCCAAAATCAACTCCTTTTAGATTCAGATTAACGAGGGATACAAACGGCAAAGGGACATTCATCCTGGAATTACTATCACGCATCAACTACAACAGGTCGAGTTTTGGGTTAGTTTCAAAGATTAAATGTCGTTACAGTTACACATATATTTAACATTGTAAAATTAGGAGTGTAAATCTCAAAACGGTCTTACCGTGCAATAGTCAAAATCCGATGTAAGGGACTCAAGAGATGGAAGTCTTGTCAGGTGAAAGATATTGGATGCTATGATTTTCGTGACAGCATTCGAAATACCAAATGACAAATGTAACTTCTTCAAATTCCTAAGACTTGCAAGATTCCATAGTTTCATCCCGTTTGTACTCTCAACATCCAATATAAGAGACTCAAGTAAGGGACAACCAGCAATTAAATCCCAAACTGTACCGGTAAGAAATTTGACTAAACACAATTCTAAGCTCAATAAATTTGGAAAACTAGTGAAAAACACCAAACTAGGAAAATCACAACAATGAATTTCAAGATGTTTCAATTCAATACGCCCGTAAAGTTCGGTTGGCAATGTAACTGGTTGTCCATACCAGTTTCTAACTGTCAGCTCCTGAATTCCTTGCAGTGCCAAAAATATAAGCCAATCACGAATCTCTTCATAATTCAAGTCTTCCATTCCATACAACGGTTTGGGATCTACAGAGAAGATAAACTTTTTTATGGGACCTGTAAGCTGATTTAAAAGTCTAGTAACATGGCTCCCATCAAACTTATATGTTAAATAATAAAAGAAATCCTCATCAATTATGACTTCGGTGACCAAGGTCCACTTAAACCTCCAATTTGTAGATAAAATAGAGGTGCTCACCGCTTCTGTTATTGGCAACCGATTCAAAATGTTACCGATCACTGTATCTGGCATGTTGCTAATATAATCTCTCATAATGGTGATAACATTAGCTCGAAACGACATGGTTTTCAAGGAAATTTTTTTGGTTTTTTTAATTGTCGACAGGAGGCTTTGGATGAGGGTTGTTGATTTGCAATTGATGGTCAGAACGAGGGTGTGTTATGATCATTATATGTGGTTGTTGGGTTGGTTCATTAATTCGAGCGCCCAAGATACAAGCTTTTCAAATTTGGTCCGTAAAATATGGCCAAACCCCATTTTACTGCCTCCAACTTGGCTAACTGGAATTCCTGCTACCCTGAACTTTTAAGGGCGTGGGACGGTACCCTAGGTCATGTGCCGTTAAATATTTGATGGGCCCAATTAAACCTATTAGTCTTCTACATTAAAAGTCAAATATCCAGAGAAAACAAAACGTCGCCTCCTTTAATGTTGATCCTGTGATACTTTAAATAGAAAATTTTTAGATTTTGTTGTGAAAAATTTGTGAAAGGTGAGTTTTAGTAGATTATTTATTCTCTATTGTTGTTGTTTGCTTTTTAATTATATCCAACTACATTAATACCAACAGTACATGTTATAGTTTATTAGGGCCATTGTTAATGATTGTAAAGTGAGGATAAATTGTTATTCTGTCAAACGACATTATTTATTGATGTATTATATTGGTTTACCATTATGCAAGCATGCAGCATGAATGATAATGACGATGGAGGGTACGAGGAACATGACGTAGATGAAGATGATTTTGAAGAAAATAGTGAACATGAACTTGATGCAATGACATAGACTCTTGATCCCAATCAAGATGAAGAGATGGCTCTTGGTATAGAAGTAGTAAAAAAGCACTACAGGATCTTGCAACATACAAGAGAACCTACTAATCAAGATGAAGAGATGGCTCTTATTACGTTTGTTCTGTGATACATGTTTGGCTTATTCAATATTTCAGTTTAATGTGTCTGCAAACTAAGTTCAAAGTTAGGTATGTATTTTTACTACCGCTATAGTTAATTTTACTACCGCTAGTAAAAATGAAGTGGTTGTAGACTTACAACTGCTAGTCATTTTTACTACCGCTATACTTATTTTTACTACCGCTAGTAAAACTGAATTGGTTGTATACTTACAACTGCCAGTATACAGGTTACTACTGCTAGCTATTTTAACCACTGCTTGTGATAGAATACATCAACGAAATGATGCCACTGTCGTTAATACTGTTGTGTATGGCCGTGTTTGTGCTGCCCGTGTGTAGGTGCTGCTGATACCATTCTGGTGCCCTTGTGTAGGTGTTGGTCTGACTATTCTGGGCCTGAATAGAGACATATTGGTTTAGTGCTGCTAGTATTAAACTTACAACTGCTAGTTAAATTGTACTAGTGTTGAATGGTAAATCTGTTAAGTTCAAGTGTGCATAGTCACTACTTGGTAGTTATTAGTTGATTGTAGAATACGAATTGTAACAACTAGAAGGACTCATTGGTTTATAAAATTAGTCAATAAGGAAAAGAAGTTGCCCTAAGTAGAACAGTTAGTTGCCACATTGTTTATTGGAAACAACTGCTAGTTCCCCAGATTAAACAAAGATGTATAATGGGATTAAAGAACATAGGAAATAGTAATACGTTGACATACAACGTTTCATACAGACAACCTACTACATATTACGATTACTACATAATTATGAGTTTAATGGTTACATAATATATAACCACTTGATTTATAAAATTCAGCAAGTACGTAGAAAAAGCTAACCACTCCATGCTTCCTTCACATACAAACATTGTACTAAAACCACAAAGCTTCATTCCTATTAAGCATGATCCCTAACTTCTGCCGAACAAACCTGTTGAACATGAATATAATGGTGTAAGTTAAAAATAAAACATTAATAGAATGGTAAGTTAAAAATAAAAATAAAACATACTATAAACAACATGGTCTGGCTAATTTAACAAAAGAAGCGATTCTTTGTATGGGGCGATGTAGAAAGATCCTGCATCTCCTAACATTCCCATGCAGACAAATAATTCAAGTTCTTTGTTGTACACAAATACCGACTGACCCAAATGATTGGCGCTGTACGCTTCCACTATTGGAGCTTGATCCTTTGTAAACCCAAGCAAACAAACCGAATATAGGGTAGGGATGGCGAATAGGCTTCTAAATGATGTTATGGAAGAACCATTGACGTCCAACAACCATCCACAAAACAATGGAATGTCTTCACCAATGATCGTCCCATAAATCACTAGAGAGGTTCCAAGATCGAAAACATTGAATGGAACTAGGAGTTCATTTTTTAAAATCTGTGGTAGGTCTATAATTTTAAATTGGTTGGTTACCAAATCAAAAGAAATCAACATATAAATCTTATAAATAACACCGTCCTCATTAGTTAACTTTTCACTCCCAGTCCAATAGAGAAAACGACCTACAACTGCATGACTTTTATGTTTCAATTTGATAGTTTCACGAGGGGGGTGGAAATTTTCAAGGATTGTCCACCTTAACGAGTTCAAAGAAAAGACAGAGACATACCAGAAACCACTTTCGAAAACAGGATATGAGACCTTCACGATCGTCGGGTCAAGAGTGTCCAGACGGACGGCAAAACCAAAACAAATCTTTTGACGTTCGATTTGATGCGTGTAAACCGGGACAAATACTGCAAGTGATTTTTTGTTTGCCGGGTTCCAAATAACAGTCATTAGATTAGAACCATAGACAAAACACCAAAGACCATTAGAATTGCCAACTGTAATCATAGATGAAAGCATTAAATCTGTATTAAGTGGCGTAGCGATTAGCTGTTCATCTAAAGCTAACACAAAACCTTGGTCACCCATATCGAATGTTAGGGTAAATAAACACTGATCATTACGACGAACACCGTAATTAAAGATGAAGCTTCCACAATCTATACTAGCCTTCCATAACTTGCAAACACTACGTTGCTGGAGTTTAGACATAGGAGGTAGCCTACGGAGGATATCTAGTTGAACATCCAATGGGATATTGTCAGACATATTTTCTAAACAAAAGCAGAAAGATTGGGATAAAGATATGAAGTCAATAGACCAAAAGAAGAAAGAAAGATTTTGTTAAACAAATTGTATTGAAGAAAGAAGAAAGTGATTGGGAACACAAGACATTAAAGGACATGTACTCTGTGTTTTGTGGGCGTTTGTTTTTTTGTTTTTTTAAAAAAATATGAAATGACAAAACTATCCTCGTGTATAAATACAAGTTGCCCAAAAACCATAAAGATGCCCAAAAAATAATACAAGTTGCCCAAAAAATAATACGTTACAATACATGACATATACCTTCAAAATACGTACTTGTGTCATAAGTTGTCGGACACATGGCAGCCCCTGGTTGGGTCCAAGAAAAGCGGTGGGCAACATGTCTATTTTCGAATTTTAAAAGGGCGTGGTCCATAAAGTGATATGCATCAGGGCGCGTGGTCTATTTGACCAATTTTCCCTTCAGAATATCACAAGTGATATTCTGAATATCACAGAATATCACTTGTGATCATCTGAATATCACTTGTGATATTTAGATATCATTTGTGATATTCAGAATATCAATTGTGATATTCTAAAACATATGAAACGTCTGAAAATAGCCGAAAACATTTTAAAACGGACGAAAATGTATGAAAACGGACAAAAATGTTAGAAAACGGATAAATATGTATGAAAACGGACGAAAACGTATGAAAGCATAAAAACACGTATGAAAACGGACGAAAACGTATGAATAATGGATGAAACGTATGAAACCGGACGAAAATGTATGAAAACGGACGAAAACGTATGAAAACGAGTGAAAACAGACGAAATGTATGAAAGCAAAGAAAAAACGAGAATTAAAAAAAATGTGAATTTAAAAAAAAAAAAAAAAAAAAAAAAACATTAATTAAAAGTAAACGAGAATTTAAAAAGAAAAGAAAAAAAGGATATAAAAAAAGAAAGACTAAAAGACAAGAAAAAAACATGGACTTTGATTTATCTATTAAATCTTAGGTTAATCCCCACTATTAGATCAAAATAAATAGATGATGAAGATTAGTCCATTGGTAAGCACTAAAATGATTGTAAGCGAATAAAAATTGCTCTACAAAACATTGTTTACATACAGTTTAGACCCTAACAAAACTTAATTTAATGACACATAAATTGTATTAAACATAAGATACAATTGTCTAAAAGCTTATGTATTATATATGAACACTAAGTTGATACAAAAACTTAAGATAAAATCAAACTCAACAATTTTTAAAATCAACTGACGATTTTCTATAAACTAATTACATTCTACATTCTTATGAGACGTCTCTATTTATAGTCTAAATAATACTACCTCCGTCCCAAATTAATTGTCTTCTTTTGAATTTTTGAAGTCTTATTTTTTCAACTTTGATCTTAAATATTTTTGTTTCTATTATATAATAGTTGATATAAATTATATGAATAGATTGGTTTTAAAATATATTTTCCATTGATATGATTTTCATCAAGTATTGTATAATACAAACAAAAATATTAAAGATTGAAGTTGATAAAGAAAGACTTTAAAAAGTCAAAAAAAGACAATTATTTTGGGACGGAGAGAGTATTTACACTTTGGTACACTTCGTTTAATAGCATTTTAGAGCAATTAACATTTAGCATTATTATTAAAAAGCTCCTTTAGAAGAAAGCAGATGTACACTTCGTTTAATAGCATTTTAGAGCAATTAACATTTAGCATTATTATTAAAAAGCTCGTTTAGAAGAAAGCAGATAGCATTTATAAAATTATAAAAAAGCTAATTTCTTTTTGCTCTTTGAATAAGCATTTAACATTTAGCGTTACGTCATTTTACACATTAAAATTACAGCTACTCTATCAAATATTTACTGATAACTACTTACTGGTAACTACTACTAACTACTACTGCTAGTTTCAACAAACACACCCTAAAAATGTAGATTATAATAAAGAAACTAATTCTTAATGAGATAATGAAACTTATTCATTATCCCTAAGTCAAGCCTTTATGAGTAAATCTTGAAAATTCATTCTAAAATAGCTAGGGTCTACTTTTGTATTATCTTTTGTTGATGTCGACATTTGCTTTAATTGCATGTTTTCAAAATGAGAATTGATTTGTACATTTTCATTATTGATTGAACACTTCAATTAGTGCATTAGACATTTGATTGGATTATACAATTGTATTATATTTATATCATGGAAAATACTTGTACAGTGAGTGTGTAAATAAAAAAAAATGAGTTTGCAAATCACTTCCTTTTCAAAATAAGCATGAGCTGAAAACTTTGTTCGTTCAGTTTGATAACTATTTACCAGCTTGAGGAAAAAAAGAAAAAAAAAAACGGAATCTAGTTTGTTCATCCCATCAGCTTAAGGCATCAAGTAATCTAAACATATTAAATTAGACTAATATCATATTATGGTAAAATAAAATGACTAATATTTTTTTTAACAATCTCAACTTATTTGATGATTTTAAACAATCAGGGTTCTAAAAGATACGTCATGGTGACGTTAAAGTGTGGGGCGTGACTTTCACATTACGCAATAGATGAATACGTCGGCTTTAGACGTGGCGTGAGATGAGGCGCGAAAATGTGTGATAAGACGCACTAAGACGCGAGGCGTGACGCCTGCTTGAATTTACCTACGATGAAAACCTTTTTTATTTTATTTTTTTTTATTATTTTTTAATAAAGTGAAGAAGATTACATGCAAGGATAATTTCTTGACTTGATTCTTTATTTATAACACTTTCGTATATATGAATTATGATATAATATATAAATCTATAATTACTTCATATTTTTTGCCGTTTAAGTTACGCCTTAGAAAACGCTATATTTTGCCATAACTTCTAAGTCGTGAGGCTTGACCATGCCGTCATGTCATGCTTCACGTTATTTATAACCTTGATTACAACTATGCAGCTGATTATGTTCATGATGCTGATGGGAATATAAATATCAAAAATTGTTATTGTGATTCTTAAGAATGTACAAGCAAGCTTTATTAAGTAAGTTGAAACTTGATGTTTTTTTAATGCACACGTTATATGTACTTTTTTCCCGTAACAAGAAATGGTCTATACATTTTTTCAGTATCTACTAGACCAAGAAACCATGTACCTTTTGACGTAAACCGTCAAAGAACCCATGTGTCATCGTAAACCATGCGCACGTATACCTTCTGGTCGTAAAATCATTTTTAGTTAAGTTAATTCATTTATAATTAATTTAAAATTTTATTTAAATAATTAGTTCATATCATTTATATTTAATTTAAGTTTATTTAAACAATTAAATTAATTTAAATAATTTAATGTAAATAGCTTAGTTCAGATAACTTATATTATTAAATTTTAATTAATTTAAATCTTGATTAAAATAATTCATTTAAACCATTTATAAATAATTTAAATTTATCTAAATTAATACTCCCTCTGTCCCATATTAATTGTCCTATTTGACTTTTCAAAGTCTTTCTTTTTTCTAACTTTGACTTTAACTATATCTTTTTGTGTTATACAATACTTGATGCAAAATATATGAATGGATTAAGTTTTAAATGTATTTTTCTTTGGTATAATTTTCATCAAGTTTTACATAATACAAACAAAAATATTTAAAGTCAAAGTTGACAAAGAAATACTGCAAAAGTCAAAAAAGGACAATTAATCTAGGACAGAGGGAGTAACATAATTGAATAACTTAAACCTGAGACGAATTTTAGCGAATACTTATTGTCACTATAAATTTGGCGGGTAAATAACGCTTAGGCGAAAAAATAAGTGTTGACCATGAGTGATAATCTGTCGTTGCCACACTTATAGCGACTACTTTGTCGTCGCTATAGGTTATAGTGTAATTCAAAGATTTGATATGAACTCCTTTTGTCGTCTAGCTAAACTTTAGCGACCACACATTGTTACTAGAGGTTTTTGTCAAGAACGGTGCCGTGGAACTAACTTTTTTGTCATGTAGTGGATACTTAGGACAACATGCATAGTCGCTCAAGGTGTCCCGTCGCGAGAAGTGGAAATTGGTGTAGTGCTATATCCTTTGGGAAGGCTCAACCGGCATCCAAAGGTTAGACAGGGTCAGGTTTTTCATCGATTTAAACTTTTTGGAGAATAATCTTTTGTATTTAAATTTAAACCAACTTAGCTAGTGCAATACTGTGCGTTGCACGGGTCTAACGATTAAATAACTTACAAATCATATCGAAAGACTTGTAATTATATACTTAAAAAGAAAAAAACAGGCATCAACATAACAAAAAGCTAACGTTTTGAAAGTGGAGATGGTTCTAATTATTTAAAGATGAAGTATAAATTCAAAACATGTCAAAGTACTAAAGAAATGTTTGAAATAGTGACACCCATAAGGTGGAGCTAAAGTGATTAAATTGAAGATGCAAATAATTTTAATAAACATCTAATAATGATGAATTAAAAAAATTACACAAAATAATTTAAAAGTCAATTTCAGTCTCATTTGCACTAAGAACGAAATGTGTCCCAGATACATTTTGTTGCGGTAAACATGAAACTTGGTTTTTTTTTCTTCCTTTTGATATTGGCCACTGAAAAAACATCAAGCACTTCTATCTTACATATACATAAAAAATAGCAAATTAATAAGATACATATTAAGTTATATTTGATTTTTCGAGTAAGTAATACATGCATTATTCGTCAATTCCGTATCCCCAACGAGAGCATCACTAAGAGTATCATCTTCCCAAGCAAAAATGCTCCCATCATCTGAACTTTCATTTTCAATACTATCATATCATTCCATTTTCATGTTGTCAAGTTTACCTCCATTTTCTTTCTTTTTTTAGATGTGATATATCCTTTGGGAAGGCTCAACCGGCATCCAAAGGTTGGAGAGGGTCAGGTTTTCCGTCGATTTAAACCTTTTGGAAAATAACCTCTTGTATTTAAATTTGAACCAACTTAATTCATAAGCTTGTAGTTATTTCGCTTATCATTCGAGTAAAGTAAGATCACATTTGATCAAAATTTTACAATCTTATGGTTAAAATCTAGATCCAATCAATATTCCAGGTTTGCAAAGATCATACATACACATAATCGAATTATTTTGTATTGAATATCGTGAAATCTTAATATCTCAATATCATGATCTTTGGAAGTTAACTTCAATCTCATAAGCTCGTGATTCCATATTGTCGATCATACAGAGTAATCAGTATTAATGCATATTAATCAGTACAACAAACAAAATGGATTACGTCGTAGAATATCAATATATTTTTTACTGATTTGGCATGTGAACTTTTTAAAGTTGTAGAAATATAACAAAATTCTAAAATTGTTTTAATTTGGTACGTGATGATTACGTGTCATACCTGAAAGTCTGACACGTGACATCATTTATAACGTGACACGTCTCACGTACCAAATTATAACACTTATGAAAGTTTATTACATTTTTACAACTTTAAAAAAATTCATGTACCAAATCAATATATTTAGAAAAGTTATTCTACGACCTATTCCCACAAACAAAATGCTAAATAAATACATAAATAAACAAACATTGTGGCTATCATATGCATTATATGTTAATAATTATTATTATAGTCAATTGATCAACTCTTACCAACGATAAAATATTATTCAAGTCTGATAAATCAATGAAGAAACAAACTTCAATAAAATATTAACGTCACCTTAGATTTGTTAATGTACTCTCCCTTTGACGTTTTCAATAGAACATATAATTTTATCTTTTTACTATTTATAAGTTTTAAACGTACTATAAGTAGTAATTTATATAATTTACGTTTGATAATGAAATTCATTTACAGTGCTTTGTGTTTATTGATTAAAAACTAACTGAGTTTATAAGCACCATATTCTGACCTCAATCACATCAATTATTCTTTGACGGGATAATTTACGTCGTCGTAGCGAGAATGTTGAAAGTAGTGTTTTATATTGCAACCTTTCTATATCTTTCAAAAATAAATATAAAATAATAACTACTAATCATACGTCCATAGTACATCCAATTTCTAAGTAAAACCTATAAAAAATTTAGCAAAATATTAATTAACATTTTGAAATCATCAAAGTAAATGAGCTGCTAATAAATATTTATAAGTTGGCATAGAAAAAGTAAGAATTGATTTTCCTCTAAGGGTGCGTTTGGTAGAGAGAAATTCAGAGAAAAGAAATGAAGTAGAGAATTAAATCTCAGAGAATAGAAATCAGTAGAGAATTTTGTTCAATTCTAATGTTTGGTAACAACAGAGACTTGACCCGAGAAATAAAAAAAAAATTATTTTTTTAAAAAAAATAATTTTCAAAAATAAATTTTTTTTTAAAAAACTTATTTAAAAAAAAAAAAAAAAAAAACTTATTTTTTTAAAAAAAATAATTTTTAAAAAAAATATTTAAAAAAAAATATTTTTTTTAAAAAATAAATTTTTAAAAAAATAATTTTTTAAAAATAATTTTGAAAAAAAATGTATTTATTTAAAAAAAAAACTTATTTATTTAAAAAAATGTATGTATTTATTTAAAAAAAATATTTAAAAAAAAATAATTTTTTAAAAATAATTAAAAAAAAAAATGTATTTATTTAAAAAAAAAAACTTATTTAAATTTTTTTTTTTTTTTAAATATATTTTTTTCTAAATATATTTTTTTAATTTAAAAAAAAAAAAAAAAAAAAAAAAAAAAAAAAAATTCAAAAAAATTAATCCATTTCTCCAATTTCTCCACAAAATTAAGAGAAATGGAGCTACTTAAATTACACTACTCAACTCTCTCCATTTCTCCACCAGAGAATTCTCTTTTCTCCGCTTTTTATTTCTCTGGATACCAAACATGCTTGAGAAATGAAATTAGATTCATTTCTCTTCATTTCTCCCTACCAAACACACCCTAATAGTAAAATCACTTGATAAACTTGAATCATATCATATTTTACTGAATTATGATTTATGAAGCTCACTCTCTAATATTTGTGACCATGATTTGCATATCATATAATTTGCATACCTTACTTCCTTGCAGCTGCATTAATTTTAGTAGTATTTTAATTTCTCATGGTTGACTTTCATTATGCCTTTTAGAGCTATAAATACCCTTTCTCCAGGATATATCTCTCAGACTCTCACCATCTCATTCACTAAATACATTACTTAAAACATCACTCATTCTTTTGTAGTAATGGAGGGTTCTTCCCTAACCAAAACACTAGTCATGCTAGTGCTCCTGTTAGCCACATTGACCACATTGGCACTAGGCAAAGTGTTCGTGGTGGTGGCGGAGGGACTCGTGTTGGCTTCTATAGTTCCACTTGCCGTAACGTCGAGTCAATTGTCCAATCCGCGGTTCGGACTGCTGTCCAAGCCAATCCCACAATAGCACCCGGTTTGCTAAGGATGTTCTTCCATGACTGCTTTGTAAATGGTTGTGATGCATCTATACTTATTGATGGTGCAAATACTGAAAAGTCCGCGGGTCCCAACTCCCTGTTGAGAGGCTTTGAAGTTATTGATGCTGCAAAAACCCAGCTTGAAACCACCTGTCGAGGAGTTGTCTCTTGTGCTGATATTCTTGCCCTAGCTGCTCGTGATTCAGTTGTCCTGGTAATTATAATTTTTCTTTTTTCTTTTTTTTTAATGGCGATTGATTAAAAAGAAAATTAGCAAGGTGCTAGGAAACAATTACAAAGGGTCACACAAATCCACTCTATCCAATTCGGAATGACTCTTTTTTTCTACTAGTAATCCAACTATATGATGAAAGCTTAATGTTGTCGAGGATTAGATGCTTGTTGGGCTGCTTGTAGTGAAAACCATGTCATTCCGGAATTGCCATATACGCTAAATAGTCGATTAAATCACCGTATCAATGAATTATGCTTTTCCTTAGCACTGTACTGGTATTTTTTCTCTAAGATTTTGTTTAGATAGGTGTTTAACTGTGATCTTGCGTTATTTTTCTATGAAATTTTGCAGACTGGTGGACGTAGCTGGCCAGTGCCTTTAGGACGTAGAGATGGATTAGTATCACAAGCGTCGGATACTGCAAACTTGCCTGCATTTAATGACCCTATGACTGTACAAATTCAAAAGTTTGCTGATAAAGGTCTAAACATTCAAGATCTTGTTACTCTAGTTGGTAAGTAGAATACAAAACTGTGTATATCTAAGGGCAAATAACCTATTTAAGTATCATACTTGTCACAAAAAGCAGTTCGACGTAGCGAATAAAAAAAATAGCCATTTTGGCTACTAAACTAGACTAGTTTGTCCTTTATTGGGCATTTTACCTCTTACTTCCGGTCACCACTTTAATTTCCCAGTCACAACCTCTTAACTAACCCCCTTTAACCCAAGGACCACCTCTTACTAAGCAAATCCATTTCCCAATCACCACAACTGTATTTGGCTACTAAACTCGAATATACTTGTCACCTAAACACAAAACTCGAATATACTTGTCACCTAAACACAAACACAACTGTATTTCCCAATCACCACCAAACGGGTTCTTGACCCGAAACTCAAACACAACTGTATTTCCCAATCACCACCAAACGGGTTCTTGACCCGAAACTCAAACACAACCAAGGACGAGTGTATACTTGCCATACCCAAGGACGAGTGAGAGAGAAGGTGATGAAGGAGTTGCGCCAACAGGAGATAGGTGGGTGGTGCCGGCTGTGATGGTTGGTGGTGAGGTGGGTGCCGGCTGTGATGGTTGGTGGTGAGGTGGTGAGCTGATGGGTGGTTATTGTGGTGGTTAACGGAAAGAAGAAAGTGGAATCTCAAGTGGTTATTGTGACTGGCACGTTAACGGAAAGAAGATAATGTCTCGTGTCTGCACCATATTTGATCTTCTTGTTTCGTTGAATCAACTCTATTTTGGAGTTATACGTGCCAGTTGAGATATAGAACTTAATCTCAATTGGATGGTCACAATAACCAGTTGAGAAGAAAGTGGTGAAACATGTGGCTATTGTACATTTAACCGGATACCGGTTCAGTAAGTGGGAAAATGCTCAATAAAGGACAAACTAGTCGGGTTTAGTGGCCAAAAGGGTTATTCTTTTTATTCGCTACGTCAAACTGCTTTTTGTGACAAGTATGATGCTTAAATAGGTTATTTGCCCTATATCTAACTACCCAACAATGTAATTAATGACCATATTTGTATATATTAATAAACTATATGAATTTGTTTTATCAGGTGGGCACACAATTGGAACAGCAGCTTGTGCGCTATTCAGCTATAGACTATATAACTTCAACAACACCAATGCACCCGATCCTGATATCAATCCAGCATTCCTACCAACACTCCGAGGACTTTGTCCCAATGGTGGTGATGGTTCGAGGCGTGTGGCTCTTGATACCGACAGCGTTAATAGCTTTGGTAGTTCCTTCTATAATAATTTGAGGAATGGACGGGGAGTTATTGAATCTGATGCCAAACTATGGAGTGACCGGAGAACGCAGAGATTTGTTCAAGGGTTTTTGGGAGCAAATGGAGCAAGATTCAACGCTGAGTTTGGAAGAGCGATGGTGAGATTGGGCAATGTCGAGGTGAAGACAGGGACACAAGGCGAAATTCGTAGTGTTTGTACTGCTACCAATTGATAATGATGTGGGATAACTGCAAAAACTTGTAACAATTGTTTGAAAACTTTATTGTTTTCTGTAATATATGGAGTAATCAAAGATTGAATAAAGGGATTTCATTTTTATTTGATGATTTGAAGACGCGTTAAATATTCCTAGTTTTAAACCTAAAATGCACATGCACATGCATTATTAAATAGCAAACGTACTTTATCAGCAAGCTGCCATTAGCCGATTTTTACCAAATTCGTAAGTTAAATAATAATAAGGTATCTAGCCATCTGATGAAATCACAATGCTTGACTACGCATTTTAGAACAAGTCTCTCTTGTAATTTAACAAGTATTCTTGTAAATAATAATAAGGTATCTAGCCATCTGATTTTATCAGCAAGCTGCCATTAGCCGATTTGAGTTGCGCCAAAAGTCCAACTACTTTTTTTTTCTATGGTTTACCATCACACACTAGCTACTGTAATTATCATTTTTAGAAATCTCTTAGGTATCATACAAGTTTGACACTTTTTTTTTTACTTCTTTTTTATTTTTAATTTTATTTCTAAATTAAGAGCGTATTGTTTAGGTTAATTTGTTTGCTATATGCAATTATTAGATTCATTATGCTCAAATTATGGCTCATTATCTCAAATTTGGTTCAGCTACAGCTTTATGAACAAGTGAGGCTGCAAGGGTTGCAGTAATACGATGCATTGTGCCTTTGATGATATCGTGCCTTTGCTAATATCTCCTGTACTTTATATTCGAATGCATATTAGTTTAATTAACTATTCGTGTCTTACTTTCGTTTGAAACACCAAACTATTTATATAATTATGAAGTATGATGGTCAACAAATGCATCCATAGGTCGATTAAAATAAACTTAGGTGTTGTCTGACCAAAGGATTTTTTTTTTAACATCAATTCGATTAAAAAAACTAGCAAGAGGCTAGAAAATAGAACAAGAGGAATTTATCGAATTTCAAGTTTCATTGATTCCAAATCTTGTTTGGTTGCGTCTTCTTATAGAAATAAGCACTTACTTGGTCATATTTTGGGCTATATTATGTCGTGATTTGTTATTAAAGGTGGTGTTTTTAAGTTAATCTCTTTAACCCTTTACTATTTCTAGGTGCAAAGCTTGCAAGAGGAGTTCCACGTGAAAGGATGAGGCAAATTGGAGTCGAAATAAATGATGGGGGCTGAAACATTTTACATATCTTAACAAATAGAGACCATCCATAAAACATTTTACCATAAGTAGGTGGCATTTGCTCAATTGTATTTGACATATCTTAACAAATAGTATCATTTTTAGTTCTCTTTAGACATTTTTGGATGTATTGTTGTGACTAATCCTAATGATTTGCTAATTAATGGTATATTCAGTTCTTTTGGTTTTATCTTTGTTGAATAACATTTGTTATTTGGTTCCTGATAATTTATGAATCTGGGTGGTTTATATGGAGGAAGTTATTTTTGCAAAATGAACATAAAGAAACTGTTCAAAGTCTATAGGAAATTGTGGGAAAGCCATCGAAAAATATTATGAGTGTCATTAAACTCACGGTTTACCCACAATAATATGTGTGGGAAATAGTCAACGCTCCGTGGCAAAATCAGTGCAAAATATTTAGCCACCTGGTTTTTACAAACGAAACAAATCCGTGTGAAATTTGTGGGAAACAACCTCTTCACATGAGATTTCTTACGGATTTTATTTTAAGAAAAACCTGTTTGTGTAGCAATGATTAAAGATAAAAGATTTGTCCACAATGATAAAATTATAGCATGAAGGACTATCTCAATCAATGCCTTACTATTTGACAAGTTCATAGTCTTAAAAGAAAATATATTCAAAACATATTAGACTGATTTATTTTAAGACTAAGTCAACACCAATTTTTGGAATATCATTATTTGAACTTCTCACCCAAAACTTGGTGATTTCTTTTCTTATCATGGTTGAATGTTTTGAGCATAGTAAACATTCTTGTGACTTTATTTGATCACATCAGTTTTCATTGTTAGCATACTCATATATAATGTGTTGCCTTCATGTCTCATCAGACTAGTTTCATGTGTTAAGTAAATATAAAAAATAACAAAAATATAAATATAAAGCAGTTTGAAATGGGAATATGTCATTGAAATAAACTACAATCATGTTTTGTATTGATATAAACAATTGACCTATGTACAAGAGATTGGGAAATAATGGTATACATATAGCAAATAGTATTTTAAATAGTATTGGTAGCATAGTTTTAGGATTCCGATCCTAATTGTTATTGCTAAAATGATTGTGTTTACTATATATGTTCGTTGTGCAAAACATCGTCTGTCAATTCATGTCAGGACTTCTCCCAAACAACTTTGGGTCGTGACATATAATCACATAGAAAGAACGCATGTAATCCCCCATGCCTCAATCACTTGCTTCTATAAGACCAACAATAGACTCTTTGTCATGCTCCAACAAACCAAGTGTGTAGCATTCGAGTGTACATATCTCTTTGTTGTTTTCATTTCATCCAAATTATATATACATTAGAGAGACTGCACATATCTCTTTGAATTTTACAACCCTCAGTAGCTGACAATTAATAATTTGTATGATTACATATCAAATACCGTAATACATATTAGTGGCGATAATTATGAAATTTGTTTACGACCTATTTTCCAATACTTTTGAAATATAATAAGTGTTGCCGAAAACATAATTTTAAGGATATAAGAAGAATTATATAAACGTAATGGTTTTTTATTTGAATAATGATAATATTTATTTAGTATTTTGACGTACTAATTAATAGTTGATTTTGTGATTAGGTTGAGATTACCAATAGCACTCTAAGACTATTAGCAAAAAGCTAGATGACATTGTACGAAGAGTCAAAAATGATCATTTTTTTATATTTCGAAAGAGAGCTTTGGTGTGTATTAGTTGACTGTTTAAACCCATCAGTGATTGTTTATCCTAATATACCCATTTTGAAATTGAATATCCCATCTCACCATATAACAAATAAAACATTCGGAATTGGTTGGAGTTTTCTCAAATTTCAACATGCAGTTGACTTCGTTTTATATTATTCTATTCTTGTGAACATTTTTATGGTGTTTACCTAATATAAAAGAATACAAATTTATGTTACATGCGCAACCTGTGTATATTACTTCGTATAATTTATAAAAGATCGTCTTGTTGATCATCGACTAATATTACAACTATGAAATGGGGTTATCTTCAAATTTAATTATTTTCTTGATGAAGTTAATTCAAATCTTTAAGATGAGCATCTTTTGAGTTGAATACAGCAAATAAGAAGCTATTTCAAAGCTCATTAGTCTTAATTCATGCAGAAAATATATATTCTTGGGTTAATGGTCCGAAAAATATACAAACTTGTCACTTTTTACTATTGTGACAATAAACTTTTTTTTTTCTTATTAAAATAAAAAAGTTTTTAATCACTCTTATTGTAACCAAAAATGCCACGTGGCAAAATTAATTATCACTTAACCCAAAAAACGCATTTATACGCGTTTCAAATGTCTGGGGGACCATTTCTGCCAAGTTACCAAACATGGGGACTAATATTAATAAAAAAAAAATGTTTTTTTATTAAAATAAAATACAAAAACGTTTTATTCATATGTTTTAATTTGAAATTAGTCAACCTTAAAATTAGCTAAAGGGCACAAAACAAAACAGCTCTAATTCAGAAAAACTAAAGCCGCCGCCAATGGCCATCGTTAAACCCAACCTCCGGTGTCTCACCACCCTCTCTTCCTCCACCGCCGCCATCATCTCCACCACTCATTCCGACATAACCACCGTTAAACCCACCACCAAAACACTGACCCAGTCAGAAACCCTACTCTCAGACAAACTCCACTCCATCATCAAAACCCACCACCTCCAAAACCATAACCCCATAACCAACACCACAACCTCATTTCCCGCCAATTTCACCATCCCATCACTCACAACCACCCTCTCACACCATCACCCAAACCCCATCTCCCCTGACGGCATCACCCACGTCATCTCCAAATGCGCCTCTGTTCGCCACAACCTCCCCTTCTCCCAAAACCCTTTCCTTTTTCAACTGGGCTCTCACCCATTTCCCCCAAACCCCCGAAAACCCAGAAAAAAGCGTCGTAAAAGACGCGTATAATGAGATGATAGATGTTTGTGGAAAAGTAAGACAATTTGATGTGGCGTGGAGTGTAATTGATATGATGAGGGTTAGGGGTGTGGGGATAACAGCTGAGACTTTTTCGATATTGATTAGGAGGTATGTGAGGGTGGGAATGGTGGAGGAAGGGGTTGAAGGATAGATTTGAGCCGGATGTGGTGGTTTGGACTAGTTTGGTTCACGGGTGGTGTAGAGTTGTGTAGGAATGGACATATTAGTCGTGCGCATGATGTTTTTGCGGAAATGCTTGATGAAGGGATTACGCCCAATTCTATTACTTATAATAACTTGATGCGTGTTCATGTGAAAGCGGGTAAGACTGAGAAGGTTTTGCAGGTTTATAATCAAATGAAGAGGCTTAATTGTGAGCCCGACTTGATAACGTATAATTTTTTGATTGAGACTCATTGTAAAGATGAGAATCGTGATGATGCGGTTAAGGTTTTGAATTCCATGATTAAAAAAGAGTGTGAGCCGAATGCGAATAGTTTTAATCTTATTTTTAGGGAGATTTTTAAGGCTCGTGACGTGAATGCTGCTCATGATTAAAAAACGTTTTTGTATTTTATTTTAATAAAAAGCGTTTTTTTTTATATTAGTATTAAGGTTTGGTAACTTGGCAAAAATGGTCCTCCAGAATTATGAAACGAGTATAAATGATTTTTTTGGGTTAAGGGTTAATTAATGTTGCCACGTGTCAGTTTTGGTTACAATAAGAGTCATTAAGAAAGTTTTTTGGTTACAATAAGAGTCATTAAGAAACTTTTTTGTTTTAATAGGAAAAAAAAAGTTTATTGTCACAATAGTAAAAAGTGGCAAGTTTGTATATTTTTCGGACCATTAACCCTATATTCTTTAGTCATAGTTTGATTTGGTCCTCACATTATGTACTTCGAATACTTATTCTTTTGAGTTTAAAACCAATAATTTGCGTATTATTGGTCATCAAACGGAAAATATATCTTCTAAGGTATGACGGAGTCCAAGAAAGCACATAATTAAGTAAAAGGAAATACGAGAACTTACGATTAAAAATTAGTTGAAAGAGAAGATACAAAGACTTTCTTCATTTCCTACTAACTCGAAAGCTCAGCGTGTTGGTTTGTGGGAGTTATAAACACACGTAAACGACTAGAAGTGTGTGAGCCGATGGGGGCACACACGATAAACACGAGTATACGTGTCGAACGTATTATAACTTGAATTATATACCCGATATATTATGCGTTACTTGACCCGATCCACTTATTAATCCATGGGCTGCTCTTAATGGTTAAATGGGTTGAAAGTGAACATGGCTTGGGCCCTTGGCTTCACTGATCGGGCAGGAGGAACAAAAGGAAAGGGTGTGGGCTTGAGACTTGTTGATCAAGTCATTATCCAAGACAAAGGATCGTTTTACTTTTGCTATAAAAAGAAAAACGTTTTCTATACCTTAACCTGATGAATACTCACGCATATCATACCCTAATTCCTCTCCTAAACTGATCCAGTTTCTGCCTTAATCTTAGTCGACTTTCTTCTAAAGTCGTTTAAGGTTTTGTTAGTTCACTTGATTCCTAAACTTGCTACGTAACCAAGTGTATTAGGTGTCAATTAGTTGGAGTTGATTTGTTACTGATTTCCCAGTAGAATTGCAGCAACAAAGTGTGGGTTTTACTTCTGAACGTGGTGCTGATCTCGGACAGAAGCAGTTGATATCGGACACGCCTTGTCCAATATCGGGTAAAGCATAAAACAACTTGTTAGGCTGTTTATGTTCTCGGACAGAAACATAACATGTTTCTTGGTTTTCTGTACGTGTGGAATTCAAGTGGGTATACATGTTGTCACTTAGTTGATTTGGTTTTATTATATTACGTTCTCGACTAGCCATTAATCGAACGTATATGTTAATCGGGTTTGTGTGTGATACTCTTCGAGGTATCTATTTTAGATACTTAAGGTTTCGTTTTGGTTTCTTGTTCCGTTACTAGAGTTCAATTGCCAAGCAAGGTTAGCCTTCTTTATTCCCTTTTAATTAATTAATAATGTATTAATTATGTGTTTATTATTTACGTGTTAACATAATTGTATCAACTAGATCCATTATCCGCTGCGTACTCGTAGAGGTTACTGGTTAACTAGATCTAAAATCCCAACAGTGGCATCACGAGTCAACTCGTTTTTGCGATTATGGGTTACACGTTTCTGATATTAATAAACATGTTTTAAAAGGGTTGCATGAAACCTAGTTTAGTTATTAAGTGTAGGATCGTTATTTTATTGTGTTAGATGATTCGGGTGGTCTTGGGAGATCAAAATACATGTTTACCATTTTAGAGAGAGAAAGTAGAGAGAGAGGGTGTTCTTGCTAGAGGTTTACACAAATTGTAGAGTATTAGATTATGAGAAGCACCACCCCTTCCATGGATGGAAGGGGTATTTATAGTTACAAGAAATACGACCTCCTATCGGCCTGTGGATCAGGGATACAGTGGGTAAAGACCCGTCCTTCCTCCACGGTGTTGCTCTAAACTAAACTACGCTACAAACTAATTAATAAACTGCTAAATAACGTAAATAACGATATGTCTACGAGCTAACTTATGCTAGATAATATTAGGGGTGACCGACTCTTCACTATGGAATTTTCTAATTCCTAACAATCTCCCCCTAAGGGAGGTCACCCCATGTTATACATTTCGAATCCTAGCATTCTATTCTTGTCTTTGTTCTCGAGCTCGTAGACTTCAATTCTTCATTTCAACAATCTTTGTGCTTTTGTAGCGATTCTTCAAAGTCCGCATTGATTTGTACTTTTAGTGGAGGCCTTTAACTGATCCACATCTTGATGATCTTCGAGCTTTCTTTGAGATCATCAGCCACAGTAAATCTCTGGATCACCCTTTATTGTGTTGCCATCATGTGAAGTTGTGACTTTCGGACCGACATGCTCACACTTTTGAATCATGACATCTTTCCATCAGAGTAGCGGAAGCCTTACTGGTTCATGATATTTGTAGCAGCGAAGCATAAGCATAGTATGAAATATCAGAGCCAGGTTATGTAGATCTGCACCAGTCATGATTTCTTCAAATTAAGTGTGGATGCTGTGAGCATGCGGCTTTGGATTGACTCCTCAATTCTGATCAGCTGC
Source organism: Chrysanthemum seticuspe (assembly GCA_019973895.1). Lineage (NCBI taxonomy): Eukaryota > Viridiplantae > Streptophyta > Magnoliopsida > Asterales > Asteraceae > Chrysanthemum > Chrysanthemum seticuspe. The sequence continues at coordinate 223,754,603 of BPTQ01000005.1, forward strand.
ACTCGTCGGGGTGTACCTGCATACGACAGTTAGCAATAAAGCGCATGAAAGTGTCTTTGATCACTTTCGTTGAATTGAGGTACACGGCCCACGGTTCCCCGTTGATCAGTATAAATACTGCCTGTGATCAGGTAGTATTCCTAAGAATCTCCTTGACAGGGTTTCGCAGCTGTTCTAGCTGTTCTCAAACCGGAACGTCTCAAAGAAGACAACACGGAGTGAGTGAACCAGCGAATTGAGATTCACTGATTGATGAAAAATGATTTGAAAAACAATCGCGTACTGCTTGAAGAAAGAGTTTTGCAATACGACGAAGGTTTTATGAGAAAGATCAATTTTCAAACAAAATACTTTTTGTATTAGAGAATGAGTACACATTCGACGTGCTAGCGAAAAGAAGAGATTCGCACATCGAACGGTTTTTCTAAAAGTATTTATCAATCAGAGATACTTTTTGAATTAGAAAACATAAGTACACATTCGACGTGCTAGCGAAAAGAAGATTTGCACATCGAACGGTTTTTCCAAAAGTATTCGTCAATTCCATTCCTGGACCAAGGTTGATTCAAGAATGAATCTCCCCATTGTTTCTATCCAGTTGTCACATGGATGATCTATAGAATAGATCTCACATGCCACCTACCAGGAGCTTGTTTGATGTTGGCTCCAGAAGGCTTTCCATCTTCATTGTGAATGTGTAAACACATCACTCAGATGTTCTGGCAATACCACAAGGATAATGCGTAGGACTCAAGATATAATCTCTCTTTCCACATTGTGTGAAACAGAGAGTCTTCATTGAAAGTGTCCTAATGAGATATTGTGGATGATCTCTTGGCTCTAGACTCAATAGTGCACATTTGGTTCCTATGTCGGAGACTAGGGAGAGGGTCTCCTTCTTCAATATCAACAATCTCTAAGAGAAAGTCGATAGATAATGTCGGTTCCCCGTGAGAATGAAACAAGTCCTTTTAAGAGGAACTTGAGTGGTTTGGGAAGTTTAGTGCAGTGCATCACTGGGTCCATGATGTCTTGTCTTCAATACCAGTGTTACCTTAGTAACCACCAGTAGCATATGAATTGAACCCGGTTTCTGCCCTAAGGTTGAATTGATGGAGGGCTATTTCATTACACCCTTTTATCATTCATTTCTTTTTCATTCTTCAACCCCTTCAGTGCTTACCGAGACTTCATAACTAGAACCTTGTTGGGTTTATTCCAGTACTAGCTCTGTCTCAGTCCGCACTCTTCCCATATTCTCATTTTTCTCCTTTTTTCATCATACCTAAGGACTCTACACTATCTAGTGGATTGTCCCTGGGTAGATCCCTCCGGCTCTGGCGGGATCGTGGGAACGAATACCTAACCTAACCATCCTTATAACACCATGCATAAAGTAAAATGGTCGGTCTTTTGGTACAGTTCATTCTTCCTTGAAACCAATTGAAAAATCATTTGGAAAAACAATTAAGGTACTTGTGATACGAGATCAAAGCATTTTGTACCCTAATAGTTTTGATCATTTAGAAAAACGCTCCCCCTCAACATGTGCGTGTGATTTAGAAATTGTTTGGCACATGGAGGCAAGAGGACTTTGAAATATTTTCTTTGATCACAATTTTCATACGAAAAAGCCATTTGATTTTCTTGGTAAAATTCTCCCCCTCAGTATGTGCGTAGGATATTTGAAAATATTTTATCACATAGAGGCAAGAGTTCTTTTGAAGCACATCCACGATTACAAAAGCCATTTAAGAAACCATTTGAAAACACAATCAAGGTACTTAATAAATCACTTTAAAAAGCTTTCGTACCTCGATAGTTTATTTGCTCCCCCTCAATATGTGCTTCAGGATTCGAAAGCGTTTAGCACATATGAGCGAGCAGCGTGCACAATCAAATCAAAACGATCACCTTTTATCAAATTTCATTATTAAATCACAAATTCTCCCCCGATCAAAAATATCAAACCCTTTGAGATTTTGGATCCCAAGTGATTTAATTAAGTTTAGAAAACATGGGAGAAAATGTGGCCTTGTTTAAATACTCATCTGGTTTTTTTGGATAAATCCTCCTCCTCAACATGTGCATTGTGTATTTGAAATCGTTTGGCACATGGAGGCAGGAGTGCCTTTAAAGGACTAAAACCAAATCCATTTAAAACAGATTTGAGATTTAAAACACGATCTTTACCCCGATCAGAAATATCAAACCATTTGAGATTTGTGATCCCAACTGATTTAAATCATTTAGAAAAATTTGGGGAAAGACGTGGCAAGATTCAATTTTGAAATATGACAGATAAGGACCATTATAAGACATTAAAGATTGTTAGTGTCAGGTATGATAGTTTTTAAGAGATCTTTTAAGTAAAACAAAACAATTTCACAATCAAACAAGAACAGAAAAAATTTCATTTTGAAAGACCTTGATTCTAAAGAAAAAATCATACCATGACATAACATTAAATCTTTAGATCACCACTTATTTTGTACAAACGAACTTTTTGTGAAGAAATATCATTTGAAAATATTTTATAAAAAATCACTCTCCCCCTCAATCCATGACAGAAGTCAATAATTGAGTGACTTAGGTTTTGATAACAAGAAGTCCGGTGATTTTTAAAAACTTAGTCCAATATATTTTCAAAACAATATTTTCCATTTTCAAAACAATTTAATCAAATTATTCAAAATTGTTTAAAAATGGTATCCTGCACAAAGATTCGTTAGGTGGTTGAGCCGCTTTTGTTCTTGTTGCTGTAGGGTTTGGAAGAAAAACCATCTGCTGATGCAGTCAGACTTCTTCTTACGTTGCATTTTGAATGCCAACTGAGGTCAAATTAAGCTCCGTTTCTTCAATCACTTAGAAGAAAACCATCTGCTGATGCAGTGAGACCTCTTACGTTGCATTTATGCCAACTCTCCATAGAAGTCCAATTAAGCTCCGTTTCTTCATTTGTCGACACAAGAAATCGTTACCCTTTCCTTTCGGCATCCAATCATATTCATCTGTGGGATCCGGATCGGGAACATTCTTATAACCAATATACCTGCATACGTTAGTAAACACACATACAAATATATGGTGGTCGACATCACCCAAACAGTAATCGACTAATAAAAGTCTATGCAACATATCAATCAGATCATTTAAATGTATGGGAAAAATGTGTTCATCAAACTCTAATTATCTAATCCTAGCAATCATATCCTTGGCACCTAGTCCTTCAACATAGGTTAACATCATTTTTAATTAAGCATATTAGGATAATTAAGAAAGCTCGTTAGAAGATATAGATTTGAAAACATTTTCCCCCTCAACCAATAACTCATTTTATAAAAGATTTAAAAGCACTGAAGTCATTGATTGAGTTTTCAATTTTAAAAAAAACTCTGAAACTGATTGTTTTAAAAGCAACTCATTTACCACAATTTTTTGAAAACACAACAAATATTTTTCTGAAGAATTTTAGACGGAAAAACATTTGTGTAGGAATAGCAGTCCTTCGACATACTTTCCTTAAATTGTTTTAGGATAAGTGCACGAAATATTTGAAAATTGATTAAGCGTAGCACTTTCCTTCCTTTTAAGAGCGGGTCGCTATCTGAAATGATAGCAAGCCATTGTTTAAGCACGGGTTACAGTCTGAAATAACTGTAAGCCATAGTTTGAAGCCCGGGTTACAGTCTGAAATGACTGTAAGCCATCGTTTGTGACATGTTTAGAGAAAAAAAAGAAAAAAATATTTACACCTCCTGCTCGAACTTCATCTAAAGTCCCGTGCCATTATTGAATGACATTTCTAAGACCGTAGATGTTATCGATACCAGAAGACATGTCATGAGAAAACAATATTTTTGGTATTTTTCAAATTTTCTGATTTTTATGGGTTTTTTGAAGGTTTTATATTTTTCTATTTTCTTTTTGTTGGTTTTATATTTTTCTATTTCTTTTTGTTGGTTTTATATTTTTGTATTTTGTTTTTGATAAATATATACAAAGATAGAGAAGATGATATAGTAAAAGAAGATGATGATACGAGTACCGAGATAAGGATATCGAGCAGCACGTCGTAGAAGATAGAAGTCATCAACTCTTAAACATTCACCACCAAAGCTTCCAATGCTCCTGAATTGAGAAATTGAACCATCTGAAAGTGAGACTCTGGCAGCTTCCCCCCAAACCGAAAATCCTTAAGATGAGCAGATTCGAAGCTCTATTTCAAGCTTGCTTTAGCCAGGTGCACAAGTAAGCACACCATTATCATAAATCCCGCTGCTCCAATTAAGAACGATAATCGAGGATCTCCATTCGGGGTTATATCATCCAATAGAAGAACAACAATGTTTCATCCCACACTAAAATAATCTTCTCAAATTTCCTTTTCCACTGAAGTCTGAAGCGATCCATTCCAAAAGGTGTCAAGAGAACACTTCCCCCAAGTAGTTGAAATTATGCAGTCAGCCTCTTAGTATAATGCTCAAGAACTCTCCCTAATACACTTCATGAGGGGAATGAAGAACACCTTCCCATGTTCACATTTTTCTTCCGAGATGAACGTGTATGAAGCTCAAGAACCCGAAGTACACCAATATCCAAGAACTCTCCCGAATACACATCAAGAGGGTAATGTAGAACACCTCCCCTATGTTCACATCTTTCGTCCCTGATGAATGTGTATGAAGCTCAAGTATCCGAAGTATACCAATACACAAGGAATGAATAACTGATAACATTGAAGAAGCAGGCCAAGTCACTGATTATCTCTGCGGGTGACAATCTCTGCGGATGTCAACACCGGAATAAGTGATTATATCTCTGAATCACTGATTAAGCACTCAAGTGAAACAGCTGAGCATCCCCAATGTACACATTCTCTCTCCCCTGATCATTGCGATACCATCGAAATCAACACATACTAGTGTACCTCTTTTATCTTCAGAAACTTTCTCTAACATCACTTCCCCCACATAGTTGGAATAATAACACCAAAAGCCTTGATGAGTAAAACCTTGATTTTCTCTGCGGTAATAACATTTGTCTTCCCGGGATATCTTCAATCACTTAGAAGAATTAAGTTCATCAAGTTTACTCGCTTTGTGTTTAGATGTGAGTCTCCTTCCCCGTTTCTGGTTTTGATGATTCAGAATCAGCAACTCTTTGAATGCCCAAATACTTGAAATTTGTTGAGAAGATCGCTTGAAGTCTTTGTGAGAATCAACTTGCTGAAGACTCTCTCTGACGATTTATATCAACCCTTCTGTAGACAAATTGTTGTGACCACTGAAGAAGAAAACCCGCTATACCATACTTGAAACTGAAGTCAACTTCCCCACATTTGTATCTTAAGCTTGCACCTAATGATGGAAGAACGGTGTAGAGAATTTATGCTTCAAGCAAATCTCTAAGTACTCACTACCCAAACAAAGTATGAGACATTAACACCTCTTGCGATTATCCACACCGTCATATGCGTGTGACACTGAGTAAAACAAAGTAACTCCTAATTGTGATAGTTAACCAGGTCTTCAACCATCCACCTCGACTGCTGGTAACTAGATAAACCAAGTCTTCAACTCAAATTCTTAAGCCCGAGCAAGTTATCAAATAAGAACACGCCTTTGTGAAAGTCAACTTCAATCTCAAATAAGTGATAAATGATTAACTCCGAAGTAATCACCTTGTGTCAAATGTCCAACAATAGTCAATATCAACGTCTCGAGTAGTCACTGCTAAAGAATATGAGAACGTCTAATTGGGAATTGAATCTGACTTATAACTTTCTCCCAATTAGTGCTCTCCCCTAAACCGACAATCTGTTTGATAAATGCCCAGATTAAGAAGAAGTCTTTAGATCGTTAAATGCAACTCGTCTTTAGTCTTCTAACATGTAGCAGAAAATGTAGAACAGACTGTAGACTCGACCTTCTTCAAGATTGTTCAGTTGGGGAATAGATAGTTAACATCTTCAACTCACACCAAAAAGCATTCCACCAAAAAGCATCCCAATTAACTTACATCTTGCAAATCCCCTTAACTAAAATCCCTCCCAATCAAACAAGAACAGAAAGATGTTCATCGAGGAAATCAGCAATCAGGCCGCAACGAACACACAAGATGGTAACACCAAACTACCAATCACATCAAACAAGAACAGATAGATTGTTCGGAATCATCATGTTGCTGTATACGTGAAGCATTAACCGGAAGCACTTTGTCGAAAAACTCATCAATCCGAGTGAAGATGTCAACCAACGGCTCTTAGAAGAGAGAAACTCCATGTGAAGATTACCCGATAATAAGAAGCTCGGTTCTTACATGAGTTTCGAGCCGTATGACCATTTAAATTCTCAAATATCAATCAGCAATGCAAAAAATTCACACTTCTTCTCCCCCTCAAGAATTGCATACGGAGATGCCATTCTTGATTAAATAAGTGAAAATCATCCGAATGTTCTATTCACACTTCTCTCCCGCAAAATCAGCACATGATGTCGCCATCTTCATTATAATCGAGCAAGTGGAATGAGAAAACAATCAGTGGTAGCCCGGTTCACTTGAAGACTGAAACGCATGGAAAAAGTATGAAGCATGTTGATGAGAATGGTCATAATAGAGAAGATTTCTCTTCTTCAGAAGATAAAGCGCACTGACACGTACACTTTTCTTTTCTTTAAGAACGAGGCATGAACTGATGTGTTCGTACGTCATAAACTATCTCTTTTCAATCTCTTGGCATAACAAGTAATCAACCCCATTATCATTCAGTAGGCTCTTTGTAGTGACAGCTGATGGAGATAACCCAATATGATGAATTTGACCCTGAAGTAAATTAACCCGATCTCGTGACTTAAACTTGCACATGTGTAACAAAGAGCGATGCCGAGAAATCATGCTCCATTGAATCTCTAAGTACTCTATACTCTTCAACCAACCAACCATCAAGTAATAGACGTACATCACCTCTTGAAAATCCACAATTGAATGTGACACTGAGCACTACAACGTAACTCCTTAAAGTGATAGTTATTTTGAGGTGATAAGAGCCCAATTCCCCCAAGTGGTAAAAGAAGAGGTAAAAGTTACCCAACAATAACTAGATTTCCAAGTCTTTGTTTTTGATAATAAGTTCGAACAAGGATCATGAAGAATCTTCATCCATCCATCCCCGATACCTTCAGATACTAAGTACACTCGCCCGTGATAATTCACTTCAACCTCAAATAAATAATACTGAATTAACGCCGTTGTCACATCTTCTAAACTGCTCAAATCTAGCCTTCTTTGACTTTTTAAGTGAACAATGATAATGGTTTCATCCCGACCATGGTTTAATGAGCATAACCCCGTAAAACTTTGAAGTAACCAAACCGCCATGACGAATATCCAAACACACATCCAATTCATGAAGTACACCCTTTTATCCCTTCTTCAAAACAGAACCCGTAACACCAGCATCAGAAGACCCCGAGATACGCTTTCCATTCTCCAAGATGGTTCCATCATTACGGGATTTTACAACTCTATGTTTTAAACCGAGAAATAGTCCTTTCGCGGGATTTTACAAAACCAAGAATAAACCGTAAGATAGATCCGGAAATGCAATTTACTAATACCAGGATGTTTCCATTGTCACGGGATTTTACAAGTCTATGATTTAAACCGAGAAATAGGTTCTTTCGCGGGATTTTACAAAATCAAGACAAAACCGTAAACAATGTCAGCTTGAAGGTGTTATGACAAATTTGGTTTCGTTGAATATCTGTTTTTAGGGGAACATGCAGTGGTTCATTATCCAACATCATCAACATCAACAATCATCCAGTCAACACTATGGTAAATACATCAAACACGCATTCTGTCGGCTATTGTAGTGACAACATGGTGAAGTAAACCCGATATGCCAAACTTGATCATGAAGTGAAAGTCTCCAAATTTGTTACTTAACCTTGCACTAATCCTCGTGAAAAAGAAACGGTGTACCCAATGTACAAAACCTCTTGACGTATCCTCAACTGTGTGAGACACCGAAGTGATAGTTACAATTTGGCTCTAGAAAGAATCACAAAAGTAACTAAATAGCCAAGTCTTTATCACACTCCTTAAACGCCCAAACAAGTCATCTTCGCGGAAGGGTAGAAAGAAAGATGATGAAATAAGTAAACACGTCCGGAAAACCTCACTTCAAATCCAAATAAGAAATACCGTCCAAACTACCCCGTCATCAACTTAGTTCAAATAAACAATTTCAAGCCATGACAAAATATTATTCATGAAAATGTATATACCAACGTATCTCATCAACACACCAAATCAAAACTCATCATCAAACCTCATAACCCAACACATCTCATCATAATACCAAATCTCTTATCATCAAATCTCCTCGACAAATCTTTCCATATCTTGGTTATACGTTTAAGCCCATAATTGGTACATGTCGTTTCCATAATCGGTACACTACACGGCCCATTCAATTCGTTAATACCCAAGAGACCAAATACAGACCATGAGGTCCAATCAAGATGATGTAGAGAATCTCGGCCCAATGAATATATGACCCAAGAATACTTACACTGATCTACCTATCACATTCATTCCAATCTACGAAGAGTTCAACTTAAAGACCAATTACACATGCATATAGTCTAACTATGTGTAAAGTCTAGACACATGTCTACAAAATGTCCTCAAAATTCTTGTGTTAAGTCCAAGAATATAAATATATATGTTCGGCCCACAAGACATTATATCCAATCCATATAACCATTTATACCATTAATACCATTTCCACGGCACAATCACATATGGGTCATATCATTAGTTTAACGCAGCAGAATCCCGAGGCCCATTACACGATCCATTAACCAAGTGCCCTAAAGATTAGGATGTATAAAATGCAACAAACTCACATTAACCCTAAATTCTCTCATATCACACGCAGTCAACCACACCAAACTCACAAGTATGCTTTACAAACCCTAAACTTGCAACCACAATATCTCCGCCCCTATCTTATGTATATTCTCACACCAGTCACAAAAACAAAGAACGCTTCATACATCTCATATCACCTCACACATATAACAGCTACTCGTATCGCATCTTGACAACAAAGATCATTGATGTACAAAGTGATCTCGCCACAGGGATGGCTTGAGATGAGGACACTCAACACCGAATAACAAACCAAGGTAGGTTTTATTTCTCTTAAGTTTCCTTGTGTAAACCCGAATAATCTATAACTGATAACATTCTTGTTATTGGTATTTAGAGATTCGAATATTTAACTCGGATCATATTCCAAAATTGATCTATGAGGCATACGTTCTTGTGTGAATAGATCGTTTGAGATCTATGTGTTTGTAGAACCACTCACATAAGGAACAAGGCTGAGATTGTTGTCGTGTTTATACAATTAAGTTTGGGTCGATCTATGATGTTAATTCTTTTGTGTATAGATCAGTTAAGGTCTATGTGTTTTGATAAGCCACACACAAAAGAAACAAGACTGAGATCTTTTGTTCTTCTTTGCAAATCATTTGAGTCTTCGGTGTCATGATCAATGAGGAAACATGTCATGTAATTTTACCTTGAGGTGCGGATGTGCTTAGGGTTTACATGAGTATTCTGAGATTTGTAAAATTTGCGTTTATTGTAGACGAGTCTTGTCATGGATCTGTGATGATATCTTACTTTCGTGCTTAAGACTTTATGGTCTATGTGTAACCCATGAGTTCCACGAAGTTAAGTAGGCTGAGATCTAGAAAAATGAAGATTTGCATTAAGCTTAGCGATATGGATCGATGATGTACAATAACACTGAGGTCATGAGTCACGGTAAATATATGGTATTTTGTTTTGTTGTCTTGGTCTTGTGGTTGTTTTGATTTGGTATGTGAGGTCAAGTGGTCACGGTCATTCTTCTCCTTCTTCATTTCTGTCTAAGTCGCTAGGTCAAGAATCAAGTCGCTAGCAACATGTCACTAGCACTTAGTCGCTAGCACTTAGTCGCTAGCACTTAGTCGCTAGCACTAAGTCGCTAGCACTAAGTCGCTAGCACTTAGTCGCTAGCACTTAGTCGCTAGCACTAAGTCGCTACGACTTGTTCAGTAACAAGTCGCTAATTTTGTCCTTAAGTCGCTAGCATAAATCGCTACTTAAGTCGCTAAGATGAGGTACAATGAACCTGGACAACATAAACAGCCAACTCGCTAACTAGAACTTGTACAAGTCGCTAGTAAGATGTTTTAGTTTTTCCGGCGAGTTTTCCGACAGTATTTCCGACCATCTTCATACAAACCCAGAAAACAGCCTATGAAAATTATTTTGACCACAGTTTGACCTTGTTGACATAAACAGATATTGACAGCATCGTAACGTCACCAATATTTTGACCACAAATATACACTGATTTTTTGTACCCAAAGACTGATAAAGGTGAGACAAACACTGTTTAGACAACTTGACACACAACAGATATTCAATGAAAGACCAATAGTTTATTGACCAAAAGAAACTAGTTTAAAAACTGTTAAGAATAAAAGATTCAACCAAAAGATGATAAAAAACAGTTTCAACCAATATTTCGAGCCAACAAAATCAATAAACCACAATAACCATAGTACAAAAAGACCACACAAATCAAAGAAACACAACAACCTGGCTCTGATACCAATTGTAGGATCGTTATTTTATTGTGTTAGATGATTCGGGTGGTCTTGGGAGATCAAAATACATGTTTACCATTTTAGAGAGAGAAAGTAGAGAGAGAGGGTGTTCTTGCTAGAGGTTTACACAAATTGTAGAGTATTAGATTATGAGAAGCACCACCCCTTCCATGGATGGAAGGGGTATTTATAGTTACAAGAAATACGACCTCCTATCGGCCTGTGGATCAGGGATACAGTGGGTAAAGACCCGTCCTTCCTCCACGGTGTTGCTCTAAACTAAACTACGCTACAAACTAATTAATAAACTGCTAAATAACGTAAATAACGATATGTCTACGAGCTAACTTATGCTAGATAATATTAGGGGTGACCGACTCTTCACTATGGAATTTTCTAATTCCTAACATTAAGTTTTATTTTAATTTTGGCAATTACATGCATACTTGTCAATTTTTAATAAATAATAACTAGTCACACACAAATTAAAATTATATTGATAATTAGAATTAATTTGTTAATTAGAATTTAATTTACATGTGAATTATAATTACCTTGTTACGAGTAATTAAAATTAAATTGTTAATTAAGAATTACATGTTAAATTAAAATTACTTGCTAATTAGAATTAAAAGTTAATTTGTATTTATTAATTGTTAATTAGAATTATTGTGATAATTAGAATTACATATTGATTTAAATACATAAATTGCGTAATTACTTGTTAATTGAGATTGCCATGCTTTTATGTGTTTTTCCGGCCACAAGACCCACTCAATTGCTTTTCTAAGTGATGTATGGGGCGATCTAGGTATTGTATCCTAGTGACGGTCTTATGGTTCTCCGTTTGGGGAAGACTCGCAAGAGAACTCGGAACAATATGTGTTTTATATTAATGTTCATGCTTATATGTTTGTGATTCCTATATGTGCATTATTACTTGCTTTGACACCTAATTGTATGCAATATGGAATAATACATATCGTAACCATAACATTAATATTGGTCTTTATTTACACGCCTAAATATCATGCTCATTGTGACCTGCTATTTGATTCGTGGAAAATTGTTTTTGTAAAATAAAGTGACCTAACATATGAAACACGTTTTCAAGAATTTAAAAACTTGACGCTATGGACACTTGGGATGTACGGCTCACCCACTAGAACAAACTCAAAAGGGGGTTTAAAGAAGTGCGCACAGTCGCACTGAAAGGATGTCTAAGGTTATGCTTCAGTGCTTATCTAGTCCTCTGCCTCCCTGTGCGTTCGATTGGAGCTACCGTGAACCATGATGATCACTACAGTGTCATTACCAAAAGTTTTTAAAACTAGTGTTACAAAATTGTTTTGCATGCTTCTTTGTACACGACTTTTAGCACATTTATATGTGCATACCTATTTGTTAATATTAAGTCTATGCCACCCAACTATGGACACGTGCACTTGGATTGACTTCTCTGGTCAGACCTAAGGGCCTTTCCAACCCATGGTAATTATTTCTCACTGGTCAGACCTCTGGTTATTTTTACACGTTCGTACTTGGTCGACTTATATCGAGTTAACCTGGTCAGACCTCGGACCCGAGGCATAAGATGAGAACTAAACATGCTTTTGACATTATTACTTGATACTAATGCCTTAAACAGTCTCATAAATCTAAGAGTTGCATTTTGCAATTAACGCTCGTCGCTTACCTCTTGTCCTATTTTTTTGCACACTGGTCAGACCTATGGTAATTAAGTGGGGTTGCAAGATGGATCTTAGTCTTGATTAGTAATTAATTGGGTAGTTAATTCTTTTAAGAATGTAATTATCGAAAATACTAGATTTGAACTTTTTATGTTCTGATTAATTGTGTTATTGCAACATAATTCGTAAACAAATTTGTTTTTCTTTGAAAGACAAACTAAGTCTCTTTTCCTAGTAAGAAGAGTGAGACTTATACCTATCTTTTCTCCTTAGTTGACATACTAAGATAGGATTACTAATGGTAAACTCATTAATGATCTTTCATTACCCTTTTGTGGTCTAGAGTTAATTGAAAGATAGAATATTTTGTGTAACTGGAAACATTGTGTTTAGAGCCACCAAAATAAATAACATCCTGCACTTGTCACGATGTATGAGTTTAAACTGCAAAGAGTAAGGAAATTACTAGCATATTTGCTAGGTAATCTTCTTGGACTCTTATTATTCCTAAAGTGCTAATTACCCTTGGGGCTATGTAGACGATAAAAGAGGAATTGCATGCTAAAGATTCAAGTTAATTGAATAAAAGAATGGCTAGTCCATTGTCTACAGAAGTAGAACTTCATATACTCTGCTAAATACCTAAGTACATGATACTCGTAGGCATTTGAAGGGAATAGGAAAGTATATAAAACTGCTATATGTTTTCTACTGGAAATGTAACACTTGTAATGTTGACAAATCCAGTGGGAGCAATTGCATTTTATTACTGAAATATCATTCATGTAATGTTTTCAATTTCAGTGGGAGCTACGGGATTTATTTCTTGTTAGTCACCCATATCATTTCAAACTAGCTTTGAAATAATCCATTACTTTCCGAATATGAACAACCATTGCTTAAAGGAAAATTGCATTTTATTTTATCAGATAACTCGTTGCCTTCCTGCTGTCGCTTCCTGAAATGTTATCTATAGAATAATAATCCACAATTCCTTATTACAGGTTATGGTTCTAAAACTACTTATGGTATATATGACATTATCATATCGTTTGAACAATCAATCACGTGTTGTTTGTTTTCATAATATGATGTCGTACCTTTCACAAGTGGGAGAAATCTCAAAGTGTGTGCAAGGAACAACAATATTATTGGTATCTCTTGACCGCAAGGTAAAGGAAACTAATAATTCTACTAGGACTTAAACACATGAGATGTTTATTGCCCTACTACATTCTAATAATGATTCTACTAGGACTTGAACACGCTAGATGTTTGTTGCCCTACTACATTCAAATGTCATAATATAGTGTAAAGATACTTCAACATTTGACTACATGTTTTAGTCAAACATAATTATGGTTATATGATAATGATCATAATTCTGAAGTATAAAATTAACTTGAAATTACTATAGAACTCAATAGTTTGTGTTCATGATTACTTTTGTTAGTATAATTATGCTTACATGTTAAGACATAATTATGAAGTCCTTGAATTAGTCAATGACTTATAACATTAAGTATATATAGTAAATGTGTTATGTCTTATAGTTAAGACATAAACATGAGGCTTTGAATTATTCAAAGACTTATAATGTATTATTGAAATGTTCTGTTTTCTTGTTAACACATGAACATATAATCCTTGAACAGTTCTGTCTTCTTGCGAACACGTGAACATAAGGTTCTTGTATTGTTCAATGAATATACATTATTGCATGCACTTGGTTCGTAAATACTTTATATGCAATTTGGCTTGACCCAATTGACAAGTATTTGGTCCCAAGAGAATTAAGTTATCTATAGAATTCTGATATAGTTTCACAATTCTAATAACTCATAGGATACCACTTCATTATGGTATGTCTAATGTGTTGGATCAAACCTTATTCATAAAGTTTGGTTCCTGATAGCTTTAATTGCTCTACCTCCAAAACATATCAAGGTTAGAAATTGCGTGTGTCATGGATACACTCAATATAGTTCAAACCTAGAAGGTATTCAAGACAACACATAACTGAAAACCCTAATTCATTAGGGATTTGAGGTTTTACCACTCAAACCAATTGAATCATAAACCCTATTGGATTTTTGATTTTTTTACACTTCCTAGCTTGAAGATTGTAGTTTTGGTGTTCTTCCTAGCTTGACGAAACACAAAACTGTTGCTAGAACTTTTGGTTAAAGAGTGATACTAAATTAGAGTTTTTCTATAAACCCTAATTTGAGTTGTTGGGAGGAATTCCATTATGTCTTGATTTAAGTTCTAAATTTGTTAAAATCTTATGAAGCATTTTATTAACAAATCTTGAGATGAGAACTTAAAATGTATTTTGTGGTTCTCCATAAGGAACAATTTATTGTTGCTTAAATACTTAGTATTTAGAGAATTGTCTCTACTTACAAAAGTAAGTGGGAGTATATACATATCTCAAAGTTTTTGAGAATAAAATACTTAACCTTCTAATATCCACTTATTAATGTCATACTAAGGTTAAACATGAAAATGTCGACCGAAGTATAATGATTACTCTCACTCATAAATCCGCAAGGATGCCTCATCACTTGAAGTGATATATTTTATTATCAATGCTGAGGGATATAAGTTAGGAGATTATTGTAAATCAGCTAACTACTAAAATACATTATCACATCTTGAATCTGATAAATATTTTAGAACTATGAATGATAAGATGCAGTCCTTAAAAGGCAAATCGAGTTTTGAGCTTGATTGTTATTTCGCCTAATAGTTAACCTATGAGGTTGGAATGAGTTTCTTTTGAAGAAAGACTCACAAGAACAAAATTGTATATATATTAATGCATGACATTTTATAAGAAGTTTTTAATCATACTTAAGCAATTGACTGTGATTAAATTTTCTTATATAATACACGCATTAATTATATAAAGATATTTAATTGTCATACATGTGATATGTATGTTGAATATGACAATTAGATTTTATAACTCTTTCTTTATGATTACCTTTTGCGAGGACGGTGTGTAATCAAAAGGGTTATGAATCTATATTATCTTTATGTAGTATACAAAATTTGAGCAATCCAAGTTTTGGATTGTATCATGCATCTAGGAGCTGAGATCTTGAATTTAATTACAATATGATTCTGGTTGAATTAAGATAACTCTTGAGTACATCTGACAATGAGTGGGAGCATTGTGTTTATCCTTAAAATTTACATGTTGAAGATATCATTCTATTTAAGCTAGATATTGATCCTTAAGCTTGAAATGAAACTTTACTTGGAATTTAGGGAATAAAACAAACAACCTTGGAATAGATGTTTATACGGAATAAACAAATGCGGAAAATTAAGTCTGACACAAATGCAATATATCATTCAAGCAAGTCTTCAATGATATATTTCACTTGGAATAATTTACATGGATGGAAACCTTGTGTTTTTAAACTAAGGGTTCATCATGTATATAATATACTTTGTATAAGACTAGTTGTTGCTTTTGTACAAGAACAAAATGAGCTGACAACAACAATATCTAATTGAGAGTGTTTAGATTATTGTTTTTATAAAAGTTTACGAATTATAAAGCATAGTGTTGTATAAGTACAAATGATGCTAGAGAATTATTAAATACTAGTTGTAGTAGGATTTCATCTTTTATGATAAATCTGCTAACTAGTTGTGCTCAACATAGAGCATTGTTGCATTACACATTAATGAATGAGAATACTTTACACTTTTAGAAACTGTAAAGATGACTGTCAGTATGTCGTTGATTTCCAATACCTCATGCAAGGTAGGGCGACATCTCCATACTATAATTCTTGCAATAGTATGAGCATATGAGATAAGACACTCATCTTATATTTCAAATCTCTCACTATAAGTGATATTTTGAAATAAGTATTCGGAAAGTTTATTCAGATGACTATTTAGTTTTTCTTTTAAAGAAAAGTTGAAAATGTTGGAAACAATAGGCTTCAACTTACTAAATGAGTTTCATGCATATCTGTTTTAGTATTTGGATAATTGGGATTGAAAGACAATTTTTACTTTATGATGAATAAAGATACTTGGTATTTGTTATTCATTCATATAATAATTGTTATCCTATATTTGCATGTTTAATCCTTGAATAATTTTATTATTCTAAATATGTCCATTGTCGGTTAACAATATGGGAATATTGTTATGATAAGGCAAATGTGAGTGTTGGTTATAATTCTAACGAGAATTCGGATTGTTCCCACCAAACTCATATGTATTCACTAGAGATGCTGATATGTGCTAAACCGTCAAGTCTAATCACACAAGCTGACCACTTGTGAATGGCCAACCGTAACAGACTTAAAACAGCTTAAGCACAAATGCAATGAAGTCCTGGAGAATAGAATGAATTCCCAGGTCGTTTAGTCCCACGGAGACTCAATGGTGTGTCAAAACTGATTCAGATGATGGAGTGATCACTAAGGATAGTGATCTGTAAAGGTTTAGATTGAGAAATTATACTACTGATTGATTGGAATGGAATGGAATACAGAATAGGAAAGCACAATAATCAGATGAAAGAAACGTAAAATTTACGTTTAAAAACTACGTACACGTACAAAATAAAAAGTGAAATCTAAGAAATAAAAGACCTAAAAATATGAAAATAACATTTTTGGAATCCTAAAAATAAAAGAAAATTATTAGAAAAAGAAAATTATTTTTACAACTAATTATTTAATTATTATTAATTAAAAACTATTTTAACTATTTAATAAATACTCTAAAATAGAAGAAAATATGAAATAAGGCTAGAAAAATAAAACTATGATTGAGACAAACCTAAAATATTATAAAACTAATTTTAAAACTAAAAATATATTTTTCACACTTTTTATCTAATTATTATTAATTAATTATTATTTAAAATACACTTAATTACTAGAAAATATAAAATAAAACTGGAAAAATGAAACTTTAACTTTGAAAAATCTAAAATATGATAAAACTAATTTTAAAATTGAAAAGATATTTTTTATGCTTTTTAATTATTTATTACTAATTAATTACTATTTTTAACTAATTAAAATTATAATAAATACTAAATAGATTAGGAAAATTATGAAACTTTTTCTAAAAATACTATATGATGACAGGAAACTAACAAAAAGTATAAAAACAAGATTTGCTTAATAATAAGCTAGAAAGAAAAATCAAAAAGCTAAAAACTATTAAATAAACGCTATCACTATTTTTATATTGATGTTTTTCTGGATTTTCTTTTTGAAAACTACTTAAATACTAAAAATATGAAACTTTAACAAAGACAAAAATTTTACAAGTCACAAATAAGCAGTTTGATGAGCTTATGAGCTCAACAGTGGGCTCATTAGCTTATTTTGATAAAAGAAGCTCAAACAAGCTCACACACTGAAACAGAAGCTAAGATAAGATGTAATAAGCTACAAGCTACCTAAATGAAGTTAAAAGACAAAGAAAAGCACACTGATAAGCTAGGAAGAAGCTAATAAGCACTTGGCTATTGTGTTGAAAAACAGAAATGGGACAAAGTTTAAGCCAATTGCAGCCCTACAAAACAAGCTAGAAAATCAAAAACCAAGCTTGATACCTCTATATGGCTAGGTCAGCTATCCAAAGAACCAATAATCACAAAATAAGACCAACTAATAAGCTCTGTGCAAGCTTATCAAGATGGTACCATTCACTGTGCACAGGGCACTTTTTCAGAACAGGTACCCTAAAGAAGCTGGAAAATAAGCACTTAAAAAGCTGATGAAGAGTGAACTAGCATTTTTCTAATTTTGTTTAGCAACTGAACTTTAATTTCTCAAAAGCACAAATCCTAGATCCTAACAGTAAGATCACAATGAAATTCTAAGTTTTATTCAAAAACGGGCTAATGACAAGTTTGACTTTTTTATTACACTAAGCAGTTGACTTTTATGAACTTTAAATCAATTCTATGGATTCAATAAGTTATATTAAGCTATATGAAGATGATTTTAAGCTAAATTATGTTTTAAGCTAATGTGATGAGTTTTGTATCCCAAAATCCTAACAGTTAACTGTTAAGGATGGGATTAGGAAGATTTTGACTTTTAGCTAAACTAGGACTGAATTTTCTTATTGAAATGAGATATTAGGAGCTAATGTAACACAGAGCAACAACAAATAACAACACAAAAGGACTCTAGCACATATAACTGAGCAAATCCAAACACCCCTTAAACAAACTGTTTTGAAGCTTTTTATGCTAAAACAAGTATTTTTATCAAGAAAGCTGTTTCATATCTTATAATAACTATAATGAGACAGAGTAAAACTAGAATTAACAACTTTTAAACACTTACACTATATATTGCAAATTTCAAAGAGATACCTTACAAATTGAGTTTAGGAACAAAACAGAGAACTGATGATTGAGATCACACCCTAATGC
Organism: Chrysanthemum seticuspe; assembly: GCA_019973895.1. Taxonomy (NCBI): domain Eukaryota; kingdom Viridiplantae; phylum Streptophyta; class Magnoliopsida; order Asterales; family Asteraceae; genus Chrysanthemum; species Chrysanthemum seticuspe. The sequence continues at coordinate 223,773,400 of BPTQ01000005.1, forward strand.
TTCCCAAGAAGCTCTAAACCAAGAACAATCCAATTCCAGCTCTGCTACACTGTCTTGATCATTTATCCATAGACTTTTTTATTTTTCACTAATTTCTTGATATTTTTGAGAATTTTTTAGTTTAAAGTCTAAACTAAATTTAAATTGTTTTTAATAGCTTAAACAAGCTATTAGGAGCTTTTATAAGCTATTTGAGCCAAGAACAACAACTTTAAACAACATAAACCAATTTTTGAGATTTTGGCTCAAAAATTTGCATAAACTGTATACGTAAATAAAACTTGAAATTGAAACTGGAAATATGTTTTTATTACACTAACATAAAATTACAAAGCATTTGAAAACTTAAACATAAACTGGAAAACATGAAAATATTAAAACGACATAAGGAAAAATAAAATTACACTAATTAACTCTCCTCCTCTGCCTCTTTCTTCTTCTTTTTATATACCAAAAGTGCTTCCACTTGCCTTCTCAGCATATCCCACCTTTTATCTTAGCCATTGGATGCTTTGAGTCGATATTGGCTGTAGATTGCATTTTGGCGGGAAAACATATTAGCCAGTTGGAGAGGTTGAGTGTTTGGGGAGGGGATGCAATTAATGTATCTTGTTTTGTGTTGAGGTGGAGGAGACAAGGAGGGTGAGTATGTGATGGTGGAGGTGAGGTGTGTTGAGGCAGTTGGGAGGGAGAAGAGAAAAAGGCGCGGGGAAAGGGGGTGTATGTTTGTTTGACTGGGGTGAGTTGACCGGGTCTTGGGTGGGTTGACCGGGTAGGATATTGGACCGGGTTTGGATTAAAGGGATTGGGCTTGGATATGTTAACTTGGGCCTAGTAGTTAATTTAGGGACTAAATGTGTCCAATCCATAATTCCAGGGACCAAACTGTAACTTCTGAAAAATTATCCAAGGGCTGATTTTGTCACTCCAAATAAACCAAGGACCAAACCTGTAAATCTCAAGTAATACAAGGACCGTATTTGCCAAAATTGAAACTCCGGGGATTAAACTTTAAATTTTCCAAAATTTATCAAAAGACCAATTTTGACAAGTTAGAATTACCAAAGGACTAAAAATGTTCATTTTCCAATTTAAAATGTCCAGGGGTAAATTCTGTCAATCTTTGAAATTTCAGGGACTAGATTGACAACTTTTGAAACTTGAGGGACTAAAACTGCCAATTTTGCAAATTTGATATGATTTTTATCTGTTTTGATATTTTTGCATTTAAAACACATAAAACACTGATTTGTGATATTTTGATCATTTTGATGTGTTTCTGAGTGTTTTCAGATGTTTTTGTAGTCTAGACAGTATAAAATGATGAGTATTTAGACACTCATCAGATGCATATTGGATTCCCCAACTTTCAAACATTTACTTTTGGATCCTTGTCACAAGTAAAATATTGAAAATGGTTTGTTATCTTCATCCTTAGACTTGAGATACAAGCAAGTTCTGTTATGTGTGGATATCATTTTTTTGTAAGTATACGCAAAACGCTATCTGAACAAGGTAGTTATAAAAGCTATATTTCGGAGTGATGTGAAGCAGCATCCACAACACTTGTAGTCAATAAAGGATTTGTTACTCCACTTGATATGTGCAGAAAGATACCATGGCGCCTCTCCAGATTTAATTAGATAACTGTCTGGCCGGACCCAAAGGGTAATACAAGATGATTCTTGATTACATTTGGTATATCTGAATTAAAATCTATAACGAGATTCTAAATGGTTAAACTATATGGAATGATTTGAGATCCATAATCCATGGTTTAACGGTATCTATAACAAAAGATGATAAGAGAAAGACATTGAATAACCATGCTACTGAGAAACTTTTACGAAACTATTCTCTCAGACACTTTTAGTTAAAAAGCGAGTGAGAGCGTTTGCTAGGCGTTTCCGTCGTTAGTTTTGTGTGCCATTCGACACTCCAACTCCCAAGTGGGAGCTGTTGATTTGTGGGAGTTATAAACACACGTAAACGACTAGAAGTATGTGAGCCGATGGGGGCACACACGATAAACACGAGTATACGTGTCGAACGTATTATAACTTGAATTATATACCCGATATATTATGCGTTACTTGACCCGATCCACTTATTAATCCATGGGCTGCTCTTAATGGTTAAATGGGTTGAAAGTGAACATGGCTTGGGCCCTTGGCTTCACTGATCGGGCAGGAGGAACAAAAGGAAAGGGTGTGGGCTTGAGACTTGTTGATCAAGTCATTATCCAAGACAAAGGATCGTTTTACTTTTGCTATAAAAAGAAAAACGTTTTCTATACCTTAACCTGATGAATACTCACGCATATCATACCCTAATTCCTCTCCTAAACTGATCCAGTTTCTGCCTTAATCTTAGTCGACTTTCTTCTAAAGTCGTTTAAGGTTTTGTTAGTTCACTTGATTCCTAAACTTGCTACGTAACCAAGTGTATTAGGTGTCAATTAGTTGGAGTTGATTTGTTACTGATTTCCCAGTAGAATTGCAGCAACAAAGTGTGGGTTTTACTTCTGAACGTGGTGCTGATCTCGGACAGAAGCAGTTGATATTGGACACGCCTTGTCCAATATCGGGTAAAGCATAAAACAGCTTGTTAGGCTGTTTATGTTCTCGGACAGAAACATAACATGTTTCTTGGTTTTCTGTACGTGTGGAATTCAAGTGGGTATACATGTTGTCACTTAGTTGATTTGGTTTTATTATATTACGTTCTCGACTAGCCATTAATCGAACGTATATGTTAATCGGGTTTGTGTGTGATACTCTTCGAGGTATCTATTTTAGATACTTAAGGTTTCGTTTTGGTTTCTTGTTCCGTTACTAGAGTTCAATTGCCAAGCAAGGTTAGCCTTCTTTATTCCCTTTTAATTAATTAATAATGTATTAATTATGTGTTTATTATTTACGTGTTAACATAATTGTATCAACTAGATCCATTATCCGCTGCGTACTCGTAGAGGTTACTGGTTAACTAGATCTAAAATCCCAACACAGCGAAGATGGGAATAATCTATATAACATATCGTAGCATTCATCTCTATCAAATACACTGGCGTTGGGACGTAAACTCCATTGTTGAGATCTAAGTAAAAACTGAATGTTATAAAAGTTAACTAATTTATACATTTACAAATACAACACGAATACCTGCATAAAACGACAGTATATACCGGCAAATAATTATACTTGCGAACTTGTAGTTCTCGTGTGACAATTAATGCAACATTTGCGGATTCAATTTGCAATCATTGCAAATTCAACCTTGTCATGTGATCCGTTGATACAACTAATTTTTTTGATTTTTTTCTTAAAAAAAAAAGAAGAAGAATTAATTACATTTTTGGTCTCTGTGGTATGGCCAAATTGAAGGTTTGGTCCTTAAAACTTTAAAACTGTAATGATAAGCCCATTTTGAAGTTTGGATTGCAATTTTGGTCCCTGGATAAATTGAAATGACTAAAATACCCTTTATCTTATTTAGAGAAGACAAGGGTAATTTGGTCATTTCTCACCGATTAAGGACCAAAAATACAATTCAAACTTAAAAATAGAGACTATCATTGCACTTTCAAAGTTGTAGGGACCAAACCATGTGTTTTAAAAACTAACAATGTTGGCATTGATATAAGATATGATAGGAGGGAGCGTCTCCAAACTATGTTATTTTATTGTTACAATATTAATATTTTTTGGGACCACTTTGGTAGCCCGTTTTGCTGCATCGTCCACTTAAGCCCGTCTAATAGGTTATACCAGCTTCTACCGGCTTTGGGTTTCTCAAAAACTCGAGATAGATTTCATCTCCTCTTCACTGACATCCAGATCTAATCAAAGATAATATGTGTAAGCCTGCAATGAATGAAAATGGACATTCATATCGCAACGGAAACGCATGTGGATGTTGACGTTTGGGTTAATGAATCCAGGAGGAAATTAGAGGTTAGGTTTTGTTTCTAAGATGGTGGTTGTTTAAGCTTTGATTTTATGGTTTTTGATTTTTTTGTCAGCCATACTTTGATCGTTATTGATTTTAATTTCATTTTTGGAAGAATTAGGGTTTCGGTTAAATTGCGGCTTTTGTTAATTTGATTTTTTGAAAACTTAGGGTTTCAATTAGATTGGGGTTGTTTCGTATTTTTTAGTCTTGATGGTGGTTTCATGGTGATTGGTGAGCTTGGTTTGCATATTCTGGATTTCTAAGCTGTTGGTGAGAAAATTAGGGTTTCATAGTTTGGAGATGCTCCCTCCTATAATATCTTATATCAATTGGGGCTTTTGTTAGTGAGAGGGGTTCGCATGTTGTGGATTTCTAAGCTGTTAGTATTAACGTGCTATATGCATCTTTTGATTACTTTGGGGTGTTAGGTTTTTGTTGTTTGTTTTTTAGTTTGGTTATAGAGTAATGCGGGTTTGTGTTTTGCTTATGGTTGTGTTAGGGTTTGAAAATGTGGCCTTGAGTAGAATTATGGTTTTGCTTTGTGGTGTTTGTCTGCTAGATATGAGTGAAGCTAATGATGGATCAGCCTCATCTGCCCCTTTCTTGGCAGGGCGTCACGGTAACATGTTTGCAGCCATGGGGGTGGACTGATCTTTGCGTGGCAACTAACTTGGTTCGCAACCACGTCGTATGTAGTGTGGATGCCTCAACAAATACTGCTTTATACTTTGTTATATTCACTGATAGTTCAGAGTGTTTCTGGGATCACTTATCTGATGGGTTGTCGAATTGCTTAAGCTTGTATCTTTGACCGGTTTGCAGCCATGGCAGGGCAAACAATCATGTTTGGCCATGGGTTGCGATACATATGTGTTCTCTTCGTGAGTTACGATGGTGTGTGTATGGGAATGGAACACTTAATTGATAAGTGCGTATGTTAGTGGAACACTTATTTAGTTAATGTATTTCTTGATGGTTTGCTTATGTTGGCATGCATTGCCCATATCTTGGCACAACATCCTGTTAGGGTTGCAGCCATGACGGGTATCTCCGCATTTTCCCATTGATGCAACTTCAGCGACATTGTTTGCCTCGCTGTTTCACTTTCGGTATTCAAATGTACATTTGTAAGACTTGCTTTTAACAGCATTGAGGCTATGATGAGTTTTAACGGGTCAGATTAAAAATGAGATGGCCCATATCTTGGCACGACAGCCTGCTAGGGTTGCAGCCATGGTGGGCGCATCCGCTTTTTCCAAATGCTACCCTATCTGAGCCTGTCTTTTGTGACGTAAGATACACAGAAGCCTTCTCATTATAGCACGGCTACCTTTTTGTTACATGTTCTTATAAAATATATCGTCAGATTTACCCTTTTCAGAAAAAATAGCCTTGCATGCTACCATTGGTTTGATTTCTTGTGCTTCATTCCTTCTTTGTACTTCATCGCTAAGTTTACCAATCATGGTTTCTAAATTTGTTAGCGATTCATCATGACTGAAAAGGCTTTTGTTTGTACTTTCTTGGAAGTTTTTTAGCCATTCCTCATGCTTTTTTTTGTCTTTTAGTGGAGTCCTCAAGGAACTTGTTGATCGTATCTTCAAGATTAGACCTTCTTTCACAAAAGGTCCACGATTGTAATATGTCGGAGGTCCTCCACGATATCCGTTACCTTTTTCATTTGACCATTGAAACAGTCTATTTACTTCACCATACTTGACTTCTTCGAGTTTACTATCTTTGTCAATAACATGACAACTTTTAGTGAGATGACCTCCACCACAGCTTTCGCATCCAACTTGGATAGCGTGCACACTTTGTTTGAGCTTTAGCATGTCATGACCAAGATTTTCAAGTTTGTTTGTAATGGCGGTAATACCATCAAAACTTCCGCCTAAACTTCTATGGCTTCCTCCTTCGTGCCACTTTTGATAATGGGTGGCCATATTTTGTATAGCTTCCAAAGCAAGTGTAGGAATCATTCCAGGGATCGGCCCCTGAGAATCGAGCATTTTTCTTGTAGCAACCCCAATACCCTTGTAGAAAATACTGACCTTTTGTTGGTTATTGAGGTCATGAGTAGGGCATTTGAATAAGAGGTCATTATACCGATCCCAAGCTTGGTATAATGTTTCGCCATATTCTTATCTAAAATTGTGGATTTCTTCTAATTGTTTTCCCGTTTTTGAAGGAGGGCAAAATATTTGAATGGAATCCCTTTTCATAAGATTCCACGTGTCAATGGTTCCACCGGAAAGTCTATCAACCCATCGTCTGGCCAACCCTGTAAGTGTCATAGGTAAAACCCGAAGCATAACCGCATCATGAGAAACACCTGGGATGTTGAAGAGCCTTGCGATGTAAAAAACATTATCAACATGCTCGTAAGCATCTTTGTCTCTATTTTTAGAAAAATGGTTAGCACGTAGCTCCCTCATAAACTGGTCCTTGATCTCACAACGGACCTCAACTCCTATAGCCGGTCTAACGTATTCCTCGAGAGTGAGGTTATCAATGTCCACAACTGCCATGATACCTGAAACTTAAAGAAGATCGTGAGAAAACAAAAATTAAAAATTAAAACAAAAATTAAAGACTTCACAAATAATCCTAATATAGCTCCCCGACAAAGGCGCCAAAATTCTAATGCAGGATTTCTGACCAGAATTTAATATTTATATTTCTCGTCTACCTAAGGTCTACCTAATGCACCAACGAGCAGTGAACCCGATCGTGCGTAGTATAGAAGGTGGTAAAGCCGAGGTCGTTCCCAAGAGTTATGTAGATGATGATCCTATTAAGTCTAATTGTCACTTGTTTTAACTGGTTTGAGGTTGAACTGATTAATTAACTAAAAAATGAAATAAACGCACAAACTAAATAGAGGTTGTGATCAATAGAGAGAAAATGTGGTAACCTAATTAATCATCCTCTCATGTAATGTCTATGTTTTAATTACATCCAATTGATTCAAGTGGGGGTTTAAGTCGCTAGGACAACACTTTGTCAATTCGTCCTAACCTATCAACAAAGGCTCCTACCCGACATCAAAGGTCTACCCCTTGGGGAGTCGAGGGTCTTAAGTCACCTAAGCCAAGTCATTAAGTACCCTACATGCAAGATTCGAAATAATGAGTGTCCGGGCGCTAGCATCTTAGACACTCATTCCTAACGTCTTAAGTTCATCTGTACGACCGGTGATCATTTGGTCAGTTCACACAAGAGAGGAAGGGTAGTCAGTTGGTCAATTCTTACCCTTCCCAACTCTACCTACCTACTTAGGGTCAGTTGGTAAATTCTCCTGAGCAACTAGATACGACCGCATTTCAAAACTACCAACGCTAGGGTAACTACCATCGAACTATGCATGCATACACTAGAAAAAATTATATGGAAGCATGAAAACACAAACAATACATTCAAGGAATCATAACTGGGCTAGCACCAAAGGTGCTTAGCCGATCAAATTAAAAGAAACAATAAATTCAATGTTTAACATAATGATAGACATGAATTAAAGTAACAGATAGAAATGATCGCTAATGCTTATCGATATGGTGTGATTCCTCCCTTGGAGATGGCTCTGTATGCTCTGTATGATCTGCCTTTGGAACCCTCTTCACGTTCTCTGCCTTTGAGTTGTGAGTGAATGATGTGAAATGCAGAATTTAGGGCTTGTATTTATTGGCACGATCATAGTTACGACGTAACTTGAGTTGAGAGTTACGCTGTAACTTAATTATCTTCAAAATATAACTCTCGTTAAGTAGACTACGGCGTAACAATAGGGAAAGGTTACGCCATAGTTAGCAGCTCCGCCGTATAGTAGATGTGGGTTACGCCGTAACTTACTTCTCTTCAAAATAACTCTCGTTAAGTAGACTACGACGTAATGCTTGTGAGGAATTATGACGTAGTTGATGGAGGCGTGAAATACTTCATGACCTAGATGATTACGGCGTAACCTTAGTTGAGAGTTATGCCGTAACTGCAGTTGAGTAGGCAATCCGAGATAAAACACTAGCTATGGCGTAATGTGATAGAATGAGTTACGTCGTAGCTTCTTCATAAGTAGCCTACTATCATAAACCGTTAGGAAAATCTCCAAATCCGCGTCTCTAAGCTCCAATGCTCATAATTTACCTTGAAATGAAATATAAAGGAATACAAGCGTAAATCCATATAAATGACATGAAGTATGAGCATTATCGGGGGAAATTGACACGAAAAAGTCAGGACTATTTGATGTTATCAGTGTTTAATGTCTCTTTATATAAAAGGTTCAAGGCATGGCCAATACATTAGTTTATTTAGGATAGTTTTAGGGTAATAATAAAGAAATGAAGTGTGTAGTGTTCTACAAAATGGTGTAGATTGGCGGGAACACCCTGACCCCGGGTGCCTTTTGGCACCAGCCATTGTCCACCCCATAAGGAATAGCTCCGGAAACTCTCCTGGCCTAGTGGGGCACCAACTGGAGTGAGCACGAGCCAAGACTCGGACCCCTGAGCTCCTATTCCACAAAGTCTCTCCAGTGTGCCCATAGGTTTTGCGGAGGTGGGTACCTATATGAAGCAAATGCCAAAGATGAGACTTGAACCTGGGTCAATTGACTCAAACATAAGTGCTCCAACCATTGGACTAATGCTCCATTGGTATGAAGTGTGTAGTGTGTTTGGGGGTTGCTTGGCTGACAAGAGCAAGAAAGGGAAAGAAATATAGTGTCTTGTCTCTAACTTTTGTTCAATGTACCAAGGTTTTAAGTCTTAGGATTAAGTCGTATAATAGCAATGTACTTTTAAAAGTGTTCCGTTTTGGTACGTGTACTTTTTTTAAGTTGTAGAATAGCAATGTACTTTTTCAATGTGTTCCAATTTGGTACGTGTACTTTTTTTTTAACTTTGTTTAAGTTGTAGAATAGAAATGTACTTTCCATAAGTGTTCCTAACTCTTGAATAAAAGCAAGCCTTTCACGAGTAACGCTGACCGATCTACCAGAGAGCACATTCATTTGTTGTGACATTTTGTGGAGTTTGTTAGACTCCTTGAGATCGTTTTAAGCCTTAGGGTTTAACAATAACATGTACAATACGCAGCGGAATAATAAGAACATTATATGTTATTGACACAAGGTTTTTCCACATCTCCCCAATTATTATTTGATCAGAATAACAATGTGTTACCTAACTGTAACAGGGATCAAAGCCTTCTTCGATCTTGGAGATAACTAAACTAACACTAACCTAGGCGTTTACAATGAACTACACACCTAGGACACACACACCTTTACTAGACGTCTATATATTGGAAGACTTAATTAATTAAAAACCTACACCCCATGTCCTCTTTATATACTAGAGGATTAGGGTTTACAAGATACTACGAATGACTAAACAATAAATCTTCTTTTGCAAGAAAGTCCCTCCATCCTTTTGTAGGTTTCATCTTTGTCACTTTAAGTCCTTGATGTTTCATTCTTTATTGTTTTGTATCATCGAATCAATAAACCCAACAATCTTCCCCTATTTGATGATGACAAAACAAACACGGTTCTTGTACGAACTTCCCTAGACGAAGTAGCAGAAGTTTAGATAATTAAATCTCACCATGAATGAAACAATCTTGTCTTCCTTTGTCTTCCCCCTAATCCATGCCACGCCACTTCAACATCTCTTCCCCTTTTTCTTATCAACAAATAGGGAATGTAAGCAGTAGAAACTTCCCCTTGAGTGGTGCATGAACATCAAATGATTCTTCAAATCTGTAAGCTCTATGCAATGATCACTTTGTGAAGAAAACCAAATATAACAAACTTGATGAAGAAGTAAAATATCCCAAACTTGTATCTTATGTCTTGTTTTATCCACGTGACGTTGAACTTATACTAACACCATATAAGTAGACCTCAATCTCTTGACAAAATCATCATCTTCAATGAGACACTGAGCACTACAATGTAACTCCTTTAAGTGATAGTTAACTAGGTCTTCATCCATCCACCCCTTGACCTATGAAAACTAGATTTTGCAAGTCTTCGTCAACATCCTTTAAGCACGAACAAGTTATCTCCAAAGTGTAACACCCACTTTGAGATATGATAAGAGCACAAACCTGTGAAACTCAACTACAACATCAAATTAGTGATAATCAACTTTCTTCGTAATCAACTAATCCAATAAATAAAAAAAACAAGCTTTTTTCACTTTTAAGAACAATTAAACCAAAAACCAAACTCCTTGTATGTGTGACCAAAATCCCATGTGTGTATATCCGATATCCTTCAAACCATCCACATGAACTTCCCCTCTCGCCTTGTAACTCATACTCATAAAAATCACAAATAAATCTACTTCCTTTGTTGCCCTCGTATCACGTTTGCACAATTAATCTTTTACAAAACTTATAGCGTCCATGTGATAGTACGTGCACCTTCAAAAGTCTTTAACAAAAATACATGCATGCATAATCGGTCCCACAAAGTCTTAACTTACAATCAATAAACCTTTAAGCGCACATTAGTAATCTCATAACCACGAGTTATAATAAAATCAGTTTCATACGAGTAGCAATTTAATTTCAGCCCAATGGTGAGTCCATAATAAGCCCATAATGAAGACTCCAAGCTCAGCCCAAATAACTCTAATACACATCGCTGGTTACTATCAAAATTCATTCTTCATCTCACAAATAAACTCATGTGCTCCTATCCTTCGACCAGTGAATCCAATATTGCAAAGAAACCAAAAAGCTTTCAACTCAAAATACTCTTTATTCACAAATACTTGAGGTAAAGACCCGTCCGTCCTCCACGGTGTTACTTAACTAAATACTACCTAACATTAAATAACTACGACTACGAGCTTTCTAATGATTACATATACTTGAGGTGATCGACTCTTTAATAACTGGATTTACTAAATCCTAACAATCTCCCCCTAAGGGAGGTCACCTCAAATTACATTGAATACAAATAGATATTACATTAAGATTGTTCTTGGATTCTTGTTAAAGTTCTTTGCTCTGTAGCCCATAGTCTTTGATTCTTCATTTTTTGCATGTTTGGTTAAACCGAGTGGAGGTCTTTAACTGATCTACGTGATAATGAGTTTTGAGCCAGCTTTGAGATCATCAGCTACCATAAATCTCTGACTCTTCCTTTGTAGTGTTGATATTATGTGGTGTTGTGACTTTTGGACCGACATGCTCACATTTTGGATCATGATTTCTTCTCATCAGAGTAGTGGAAGCTTTAGTTGATTCATGATATTTGCAGCAGCGTAGCAAAAGCATGGAGTGAAAATATCAGAGTCGTTGATGCACTTATCATAATTTCTTTAGAAATGAATGTGTTGTGTGAGCATGCGGCTACGGATTGACCTCTCCATTCTGATCAGCTGCAAACGTCGGGTGTACCTGCATACAACAGTTAGCAATAAAGCGAACGAAAGTGTCTTTGATCACTTTCGTTGAATTGAGGTACACGGCCCACGGTTCCCCGTTGATCAGTACAAGTACTGCCTGTGATCAGGTATAATTCCGAAGAATTTCCTTGACAGGGTTTCGCAGCTGCTCTAGCTGTTCTCAAACCGAAACATCTCAAAGAAGACAACACGGAGTGAGTGAACCAGTGAATTTGAGATTCACTGATTGATGAAAAGAGATTTGAAAAACGATCGTGTACTGCTCAATAAAATTTTTTTGCAATACAACGAAGGTTTTAAGGAAAATCAGTTATCAATCATAAACACCTTTTATTTTTGAAATATTAATACACAGTCGATGTGCTAGAGAAAAGAATTTTAAGCACAATGACCGGTTTTTCAAAGGTATCCGTCAATCCATAACCTGAACCAGGATTGATTCATGTATTTGAATCGCCCCATTGTTTCTGTTCAGTTGTCACATGGTTGATCTATTGGATTGATCTCACATGCCACCTACCAAGAGCTTGTATGATGTTGGCTCTAGAAGGCTTTCCATTTTCATTGTGAATATGTTTGCATATCACTCAGATGTTCTGGCAATACCACAAGGATAATGCGTAGGACTCTTAAAATATAATCTCTCTTTCCACATTGTGTGAAACAGAGAGTCTTCATTGACAGTGTCCTAATGAGATTTGTTAGACGATCTCGTGGTTCTAGACTCAATAGTGCACATTTGGTTCCTATGCCGGAGACTAGGGAGAGGGTCTCCTTCTTCAATATCAACCATCTCTAAGAGAAAGTCGATAGATAATGTAGGTTCTCCGTGAGAATGAAACAAGTCCTTTTAAGAGAGACTTGAGTAGCTTGGGAAGTTGTAGTGCCGTGCGTCACTGGGTCCATGACGTCTTGTCTTCAATACCAGTGTTACCTTGGTAACCACCAGTAGCATATGTATTGAACCCGGTTTCTGCCCTAAGGTTGAATTAATGGTGGGCTATTTCTTTTCACCCTTTTCTCATTCAATTCTTTTTCATTCTTCAACCCCTTCAGTGCTTACCGAGACTTCATAACTAGAATCTTGTTGGGTTTATTCCAGTACTAGCTCAGCCTCAGTCCACACTCTTCCCGATTCTCACTTTTCTCCTTTTTTCATCATACCTAAGGACTTCTACACTATCTGGTGGATTGTCCCTGGGTAGATCCCTCCGGCTCTGGCGGGATCGTGGGAACGAATACCTAACCTAACCATCCTTATATCACCATACATAAAGTAAATTTGGTCGGTCTTTTTGGTATTGTTCATCTGCCATTGAAACCAATTGAAAACCATTTGAAAAATTAATCCAGATACTTGTGATATATTATCAAAGCATTTTGTACCTGAATTATTTTTGATATTTCAGAAAATGAGCTCCCCCTCAACATGTGCATCGTATATTTGAAATCATTTTGGCACATGGAGGCAAGAAGAAGAATTTAATTCATTGATTAGCATTTTTTAAAAAATATCTACATCACCTTCCCGATCAAGATTCGTTTTTTTCATACTTAGTTAAAGATATTTTTGGGAAAGAATGTGGTTTTCAAAAAGTTGCTCCCCCTCAATCTGTGCATCGAGATTCGAAAGTGTTTTGCATATATAAAGGAAAACCTGCACATTGAAACAAATCAATCACGTTTCAATCCTTTTTTTTTGAAATAGATGCTCCCCCTCAACATGTGCATGGAAAAATTGAAATCGTTTGGCACATGTAGGGAGGAGAGCTTGTAAATCACTATAAAACCATTTATCGAATTATCAGTTTAAATCCAATTTAAATCACAAATTCTCCCCCGATCACATTTTTCAAATCATTTGAGATTTGTGATCTCTATAGATTTAAATTATTTTTGAAAGCTTTTGAGGAGAATTGTGACTTGCTTGTGAAAACATTTAACCGATAAGGATCAAATTTTAGACTTTAAACTCCAACGATTAAACATGCTTGAATATCTTTTGAAAACATGACATAAGCCTTGGTCTGAACGAATTGTATGACAAATAACCTTTTAACTTAATTGAAATCATTTTCCCCCTCAGTCAATGACATAAGTTGTTGATTGAGAGTTAGAGATTTTGACATATGTCTAGTCCAGATGATTTTCAAAAATTGTGTCCGAGTTATTTTTCAAAGCTATTAATTTTCATTAGTTAACAAATATTTTCCAGAAGAATTTATAGAAGGAAACATATTTGTGAAGGAAACATTTGTCTTTTTAGTGACAAACATTTGATTTTAGAATCAGAGCATGAGATTTGAAAAATAAGATAAAGCATGGCTCTGTTCTTTCTTTAAAAAACGGGTTATAAACAGAATTGACTATAAGCCTTTTGTTTTACTTTCTCTCTCTCTCTCTCTCTCTCTCTCTCTCTCTCTCTTTTAAACAATTTATGTACATTCGAAGAAATCTAAAGACCTGTGACACTCTTTGAATGTTCAACACAAATTCCGTAGATGTTATCGAAATAAGAAAAACATGACAAAATGACAATTTTTTTGGAATTTTTCGAGTTTTTCAAATTTTTATGGATTTTTGAAATTTTATATTTTTCTATTTTCTTTTGTGGGTTTTATAATTTTGTATTTTGCTTTTTGAAAAAATATTTACAAGAGATAGATGAAGAAAAACATTTACTCCTCTTCTTCCTCTTGAAGACGTTTGAGTGTTTCCGGTTGTAGACTCTTTAGACCAGGTCGTGGGAGGATAAACTCAAAACGTTCTCTAGGAAGAGCTTTGGTGAAGATGTCTGCTAATTGGTATTCATTCCTTACAAAATAAAGTTCCACCACACCGTTCTCCACTTGCTCCCTGATGAAATGATGTCGAATGTCGATATGCTATGCTCTTGAATGTTGAACGTTGTTGCATGAGAGAGCAATGGCACTTTTGTTATCACAATACAAAGGGATTTTGTTGAATTCAAACCCATAGTCAGATAATTAGGATCTCATCCATAGGATTTGAGCACAACAAGATGACATGGCTATGTATTCAGCCTTTGTAGAGGATATAGAAGTACTCATTTGTTTCTTTGGAAACCAGCTCACAAGCTTATCACCCAAAAACTGAGCACCTCCTGACGTGCTTCGACGTGTATCTTGACATCCTGCATGGTCAACATCTGCATAGGCTGTTAGTGACATACCGGTGTCCTTCGGATACCAAAGTCCCATGTTTATGGTTCTTTGGAGATACCGAAAGACCCGTTTAACCGCTTCAAGGTGCTTTTTGGTAGGCTTAGCCTGGTATCTAGCACACATGCATACAACGAATAGAATGTCTGGTCTACTGGTAGTAAGGTACATCAGGGACCCAATCATACTACGATATTTGGTCTGGTCTACCATGTTCCCTGAGTGGTCCTCATCCAATTTAGTACACTCCACCATGGGAGTGTCAACAGGGTCACAAGAATCAAATCCAAATTTCTTTAAAATCTCATTAGCATATTTAGATTGATTGATAAAAATGCCTCCGGGACTTTGTGAAATTTGTAATCCCAAGAAAAATGACATTTGTCCCATCATTGACATTTGAAATTTGGAGCCCATCTCCTTAGAAAAAGGGTCACATTCATTGGGGTCAGTCGAGGCAAAAATAATATCATCAACATAGATTTGAACGTGAATTAAGTGTTTGCCTGACTTTCTGGTGAACAATGTTGGATCAACTACTCCTTTGCTGAATCCAGTAGATAGAAGAAACTTTGATAGCGTATCGTACCATGCCCTTGGAGCTTGCTTCAAACCGTAAAGAGCCTTCTTTAAGCGATAGACATGAGTAGGATGCTCTGGATTCACAAAACCTTCCGATTGGCTGACGTATACGACTTCTTTAAGATCTCCGTTAAGAAAAGCCGTCTTTACATCCATCTGATAGACTACCATGTTCTTACTTGCAGCGTTAGCCAGGAAGATTCTGATTGCCTCGATACGTGCAACTGGAGCAAATGATTCTTCAAAGTCAATACCCTCCTCTTGACGGTATCCTTTTGCAACCAATCGAGCCTTGTTCTTTAACACATCACCATGCTTATCAAGTTTAACTTTGAAGATCCACTTTAGAGCAATGATCATAGCATAGTCAGGAGTAGGTACTAATTCCCATACATCTAGTAGATCAAACTCATGAATTTCTTCTTGCATGGCATTGAACCAGCTGTCTTCATTCATGGCAGTTTTAACATCTTTGGTTCCATCTTAGAGAGTACGGAATTGAAGAAGCACCATAAGGCATCAGTTGCAAGTTGTTTACGAGTGGATACTGGACGAGAGGGGTTTCCAATGATGTTGTCCAATGGATGGTCATGTGTCCATTTTCTAAGGTGTTCGTGTGGTTGTTGTTGAGGGACTGAAGTAGCAGAGTCGTTTTCTCCTGATGAAGATGGTTCTGATGATGGTTCAGGAGCAAATATGTTCTCAAAGGGAGCATCTTCGGGAGTAGCAAAGGGGTTATCTCCATCATAGGTGCCAGAAACAATTCCATGATGTACACTCGATGATTGAGGATTTGATGATGAGACAGAGTGATCAGCAGCAGGCGCTTATTGACTCAATGACATAGAAACTGAAGGGTTATCTACGTTGACAGGGATAGGAGCAGCCTCTGTTGATGGATTTGACAGATCATTAGCAATTGGCTCATAGTGTTCATCAAACATTGGATCAAATAATTTATTCAAATCATCTTCTGAAGGAGGTATATATGGAGTTGCTGGAGAGGGATTTTGTACAAGAGAAGAACTAATGGGACTACTTGATGAAGGTTGTGATACGGGTCCAGAACTTGATTGTCCTGGAGCCATTTGCCCAGACAGCTCATCGAACGTGACGTGAATAGTTTCCATGATATCTCGAGTTCTTTTGTTGTAGATTTGGTAACCCTTCTTGCTTGATACATAACCCACAAAAACTCTAATGTCCGCCTTTGCTCTTAATTTTCCTAAATCTTGACCGTCATTCGTTGGATAGCACAAAGCACCAAATACACTAAGGTAGGAGAGATCAGGTTTTCATTTATGAACAAGTTCGTATGGAGTTTTTCCATGAGTGGTGTGTATGAGTGATAACGCTACACGCGTCGTTCGGGGTCAAGGAAACTTCCTTTTCTTTGAGCAAGTTTTATAACACCCTAGGCAGTGAACCTAATCGTTGTAGTGTAGTAATTAGGGTAAGCCACGGGTATTGATATCGTTCTCTAGGGGAATAGGAATGCTAGTAAGGAGTTACTACGCTAAGGTTAAGGTTGAGGAAGATTATTTTTTATCTTTTTATGTTTTATGAAATGGAAAGGTACGAATCTCGGGTATTGGATTTGGGGGGTTGGTATTTCTACCGATTACTCTACTATTATCTAATTATCTAAACTAAGGTTGTGGGAGTCTATGTCTAATTAATGTGCGCTCGTATGATAGTTTAAAGATGTGTTTACTTAGGTTGTATTACTCCTTAATTATCTCCTATTGATGGTTGAGTTGCCACGTCTTATTCCTAGTTGCGTTGTGTGTCTAAAGTTGTAGGGTATGCGTTTCTCCCTAACTCTTTGAACTTACCAAAGGGTCTCGTCTACAAACCCACTAGGGATGATAAACTCCTACTCTAAGGCACTCTTTGGATGGTTTAGCCTACAACTACTCAGGTAATTATATTCTAAGGTTCACAAAGATGAATCAAGCATTAAGTACACAACGAATGACCTATCGCATTACTAGATCATTAATCAACTAAGATAAGAAACAACCAATCAATATTCAATAATTAAGTTTCATACTTTCTAAGCAAACACACAAATAAATTAGCCGGACATGGAGAACATGCAAGCATACACACAAATAATCAAATACATAATTGAATTAATGAAGTAAAGACTTATCTTGATGTAAGATAGGGTTTAAAACCCTAAAATACTGTACAAGACACCTTAGGTTCGGTTTTAGGTTTTTACTCCAAAAGACTCTCCACAAAAGACTGAAAAATTCGGATTCTATATATAAGATTACATATGCGACGGCGTCACCTTATGTTTTGTGACGCCGTCGTGTCGCCGTCATTAGGGTTTCGTCTTGGCCACGTTAACCTTGCGACGGCGTCACCTTATGTCCGTGACGCCGTCCTCTTCAGCTTCTGACGTCGTCTGGATTGCATCTAGGCCGTCTGAGTAGCGACGGCCTACTCTTTCACAACTAGACGTCGTCGCTTGAAAATACGAGTTTTGGGTTCTGGATCGTCACAACAATTTTGGGACGGCGTCGCCATTAGCACCTGACGCCGTCGCCTTCTAATTTCAGCAACTGTGAGTGTCTCGATTTTGACTTTGGCCATTTTCTTCATATATTCGCGCCTTTTCGTCCAAATAAGTGCCATTCCAGCATTTTGCCTTCAAGAGACCTAAAAAGTGAAAAGGAACGATATTAAGCAATAAAGGGTACAAAAGTGATCAAATAAGGACTTAAACGACCCCTCAAAATGGTACCTTTTAAAACCTTATCAAGCAGTGGCAATGGCTTCGGCCCAAAGAAACATTGGAACCTTTGAATAAATTAGCATAGTTCTTGCAGCTTCAACAAGGGTCCGATTTCGTCTTTCAACTACACCATTCTGTTGAGGCGTGCGTGGAACACTTCTTTGATGACTGATTCCAATGCTTTCATAAAATTGACTTAGGTCTTTGTTAACAAACTCAATGCCATTTTCTGTTCGAATAATTCTAACAGTCTTGTTAAGTCGAACCTGAAGCTGCTTGATAAGTTTGATGATGACATCTGGAGTTTCATCCTTTGTCCTCAAAAACTTAACCCAAGTAAAACGAGAATAGTCATCAACAACGACTAAAACATATTTCTTTCCACTTATCGTTTGCACTCTCATTGGTCCGCACAAATCCATATGAAGGGTATGAAGAACTTCCAAAACTGAGTTTGCAGGTTTGGATTTGTGGGCATATTTCCGGCTTTTTCGCCATAACCATGACTTTGTTTTCGAAGCCTTTGACAACAAGCAGATTGGAGAAGACTTCATCATGTCTTCGATAGAGATGGTGTATAGATTTGAACCCCGTGTTCCTCTTAAAAGTTCCACACCATCAAGTTCTCTAACGAAACAAGTATGTTTTCTAAAAGCCACCTCTAGATCGGAATCACAAAATTGACCAACAGAAAACAGGTTATGACCAAGACCTTCTACATAATATACCCTGGAGATTACACTATCACCAACAACATAGTCTCCATAACCCATAATTGCACCAAAATGATCGTTCCCGAATATAACAGTCCCGATGAATTTACTCACAAAGTTCATGAGCCGCGAGCGATCTCCAGTCATATGCTTGGAACAGCCTGAGTCCAGGTACCACAAAACGATTTGAACGATCTGCAGTTGAACACAGACAAGAATGGATAATTGGGAACCCCATGCAATTATGGGTTCCACTTGGTTAGACAAAGAGATTGGAACAACCACATCAGAAACAGAGTCAATAAAATCATTAGTGGTAGATGTCGGGCTAGTAGAAATAGTAGATCTATTCAAAGCATGTTCACTTCTTAAAGGTATAGTTCTACCAGTGGGCATCCATTTCCTAATGGGCATTGACTTAGAAAATTTAGGGCACAACTCATTAAGATTAAATTTGCAGCCAGTAGGTATCCATTGATAACCTATATTACTAAATTTTCTTCCTGTGGGTTTCCAATGTTTTCTAACCTTCTTCCGCCTTTGCTTTCTAGCCTTCTAGCTTGATTTTTGGCATTAACAATTTTAATTGGGTATTTAACAGCATTAATCAAATCATTCACACCACATACATGATTAGTAACAGAAACCAAGCAATCATCATTACATGTTTTTCCAAAAGTGGCAGAATTCGCATTAATTACAGCACGCTTAGAGCTAACACTAGAATCAACACATTCATTTTATTCAAATTCTTCCTAAGGTGATCTTCTACTCTCTTCCACTGAACATTCCTAGCTTGCAAGGTCCTATCATTCTTTGTGTTGCCTTGAGGCTTTGACTTGCTCGCTTTGGTGTCACTTTCTACTCCTGTAGAGGGAATGGGAACATTAGTTGGTATTGCTACTTTTTGCTTTTCAGGTTAAGAATTGTTGGGATCTGAACTACTTGAAGGCACATTAAAGTTCACTTTCTTAATACTGGGCATCAGATGGGTTGCATACTTAGCACTAGGCATGGAACAAGGCATCACAGCTTTATCTTTCTCACATAAGGATTTAGGACATGTTGCTCTTAAACATTCTAACAGCTCCTGAGATCGTTTGGCCTGAATGCAAGCAAACCTAATTTCACTAGCAAGGGGCTTATTTATGAAATTCTCCTCTACAATCTCACGAAGACATTCTAGACTATCCTTAAGGTGAAAGAAATAGTTATGAAACACAAGTTCATTATTTCTAAGATGAGGAGGAATGTAGTTAACAGTCACAGTATATTTAGAGTCTGCAGATGACTTTGATGCAACATTCTCATTAAAGACAAGTGGCATTTTCCCTTTTACCTGACTCTTCAGATTCTCAATTTCCTTTTGTAACGAAGTTATTGTTTCATTGTTTTTGTCACAAGTGACTTTCACTGAATCGTATAACTCTTTGAAGTGTCGTTTTACCTTTTCATTTTCTTCAAGAAAACTCTCATTTTCTTGTTGTAATACGTTAATGATGTTTTGAAGATGAAAGTTTTGATAAAATTGAGAATCTAAAGGAGTAGGCATTTGGGAGCCAGTCACATTGTTCTTTTCACCCTTTAATTGTGAAATTTGGGCTTTCAACTTTCTAATCGTGTTATAGTGAGCTTGAATCTGTTCGTCACATTTGTTTATTTCAAAAACTGCATCAAACTCTGGAACATTTGAAAATGTCTTGATGTTTGAGGTTTTGACATTTTCTTTTAGATGTTGATATTTTAGTTGCAAATCAAAATGTTCAACTTCTAGCTTAGAAAGATGTTTTACCAAATTATCATGATCATCCTGGTCAATTTTCTCATTTAGTTATGAGTTTTTGTTTTCAAGCTCAATGACACGATTATGGGAAACTTTCAAAGCAACAGATAATTCATGAAATTGAGAAGCAGTAATAGAATACTTAGTAACAGTATAAAACACATCTTGAGCCACACAACTTAATACTAAGTTCTCATTTAAGATATGCAGATTCTTCCTTTCAATTTCATTATATTTGAGTTCCCGTTCATAATCATTGACCTCAACTATCATAGCATCAAATTCATTTTCTATTTCTTTAATGTCTGAGTCTATCCCCTTTTGAAGACTCTCAAATTGACCTTTTAATTGTTTAAAGAAAGGTATGACCTCAGTTAACTAGCATTCTTTAGTTTTCTCAAAACCCCTTTCCCCTTCAGTTATCCCTGTTGGTGTGATTCTCTTCTTACATGTCTTCTCAAAATCATCGAATAGTTGATAAACAACATACATGCTGATTAAGGTCTTGCTATTAGTGGAAATAGTTCTAGGAACTAAATGCATTGGTGTATTCGGAGGATACCCAGTAGCTGCAGGCACTTTCCTAAAGGGAGGGTTTGTTGCAACAAGTACATTTGCTTTTTGCTTATCCATGTATTTCTTCCAAAAAATTTGTTCTGGGGTTAATTGAGTTTGAGGCTTAAACATGTTCAGGGAGATCCAATTTTCTTTTATGTACTCATGTGGTTTGATAATTATGTTTTGCTTTTTACACTTAGGATCTTTTAGCTTCTTATCCATGTTCTCTCTAGAGGCATCTTCTAATTTTCTATCCTCTTCCGTGCTTCCAATACATGATGGTGTTTGCCTAGGCTTAAGGATCTCATTACCATCATATACAATCGGATGGAAAGCTTTAGCCTTTTTACAATACTGGGGATTTGGCTCCTCTACTAGGGGAATACTATACTTATCGCTTAAGACTCTGTGCTTAGTGATCATGTGAGCAGTCTAAATGGTATTCCCTTGTACGTACAACTTATTTTCAAGCTTGTTTTTCAAAGTTTTTAGATTGGAAAAGTCATTCAAAAGTTTTGATTCCTTAGCATTAAATTCTTGTTTAAGCACTTTAACATTATCTTGGAGTTCTTGCTTTTGCTTAACAGTTTTAGAAAGCTTTTCTTGTAAGGAGTTTAACTCTTGTTTTAACACTTCTTCTCTAAAATTACTTTTTCTAATAATTATACGCATTTGGTCATCCATTTCCTGCTCACGGGTAGTTAACTCAAACTTAGCATGTTGTTCATATATAGCAACTTGTTCTTCATAGGCATTCAGTTCAGAGATAACAGAATCATCAGGGGCACTTCCAGTGTATTCATCAAAAACATAGTAATCATTGACTGCATGAGATGCATCACTTGGTACAATCTCACTTTCACTTTGAATCACATATTGATCATATGGGACAACATTACTATTACCCACATTATCTATATCTAATTCATAAGTTTCATGAGATTGTACTTCGTTATGTATCTTTTGCACATCAACTTTATCGTATAGTTTTAATACCTCTGAGATGATTGAATCTTTGGATGGACCAGCCTGTCGTGGTGATGAGACCTTTGAAGAGACCATTGGAGAAATGCTAGCCATGAAGATTGTCTGGGCAGTAGGTTCATCATCGAAATCAGATTCAAATGCATCACAGTCAGCAACTTGAAAGGCATTTTAATGATTGTGAACTATTTCCTGAATTGGCTGCTCATCCACATCTGGATCATAGGTTTTGGCATTTCCCTCAGCAAGAAACAACAATTCTTCTTCATCCAAAACAGCTCCACTTTCCTGAGCTTGCACCAGCAGCATCTTGTCCCTGAAATACTCTGCATTTTGAGGGCGTTTTGAAGATGTGCAATTCCTTGCAATGTGTCCTTCACCACCACAGTTGAAGCACTTGATTGGCTTTCCTTGTCCTTGATTTGCATTCCTTCCACGATATCGATTAGCCACATACCATCCTCCTGCTCCAGTATTACCATAACCTGCTCCAATCATCCCTTGTTCATACCGTCTTCCTTGCACATTCTGCACCACCACCTTTCCATCTCTGACAGTAGCTTGATTGTGTGGATTGGATGTTGTTCTGAGGTTATTGTTGGTGTGTGGAGTGGAATTCAGATTTTGACTAACCATGAGGGTTAATTGATTGATGAAGTTTTCCATGAGTGTGTTTGAATCTGGAGGCTTATATGCTGGATCTGGAATGAGCTTGTAGTTACCATTACCCGTTGGTATGACTTGAGAAGCTTTGGTGGTGATACCTACATTTGTGTAGAATGCTGTTGAGTCATTTGATGAGCTTGCTTCTCCCTGATTAGATTTGAACCTTTCAAGAATCATTCGTTCAAACATAGCATGTCTCTCATTCTGAAGCAGGAACGCATACAATTGCTCATAGTTAGTGTTCCTCAAACCTTTAGTTAACTTGACTGAAGTGACCAATTTGTGTCATTCGGGATTCATGTTGTTCACAAACTTTGAATTTAGCTGAATATTTGGCATAGTCATTTTGATATTCCTCATGTCATTCACAAGCTTGTGGAACCTCACGTAATATTCAGTGACACTTTCTCCTGGTTTCATCTTAAAGTGCTCAAAGTCATCATACAGTTGAGATTCTCTGTCTTCTTTAGTTAATTCAGAACCAGAGAGAAGCATCTTAACATTGTCCCAAACTGCCTTGGCTTCAGTGTTGTGATTGAAGCCCTGATATCAGCATCGTATCTCTTTTTCTCCTTATCACTGAGCTCATCATACGTCTTTGGTCTGTCCAAACCTAAGATCACTGTACCATCTGCAGAAGTTTCAAGTGTATCTCTAGTAGTCTCAATCTGTTAAGGTCCTTCACCAATTGATTTGAGAATGTTGACCCCATTTTCCTTTCCCAAACAATACAACCTAATTCGTTGAGCCCATGAGTCATAGTCAGTTCTGTCAAGCATGGGTGGACGAGTATCTGATCCAGCTTCTTGAACGTCCTAAGCTACAGAAGAGATGATTGTAGGCACGTTGGTAGACATGATTACATATTTCACGGGATTTTATAACTCTATGATTAAACCGGGAAATATATTCTTTCACAGGATTTTACTAAATCAAGAGAAAACCGTATCAGAAACAATAATTAACCAAGTCGCTATAAACCTTGAAGACAAGTCGCTAAGTATACAAGTCGCTTTAGTGGACAAGTCACTAGGCTCACAAGTTGCTAGAGTGACAACTCGCTAGAAGCACAAGTCGCTAGACACATGTCACTAAAGTAACAACTCGCTAAGTGGGAAAGTCACTAAAGAACAACTCGCTAGACTGAACAGTACGACCACTACTTTGTACTATATGTCGCTTTGTCTCAAAAGACAAGTCGCTAGAGCACAAGTCGCTTCCCACAACAAAGTCAAGTCGTTGAAGATCGTAAAGACAAGTCGCTAGCCAAAATGGTACAGCCACTACTTTGTACTATTTGTCGCTTTGTCTCAAAAGACAAGTCGCTAGTGCTCAAGTCGCTACCACAACAACGACAAGTCGCTGAAAAATAAAGATACAAGTCGCTACAAAGAACACTATTCCGAGACTCAAGTCGCTAGCTAGAAAAGTTCAAACACAACACTTTTCAATCCAACTAACCCAACCACAGTGATTCAAGCTTTCCAAATCAAAACCCAAGCACTTGCAATGATTCTAAACACGAAAGTACAATCAAAATTCAAACTTTAACACTAGAAATGATCCAAATGATGCAAATACCACTAAACTTTTTCAAACCCAAAAACCATATAAAACCACTAGAAATCCAAGAACATGTAAGAGAGATGATTAAACCATGGCTCTTTATACCATTTGTAACATATTGGATTTCACAAACACATCAAATCATGATACAATGATGGCATACACAATAGGTTTTAGAGAGAGAAAGTTTAGAGGTTTAGGGAACTTAGTGAGAGAAAGTAAAATCTTATTATGAGCTCCAACCCTCTACCTTGGGAGGTAGAGGGTATTTATAGTTTCATACATAAACGCCACCTACGGGCTGTGGATCAGGCATACAGTGGGTAAAGACCCGTCCGTCCTCCACGGTGTTACTTAACTAAATACTACCTAACATTAAATAACTACGACTACGAGCTTTCTAACGATTACATATACTTGAGGTAACCGACACTTTAATAACTGGATTTACTACACTAGAACAAAAAGTGGATTTGGCTACACCGAATATGTGTGACGATATACATTTAGTCACACATGATTTTTCGACCGTGAGTGACTAAAGGTCGCGCGACCATAGATGCCTTATGGTCACGTGTTTGACTTTTTTTTAGTCTCTTTTGCAAAAGAGTAACCAAAACCTTAACATGTGTGACTAATTAGGTACAAATTTTGTTGGATTAATCCGTATTAGTGACCATAAACACTGCATAGTCACACAAAGCATGCTTGTGTGACTATTGATCATCCAATGGCCAAAAGTGTTAATAAGTGTGACCATATATTGTTTAAGGTGAAGAAATGTGTGTTTTGTGTGACTATTGATCATCCAATGGCCACTTGAATTTTATGTTTGTGTGGCCTTTTGTAACATTTAGTCACACAAAGCATGTTCGTTTTGTGTATTTAGTCACATACAATTAATCATAAAGTGGCCAAAAGTGTGACCATATGGTGTTAAAGTGAAGGAAAGTGTATTTTGTGTGACTATTGATCATCCAATGGCCACATTAAATTTATGTTTGTGTGGCCTTTTCTAACATTTAGTCACACAAATAATGTTTGTTTTGGGTATTTAGTCACATACAATTAATCATAAAGTGGCTAAAAGTGTTAATAAGTGTGACCATATGGTGTTTAAAGTGAAAAAACGTGTATTTTGAGTGACTATTGATCATCAAATGGCCACATGAATTTTATGTTTGTGTGACCTTTTCTAACATTTAGTCACACAAAGCATGTTTGTTTTGGGTATTTAGTCACATACAATTAACCAAAAAGTGG
The DNA here is from genome assembly GCA_019973895.1 of Chrysanthemum seticuspe. Lineage (NCBI taxonomy): Eukaryota > Viridiplantae > Streptophyta > Magnoliopsida > Asterales > Asteraceae > Chrysanthemum > Chrysanthemum seticuspe. The sequence goes on from BPTQ01000005.1 coordinate 223,798,815, forward strand.
CTAAAAGTGTTAATAAGTGTGACCATATGGTGTTTAAAGTGAAGAAATGTGTGTTTTGTGTGACTATTGATCATCCAATGGCCACTTGAATTTTATGTTTGTGTGGCCTTTTCTAACATTTAGTCACACAAAGCATGTTTGTTTTGGGTATTTAGTCACAAACAATTAATCATAAAGTGGCCAAAAGTGTTAATAAGTGTGACCATATGGTGTTTTAAGTGAAGAAATGTGTGTTTTGTGTGACTATTGATCATCCAATGGCCACATGAATTTTATGTTTGTGTGGCCTTTTCTAAAATTTAGTCACACAAAGCATGTTTGTTTTGTGTATTTAGTCACATACAACTAAACATAAAGTGGCCAAAAGTGTTAATAAGTGTGACCATATGGTGTTTTAAGTGAAGAAATGTGTGTTTTGTGTGACTATTGATCATCCAATCTCCACATTAATTTTATGTTTGTGTGGGCTTTTCTAACATTTAGTCACACAAAGCATGTTTGTTTTGGGTATTTAGTCACATACAATTAACCATAAAGTCGCCAAAAGTGATAATAAGTGTGACCATATGGTGTTTTAAGTGAAGAAATGTGTGTTTTGTGTGACTATTGAGCATCTAATGGCCACATTAATTTTATGTTTGTATGGCCTTTTCTAACATTTAGTCACACAAAGCATGTTTCTTTTGGGTATTTAGTCACATACAATTCACCATAAAATGGCCAAAAGTGTTAATAGGTGTGACCATATGGCGTGTAAAGTGAAGAAATGTGTGTTTTGTGTGACTATTGATCATCCAATGGCCACTTGAATTTTATGTTTGCGTGGCCTTTTCTAACATTTAGTCACACATCGAATTAAGCAAACTGTGACCAAAAAGTGTTAATAATTGTGACTATATGAATCTTTTAGTCACATATAAGAAATCAATATATATCAAAACAAATTCATATATATATATATATATATATATATATATATATATATATATATATATATATATATATATATATATATATATTCAAAATATATTCAAATACAATAAAACTGGAATGTATATAAAATTGTAATGTCGTACATTATAAAATTCTCAATAATTTAACGACTTCTGACTCTTGATCTTCTTAGCTTCCATTTGCATGGTATCACTAGAGACGTAGCGCTTCGTTTGTAATTTAGGTGCAGTTCTGTTCTCACCAATCAGTTTTATGGTACTTGGTGGTGTTACCTGTAGGAAACAAAAGCCGGGTGTATCAAACACTGAATTAAAATGGAGAATGATATATGTAGGTTTATAAAACACATGCATGTATGTACCTTTTCATCAAAAACCACTTGATCCTTTGGCCATGCATAAAAACCACCTACTGCATCCTTAACTGTTTTGAGACCGTTACTTCCTACATCCGGTATGCATGCTGCATCCACTAAATATTTTTCAATAGACACTCTGTAGCAATCCTTTGGGAGTGGTTTGTTATGAAGCATTTGTTTTCCATCAGTTTTGTACACGGTACCCTCCGCAATAATAGTTGATTTCTTTAAGTGCCACAGTCTGCACTTAATTACCTAAAAAGATAATTTGTTGCATGTATATATGTATCAGTAATTAATTAAACTAAAGAACATATGAAAATGTTTAAATACATAGTTGTGGTAGTACTGTTAATGAAGACTCATGTTCTTGTGATCCAGAAAGTTGACGTGAAGAATCCTTTCGTTTTGATCTAGTCGTTTTCTTAGATGCGACAGATTTAACAGTTTCCTATATATATAATACACGGTAAATAATACATGTATGTAGCATTCAAAAATCCCAGGGGGATGATTTATTACTTATACTTATTTCCATTTCCTTTTCCAAAGTTGCAAGTCCATTAGACTTCTAAATGCTCGCAATTTTCTCACGTCCAGCAACACGTGTCCCGGCATCCTCATCAGCACTGCTATTTATAAGATTAATGTTCACCGGAGACACCTGAAATATAAATTGTTTAAGAATACTGCAGCAATATTTAAAAGGGTAAAAAAAAAGATGGAATGTTACTTTCTTATGTCTTACTTCCGTTTGTGTCAATGGAGTTGAAGTTGACTGCAACTGCCCCCTTTGTGCAGCCAATTGTTTCATCAAATCTTGTATTACCACCTCTTTTTCTTGACGTTGGCGCCTCTCATTATCAAGTTCACTTTGAAGTGACACCACTCTTTCATCAGATGCTTGTCTGATTCGAGGAAGATCAAAATACCTCTTGTAGGTTACTCCACCTCCCACTCCTCTCGCATATCCTCTCTTTTCCTTACCTAATACAAATGTCATGGCATCAGTGCCATGATCAACCTTCAAGGTTCCTTGTTTGATCTTCTCCTCCATCTCTTTCTGCACACACAATATGAGAAATAGGTTATTTAATTCTACCATTATTAACTTATAAATAACAGTATTGACTTATAACTAACAGTATTAACTTATAACTAACAGTTTTAACTAATACACTATCAGTTTTAACTAATACACTATCAGTATTAACTTATAACTAACAATAAACATAATAATAAAATGAGTCAAACTTACAATTTTTTGTCAAACTTTTCTGATATCATCATCGTGAAATTCTCCGTCTTTATTCACCCTTCCTTTCAACCACAGCGTACCACGCGGTGGTTCTTCATCTGGTTCAATTTCTTTATTCTCGATCTTATAAACATCAAATACATAGACTTGTAAGATAAACCAATATAAACAAAAGTATGATGCTATTAAATGTAAATGTTTAATGTTTAATGTTTAATGTTACCATTTTATCTATCACACGGGCGTATCCACCTCGTCCCATTCTATGCTGATAAACAGACTTGGAACGCGCCACTTTAGATGCAGCTGATTTCACCTTGCAACACAAAATAAAAAAGGTGTTTAGATGTAGTAATGCTGATAGTATACAACTAATATATATGGAAACATCAAATGTGACAGATATTTGAACTTGAATAAAAATGAATTATTAACACCTTGTATTCCTCGGTGGCCGTGTAGTTTACAAAATTTACCCAATCTTCGGATTTTATAATTGCACTATACTTCGCCGGGACTTCATTAAGTTTTGAAAGGGTATTTTGGTTGGGCAATATGTAGTTTTTGGTCAATTTCCTTCTGAAATTCCTTAGAAGTTGACCAAGACGATTCATTATCAGCTTTCTGACTGTCAAGTCAACATCAAAATATCGCTGCAAAGATTAAGACAATGTTGTTAATTAGTTGCACATAATGTAAATGCAGAGATAAACTTATTAACACCTTGTACCTACGACAACCAAGCCACTACTAGTTAAAAAAAAGTATATGTGTACCGTGATTTCGTCCCACATTTTATCTCTTGCTTCTGAATCAACCTTCCTCCAGGATAAAATCCTGACACCTATATGCTCACGAACCAAATCACCCAAAAAACTCAAAAACAATGCCCTGTTTTTTCCTGATATCCTATTCAGTGCATCGAAGGTTACACTGACCTTTATTCCGTCGGTTTTTCCATAATCCCTGCGAAACTTAGCTAACCTAGTTATGACCCTCTTAACAATATTCGCATTTGAATGGTTGTTTTCAGCATCCTCACCCTCATCTGAATACGCCTCTGATTCATATCCAAATGAGTTATCATTTTCACGATCAGAATAAACCAAATCATCCTGACAATTGGTTTGAGTTGCCATGATTCGTCAGAAGTAATGTGTTAAAGAAAATTTGTAAACTTAATTGGTAAATAATGGTGTAAAAATTGAAGTTCTGGTTGTTTTGCTTGCATCCTGATTTATTGGAGTAAAATTAGGGCTCATTATGGGGCAGTTTTTAAATTAAGGAAACCATAATTTCCTAAGTACTTTTAAAAATTTTAGCTGAAATTTGGCTCCAAATTTGATAATTTTAAAATGTGGCCCGAAATTGATAATATAGAATTTAAATATTTCATTTTTGGCTGCATTTTGAAACCAACACACCCATGACAGAAATGGTTCTTACCCAGAGTCCCAAACACCCATATAACTTCAAACCAGTTGTATCAAAGACACATATAACTGCAGCTACACTAAAATCTCACCACATGGCGCATACAAATGAAGAAACAAAAGCAAAAAATGGAATTAAAGCAACTAATTAAGCAACTATAACTAATAAGCAGTCCTAGATAAACAAGTAAGCACAAAAATAATCAAATCCAACCAAGGACTGCTGACACAACAAACATCCCTGAGACCTTACTTTAAGCCTATAAATAAGCTATTTATAAGCACTTAAATAAGCTCTAACATCCTCCAACAGTAAAAAAATCAAGAAATCATGTAAATGCAATTAACTTAAAGCAAAAACAACAACAAAAACACCCTAAATCTAGTGGTTCAATCCAAAATAATTGTCATGCACAAACGGTCCACTTCTAAACTTCATAATCAGTCATTAAAAATTGACAACAACCTAAAAAATGATCAACCTAAGCAAAGCACTTATGAACCGCATATCCATGGCTCAACATTGAACACGACACATGGGATGCACCACTCTGATTGGATCAACCTCAAACCTACAATAATACATTCTACCAGATATGAACTTAAACACCACAACCAATTCCTAAATGCAAAACAACATTAAAAAAAGATGAAACAAACTAGCAAGCGCATCCCATTCCATTCCATTGGATCAACATACATATTTTAGAGTGTCATATGGATAAACCATCAAAAGATCCATACATGTTTCATTGTTAATATATCTACAAACCATAATATTAAACCAAGACATTAGACATTATAAACAGATGACACTAGAGCAAAAGAAACCATCCCTTTAAATAGCGAGCAACCCTTCAACCATTCATCAACTTAATTTGTTCTTCCTTGGTCTCGATATCCTCCTCAGCTTGAGTAATGAGATCATTCAACCCCTGCAGCTTAGTCCTCGCAGCCTCCAGTTCATGCCTAAGATCCATCAATGTGTCAAAATGTTCATCCCCATCTCCAAGAGCTACCATCTCAGCAATTAAAGCATTAAACTTCGCAATCTCATTCTTTACTGTGGTGGCCTCTTCGCGCATCCGGTTTATAAAGCCACGGAGACAGGAAATTTGCTTAGCCTTGAAGAAACTCATGTAACCATCAACAGATGTATCCCCGCTAAACTCAATTAGGTCATCAATAACATGCTTAGCCAATTGGTTTTGTGGTGATGGTGCTGCCATTGATAATGAAATTGGGTAAAATATGATATTATTGAAAGATTGATAAGAAAGGTTGAAGAAGAGTTGTGGGGATAGTGTGATAGAGAAGATACTTGTAACTCCTTATGAATTCAAACTATAAAGACCTAAACTTTAAAACCGCAAAATAAGTCCTCCTTTTAAACTATCACTATAAATTAGGGGTGTTTATCCGTTCGGTTATCGGGTTGTTTGGTTTCGTTAAATCGGTTATTTTTTTATTCGGTTCAACACGAAAACCGAACCGAACCTAACTAGAATTAAACCAAAGCGAGTCGAAAACCGAATATGAATTCACTTCGCTTCTTGGGTTGACCCGAAAAGTCTTAAAAATGGATAAAAAGGAAAAAAACGGACTAACGCAGACGAAAATGTGTAAGAACGTAAGAAAACGTATGGAACGTAAGAAAATGTACATTAATATGTAAAACATATGAAAGCGTATGAAAACGGACGAAGACGTCTAAAATAGATGAAAACGGCTAGAAACGTACGAAAACGGTAAAAAACTTATACAAACGGACTAAAACATGAAAAACCCAGCGACAAAGTGTAAACACTGACGAAAACGTGTAAACAAAAACGAAACGTATAAAAACTGATTAAAAAGGACAAAGTCGTACGAAAACGGTGGAAAACGTATAAAAATAGACGCAAACGTGTAAAAACGTATGAAAATGTGTAAAAGTGTAAGAAAGCGTATGAAAAAGGCGAAAAAGTCTTCAAAACATATGAAAATGGCTAAAACGGATTAAAACGGACAAAAAACGAACTAAAGCGGACAAAAACGTATAAGAACGTAATAAAATGTACGTTAATATGTAAAACAGATGAAAACGGACGAAAACGTCTAATATAGATGAAAACGGCTAGAAACGGACGAAAACGGTCAAAAACTTATACAAACGGACTAAAACATGAAAAAACCAGCGACAAAGTGTAAACACGGACGAAAACGTGTAAACAAAAACGAAAACGTATAAAAACTTATTAAAAAGGACAAAGTCGTACCCAAACGGTGGAAAACGTATGAAAACAGACACAAATGTGTAAAAACGTATGAAAATGTGTAAAAGGGTAAAAACGTACAAAAACGGACGAAAACATATGAAAAGAGACGAAAACGTGTAAAAACGTACAAAAATGGAAGAAAACATGTACAAAACTAAGAAAACGTATGAACACGGGCGAAAACGTATAGGACCGACTAAAACGGACGAAAACGCACAAGGGTTGTGTTACCGTGCCCAACGTATCTAACGCAACCCTAAACACAGTTTCACACAGTGTTTTGAGTAAGACACGTGAGTTAATGATTTTATGTCATCCTGAAATGTCAAAATTAACGTGCCCACCCTTAATAACTTTAATACAGTTCATATAACCTTCACACTATAACTATACACCTACCAAGCTGGTGCAACCCATTCATGACCGGTGATAATGGCTAGTTCACATGGTGTGTAGGGTATTACGTTATCACTGGTCACATTCATTCATGGGTATTTGACATAATATGGGTCAAAAGCATTGGGTTATAGTTGCTTAGAGTGTCATGTTATGACATGATTCAATCAATAGTATATATAATATTATATTATGAAAAACCCGACCAAATGGTCAATTTGCTGGCTACCCGAGAATGAAAATCCCAATTTGGTAAAAGAAAGTCAAAACACAATATTTTCCAGAAATATGAGATATTCCCAGGTCGTTTTAAGTCCCAACGGAGTGTGAATGGAAATTCGCGTTCAGTTCGTGATCGGGTGATAAAGAATAATGAAAGATATTTGGATTTTGTGAATAAATTTATGAAACATAAACTAAAAACAAAAAAAGAGCAAGGTTAGATCAAGTGGTTAACACTCTTGCCTCTGGAGAAAGAGGTCAAGGGTTCGATCCTTACCCCTTGCAAGGCCGGAGGTCCTTTTCTACCTTTGGTAGAACCAGAAGCAGCCTCTCAAGGGTTCGATCCTCACCCCTTGCAAGGCCGGAGGTCCTTTTCAACCTTTGGTAGAACCGGAAGCAGCCTCTTTACCTTAGGTAGGGGTAAGGTTGTCTACGTCTCAACCTCCCCCATACACCGTGGAAGACGGTATTGGGACCTATAACCCGTGGAAGACGGTACTGGGAGTTACTTTACTTTTTTTTTAAACTAAAAACAACTAAATAAGCAAATAAATCAACTAACAAAAGTCGAAATAACCTAAAATGCACTTAATCCTAAAAATACCAAATATTGGAAATTTAAGCTTAAAATTTAAAATTATTTTTTAAAATTCCTAAATACTTAAACATAATTTTTTTTTAAATTGTATTTTTCAGAATTTTATTTTATTTATTATGAATAAAAAAACATTTTTAAACTAATTAAATTGTTGGGTCTATTATAGATTTGATAATACAAAACAAGAAGAATGAAACATGAAGGACTAAAAGTGACAAGAAGGGAAACTACAAAAAGATGGAGGATTTGGAAGATTCTAGAAGATATGCTTAAAAGAATAATTAGTTTCCTAATTATATTATGATTCCTCTTGTAAACCCTAGATGTCTCTAGTATATAAAGAGACATAGGGTCATTAGTTTTAGAGTACGTACAAGATGTAGACGTCTAAAGGTGTGTGAGTGTGTGGGAACCTAGGCGTAGGGAAAACGCCTAGGGTTTAGTTAGTTAGTGATAGATCAAGTCTTTGATCTTTATTATAGTTAGTTAGTTAGTTTATGATAATAAAGAAACCTTGTTCATAATGATGTTGATTCTATGTTTGAATATTCCGCTTTCATTATTATGTGTTCCTAGATATAATATTAGACCTAGTCTAAGAGCTACAACGATCTTCACATGTGGTATCAGAGCCTGGGGCTCGTGATATCTAGGGTACAAGGTTTTTCTTGAAGAAGAAGGAAGAAAAATTCGAAGCTGTAAAAAATTCGTAATACTTCTGCAGAACTGTTTTCCAGAAGGCATAACTTTTTATTGAACCGTTGGATCGAGCTAAAATTTGAACTGGAGCTTCTTGGTATATCTATCTTTAATCTCACCGAAGGGATTGTCAATCGGAGGTCTCAATCAAAAGTTATAAGCTGTCGAAGTCTGCTGCTGATTTTTCGTAAGGTTACACAGCACTGTTTTGAAACGATCATAACTTTTTCGTTAACCGTTGGATCGTGACGAAATTTTGGGTGGATGTTCTCTATATATCAATCTAACTTTCCACTGAAGGGATCTTCCATCTGAGCTTTTATGTGAAAGTAATGCTGAAAGTACTGCTGTGTATTTTGAAAGTACTGATGTGCGTTATTGGTCCCCTACAAGCAAAGTACTGCTTGGCTACAAAGTACTGCTTCAAGGTACTGCAGATTTTATTGAAAGTACTGTTTGCCCATGTTTGAAAGTACTGCTCTTTGTCCAAAGTACTGCTACTTCTCAAAGTACTGTGAGGAGGTTTCAAAGTACTGTTAAATTGAAAGTACTGCTTCTCCTATGGTTTTTGATTTAAGGGGAAGTCGAGCATAATTATTGTTATGGTTTTTGGACGACACACACAGAGGTTATTGTTCACACACACAAGAAGTTTTTTTTCTTAAAAGGATTTAAAAAGTTTTGGAGATTTATTGAAGAATTGATTACGAAGAGGATTATTTATCACTTATTTGAAGGTGAAGTGGAATTACTTGGTTTGTGTTCTTATCATCTAGCTTGATGAATCTAGCAATGTGTGATTTTTATTATGATGCTCTATGCACACATTGGCTATCACTTGAAGGAGTTACATTGTAGTGCTCAGTGTCTCATACTAGTTGAGGATTCTTGTCAAGGGATTGCGGTCTACTTATATTTGGTTCGTATAAGTATGGAGTTCCGTGGATAGTAAAAGATTTAAGACACAAGTTTGGGAAATTCTACTTCTTCATCAAATTCGTTATACTCGGTTTTCTTCACAAGTGATCATTACATAAAGCCTACAGATTTTGAAGAATCAAGAAGATGGTTAACATATGGATTTTAGGGGAAGCTTATTGTTAAATGTTTAACCATCTACATGCATCACTCAAGGGGAAGTGTTTGATTTTTACTACTGTTGAACATTATTACTACTGCTAGTTGAAGTTTTCTACTGTTTTGGATCCATTTTTCTTATGATGCGTAATGGTGGGCGATTTTAAACATTGGAAGTCTTAGATTGGAAGTATGATATTGGTTCTTAGTGGTCAAGATCATTATTTGCATACGTTCTCTATTTGTTGATAACAAAAAGGGGAAGAAATGTTTGAGTGACATGTTTAAGTCAAGGGAAGATTGTTTCATTCATGGTGAGATTTAATTATCTCAGTTTCTCTACTTTGTCTAGGGAAATTCGTACAAGATTCGTGGTTGTTTTGTCATCATCAAATAGGGGAAGATTGTTAGGTCTATTATAGATTTGATAATACAAAACAAGAAGAATGAAACATGAAGGACTAAAAGTGACAAGAAGGGAAACTACAAAAAGATGGAGGATTTGGAAGATTCTAGAAGATATGCTTAAAAGAATAATTAGTTTCCTAATTATATTATGATTCCTCTTGTAAACCCTAGATGTCTCTAGTATATAAAGAGACATAGGGTCATTAGTTTTAGAGTACGTACAAGATGTAGACGTCTAAAGGTGTGTGTGTGTGTGGGACCTAGGCGTAGGGAAAACGCCTAGGGTTTAGTTAGTTAGTGATAGATCAAGTCTTTCATCTTTATTATAGTTAGTTAGTTAGTTTATGATAATAAAGAAACCTTGTTCATAATGATGTTGATTCTATGTTTGAATATTCCGCTTTCATTATTATGTGTTCCTAGATATAATATTAGACCTAGTCTAAGAGCTACAACGATCTTCACATTAATTAAATGAAAAAAATCATTAAATCAAAAGAGAAAAAACATTTTTAAACTAATGTGAAAATTTTTCAAAAATTTAAGCAAATTTAAAATTCCCGCCACAAATTAAATTTATTTCCCCCAAAGTTTGCATCAAAGCTATTCCAAACTAATTGCAAAATTAACTCCTCCTCCTCCTGTACCGCCACACCTCCCTCTCATCTCACCACAAATCCCGTCACCACCACAACTCTCCCGTCATAGACCCACCAGTCCCGTCACCACTGGTAAGTATTGTTATCTTCCTTTTGTACACATCGTTCTAACACATAAAATAACCCTGTTAAGCCTATTAGCTAATTGAACATTTGTTTCGAGATATCCTCTTGTAAATTATGTCATTTTCTTGTTAAATTTAGATAGTTAATTGGTTAAAAAATTTAAGAAACCCTGTTAAGCCTGTTACCACATAAACATGGAACCATAATTTAGCTAGTTAATTTCTTATTTTTCTTTGACCCAAACATCCCTTTAGGAACTGTTTCATTAGACTTTATTCAATTCTTAATATAATTCAATACCACATTCAATCTTTGAGCTATCCTCATTACTTGGAATGTCTTTTTTAACTTTTAAGATCATCAATTGAAGTTTGATGTTGTCTTGTATAATCTTCAATAACTTGGACTGTCTTTTTAACATGCATGCAGGGACTACATTTATAAACATATTTATAAACATGGACAAGTCTTTTTTAACTTTTAAGACCATCAGTTGCTGCTCGGATAAGTGGGACACATTTATAAACATGGACAAGTCTTGGATAGGAACTAATAGGACCAACAAGTCTTATGTTGATGGAGTAGCAACGTTTATTGATTATGCAGTACACAACTTGCGGAAGATGGGGAACATCGACCCACGAGTTAAGAAAAATGATCTTTAAATGCCATGTCTGTGTACAGATTGTTTAAACCACATAGAGCATAAAGTGGAGAAAGTGCAGTTCCATTTATTCAGCAATGGGTTTGATCTAAGCTACCTAAACTGGATTAAACATGGAGAGAAGGATGAGTCATCAATAAGTACCGAAACACCTGTTAACGCTACAACAGAGTTTGTTGACGAAACGGATTTTGCTTCATATATTCCAACAGATGCCCCAGCAACAGTAGAAATGGTTAATGCTACAAAAGATAATTTTGATGAGGATTTCTCTTGTTTGGTCAGCCTAATGGATAGGAAGCTCATTGGCCTAAAATCGCATGACTATCATATGCTAATGCAAGAGTTTCTGCCCATTGCAATACGTTCAATCATGTACCCACCCACACGATATGCTATTATCAGCTTTTGATTTTTCTTTAAATCAATATGTTGCAAAGAAATAATATTGCAAGAACTAGATAATATGCAAGCAGAACTGGTAGTGACACTGTGCCTACTCGAGAAGTTCTTTCCTCCATCATTCTTTGATATTATGATACATTTGACTGTGCACCTAACTAGGGAGGTAAAATTATGCGGTCCCATATGCTTTCGGTGGATGTATCCATTCGAAAGATGTATGAAGGTTATTAAAGGACATGTGCGGAACAGAAATAGACCAGAAGGATGCATTGCTGAGGAGACTATTGCGGAAGAAACAATAGAGTTTTTTAGCGAATATCATAAATCCATGAAAACTGTTGGTATCCCACCTGATAAACATGAAACAGATGAAAATGAGGAAGGAAAGCCATTGTCTGCCGGCAAATCAAGTGAAGTTTCTGCGGAACTCTTTTAGAAAGCACATTTGTATGTAATAAATAATAAAGATGAAATTGTACCGTATATCGAGTAAGTCTTACTAACACATGTCTATTTCTTTACTGAAAATTATGTATCAAATATAATAATCAAACACATTGTTTCAGGCGACATAAGCAAGTTTTGAAAGCAGAAAACCCGGGTAAACGAATAGCATTTCTGGAGAATGAGCACAGTAAATCTTTTGCCAAGTGGTTACGCAAAGAAGTAATTAATCTTATGTTACTCAACATACCCTTTCTAAACCTTATTTCTCAGCTCAGTTTGATCTGAAAATTGGTGTACTTATTCTTTTGAGCTAATATATATTGTAATGAAATTCAGGTTGAGAGAGAGTTAGAAAATCGACAAAGAAAGTGTATCAGAAACTGTAAGGTGGATATCCTATGGACCACGCGCCACCGTAGTGAAATACGATGCATATCACATCAATGGGTATACTTTTCGTACGAAAGATCATGAAGGCAAAGTTTACCAGAACAGTGGGGTTAGTGTTGAGGCATTAGATATGCACATATCTAAAGAAGTTGCAACCACAAGAAAAGCATATTATTATGGGGTTTTACAAGAGATATGGGAACTAGATAACCGTTACATGCAAATTCCTCTTTTCAAATGTGACTGGGTTAATCACAAAGCTGGTGGTGTGAAACGCGATAATACTCTTGGGTATACATTGGTTGACCTGAATAGTTTAGGCCACAAGGTTGATCCGTTCATATTAGCCGCACAAGCACGACAAGTGTTTTATGTGAAAGACCAGGTAGATAAAAAATTGTCTATTGTGTTTAAGACACCTCCCAAGAATTACAAAGATAAGTATGACGAAGCCGATGAGGAATTTAGTACCGTCATTCACCAGCACAATGATAACATATTGCCACGTGTGGATCGACGTGACTTGGGTAACGAATCACGAACTGACTACTATCGAACCGACTGTGGAGGTGTTGTTGTACGAAAATCCATGTGAACCATGTTATGGTCAAGTTGTCACACTCTACCTTTATCATATTTCACTCTTTTAAAGCATATAGACATTATTTTTTGTATTTTTTTTTAAGGATTTATGTTTATAATACAAGACTTAATATTAGTTAAATCTGTTAGGTATATTATTTTGTTTAAGGATATGTTGAAAAGCAAGAATTCTCACAGATTGGAGATGGAAGCTGTGCTAGTTGATGTGCTATAGTACAGAGTTAATTCTGGTGATGTCAATGTTAAGTCCGTTTGACCATTCTTTAGTATGGTAGTGCAAAAATTAAAAAACGATTTTTACGCTTTAAATAGTATCGTTACCTAATTTTAGGTGGTTAGAAGTATTTATATGGATAATTTTATTTTTAGAATTCATATTTATCCTTTAATTACTTTATCCTAATCTTTAAAAGTTTAAATCTTTTCTTTCGATTAAGTCTCCTTACCAGCACTAAACCCTAATTGCCCTGCACTACCAGTACTTCAATTAACATAAAAGATGGCACAATTAAAGTTTGTAGACAAGCACAATCAAGTGGGATTTCTCAAAAATCCTGCTGAAAGCACAGGCTTCGAGCAGATAGTGGACTTTCTAAAGGGTAGTCATATCAGGCATGACCTTACTCATAATCCAACTATCTATGATTCCCTAGTCAAACAGTTCTGGTAGACTGCTACTGCTAGAACTATTGCTGATGGGACACTAGAGTTAAATGCAACTATTGATACGTTAGAGTATTCAATCACTGAGGAATCAGTCAGAAGCAAGCTTCAATTGGCTGATGCCTCAGGATTTCAATGTTGCCAAATAATGACCTCTTTCAGGGATTGGAAAATATTGGATATCTAACTGATGGAACATTCACTTTTTGGAAGAGTCATTTTACGCCACAATGGCGTTTCCTTGTGCATCATATTTTACATTGTATGAGCTCTAAAAGTGGTGGATGGGATCAATTTGGAAGCAATATTGCTTCTGCATTGGTCTGTCTCTCCACTGGCTGACTCTTCAATTTTTCAAAAATGATTTTTGATGCCATGGTTGCTAATTCCAAGAATAAGAAAAAGATTTTGATGTACCCAAGATTTTTGCAAATGATCTTAAATGTTGAAACAACAAGCAAACATCCTTACATTGCTCTCCCTTTCACTAAAAAGATATTTGGTAATATGAAAAGGGGTTTTGAAGGGGTACACAAGCCACTTTTGTCTGCTATGTTGCCTGCTGTTGCTACTGACCCTGAAGGTACATCTACATATGTTCCATCTCCTACTGCTACATCAGAAGCTCAGGTTCAACCTACATCTGAACCAGAAAAAACAGAGTTTGAACAGAGGACACCAACACCCCCACCACCTTCACCTTCAGTCCATGAGGAAGAATCACCAGTGATTCCTCAACCACAACCTCCAACACCCACTACTACAGCAGAACCCAGTTCCTTATCTATGGAAGATATACTTCAACTGGTTCCACAACTGATTTTAAGGGTTGATGAGTTGGAGAAAAAATTGAAGAAGACCAAGAAGTCACTAGGGACTACTCGCAAAAGAGTTAAAAAATTGGACGGGAAATTCAAACAGACTGGGATAGACATTACAGACTCAGAAGGTGAGGAATCCTCTAAGGAAACTCAAATTAGTCCTCAAGGATTAGAAGCAGCTGAAATCTTGGTTAAGAATTTCAGTCACAAGAAATCCTTTAAGAAAAGACTGGATAAAGAAGCTGCAAGTTCTAGTGGAGTGGATAAGTCTGGTGACTTTACTAAAGATAATTCTGGTGGTGCTGAAAATAAATCTGCTTTTGATGAAGATTTTAATACTCGCTTTGATGCTGAAGTTAATACTAGTACTAAACATATTAATCCTGGTAGTGATCCAGGTAGTACTGGTGAGGAGTTTGTGCATAGAGAAGGCAAAGGAATAGTGCAAGAATCTTCTGAGCCAGTGAAGACCAAAAAGCAACTCACACAAGAGGAAGCTAGCTTAGCTGAGATTGCTAGGATTCAAGCAGAGGATGAGGCTGAAGAAGCTAAACGTGCAGAACAAACATTGAATGATGAGCTGATTGCCAAAAGTCTGCAGGAGGAACCAGAATTAACCGAAGAACAAATGAAAAGGAAAGTTGAAATTGAGGAATCTGCCAAATTCTACACTGATGAAGAATGGGATACTATAAAGGCCAGATTATTAGTAAACAGAGATATCCTTCCTGATATTGGCGAAGAAGACTATGCAAGTAAAATGGTTGAGATAATTAATGGGAAGAAGAGGCTTCTCAGAGAGCAGAGACAAAGAGAAAGGATGCACATACCCTTGACCAAAGCTGAGCAAAGGGATTATATGATCCACTACATTAAAAGTCAAGGGAATCCTACCTGGAAGTTGAGCCAGTTAAGGAAATTGAAGGCTGATGTTCTAAAAGCAGAATTTGAAAAAGTAGTGTACCAAAATAAAAATTTTATTCCAATGGATTCAGAGTTGGAAGCTTCAACGCTTAAAAGGAAGGGTTACAATCTTCAACCAAAGGATGCTAAGAAGCAGAAGATTGGAGAGACTGAAAAGGTTGCAGAAGCTGAAAAACTTGGTGATAAGCCAAAAACTGTAAAGAAAGAGGAGGAAGCTGAGGTTAAGCAACCGGTTTTGAATATGACAATGAAGAAATCCACTGGAAAGAAAGGAGTGAAAAAGGATAAGACAAATGTTAAGAAGGAAGTGGAAGAGTACATGAAGGATAAGGTTGATGAACCGTCATCAGAAGAGTTTACCATGGGCTCCATTCCTACAGGTTCAGCAATTCCTGCTAAGATTGCAAAGGTTCAGATCATCAAAAATGGGAAAAAGGTAGTTTACCTGATAGTAAGGGAAAATCACACAGGCACTATATATGTGAACTTTCCTGGTTTATTGAGTGATTTGTCCAGGGATGATTTGAAGACCATGTAACAGCTGATGATGGAGAAGCATGGTGACAAGAGACCTGAAGAGGAATATGAAAGAGTCCTCTGGGGTGACTTGAAGACCATGTTTGAGACACCAGATTCTGATGATGAAATGTGGAAGCTGGCCTGTCAAGAACAAGTGATCAGATGGAGATATTTCCACACTTGTCAGGTGCACTGTTTGGAATTAGAAACGACAATTCTTTATATGCTTACAGAAGTGAAGTATCCACTTCCAAACAGTATTTGCAGGGCTATGCTTGAGAAGAAGGTGTTAGGTGAAAGAAAGGATGATGCATGCTATCAGCTTTTGAGGTTAATTGAATCAAAAGCTCAACAGCAATAATATTGGCAGTATAACAGTTAAGTCTGGTAGTATTCGTAGTTAGTTCTGTTTATGAAAAATAGAATAGTTTATTAGAGTTTAGGGAAGGCATATGTACGCGTAGAGATATCTTAGGAAGAGATATCTATATCCTTCTACACGTTTTGTATACTAGGTTTTCCTAAGTGTATAAAGGAACCCTAAAGTATAGTGAAATGAACTTGTACTTAGACGAATAGAAATGTTAATAAAAGAAGTTTATTAGTGAAATAGTATTTGTGTTCTTCTTGCTTGTTGTTAAGATTCCGCATTAACAATCAAGTACTCGTTGTTAAAGAGTTCTTCATATATATAATTAGTTTGGATTTATCCAAGTTTAGTAGATTGTGGTGTTGCACAAGTGTTAATGTGTGTGTTTGTGTGTGCATATCAATGTGACTATAAAAGCCATCACCTACAAACCCACATTTTCATTAAAAGCACAATAAATGCAACAAACTTGACAATATGGTGTTTAAAGTGAAGAAACGTGTATTTTGTATGACTATTGATCATCCAATGGCCACATCAAATTTATGTTTGTGTGGCCTTTTCTAACATTTAGTCACACAAAGAATGTTTGTTTTGGGTATTTAGTCATATACAATTAATCATAAAGTGGCTAAAAGTGTTAATAAGTGTGACCATATGGTGTTTCAAGTGAAGAAATGTATGTTTTGTATGACTATTGATCATCCAATGGCCACATGAATTTTATGTTTGTGTGGCCTTTTCTAACATTTAGTCACACAAAGCACGTTTGTTTTGGGTATTTAGTCACATACAATTAACCATAAAGTGGCTAAAAGTGTTAATAAGTGTGACCATATGGTGTTTAAAGTGAAGAAACGTGTATTTTGAGTGACTATTGATCATCCAATGGCCACATATTAAGTTACGTGACCATATGTACTGGATTTTGGCTACACTTAAATAATATGTGTGACAAAACGTTTAGTGTGACCATATATGGCATTTGGTCACAGTGTTAGTAGCAAATGTGACTTTATAGATTAGCTTTTGGCAAGCTAACACAAACTAAACTTTAAACACACACATTAACTTACGTGAACATATGTACTGGATTTTGGCTACACTTAACGAATATGTGAAAAAACATTTAGTGTGACCATATATGGCTTTTGGTCACAGTGTTCAAGTGTGTGACATATATTTGTCACTGTTTATATGTATATCGTGGCTAATGCTTCAACCTTACTTTTCATTTGTCACTTGTTCCAATTTCAGATGTGGCTAAATAGTTGGTGATTGCTTCCAAACTAACTAACTTTATTTCCCAGCCGTTTGTGAATGGCTGATACTAAAAGTCAGACAGCCTGGAAGAGGAATGGAAGTTTACCAAGGATTAAAATATCCTTGGATCGTTTATGTCTTGGTGAGGCGTGACATTCTGGTACAATGACTTGTGAATTGTTGAAAATAATATTAATATAGGAAAACAGGAATCTGATTGACTAACACTAGGAATGTGAATAGTAATAGCTCTGTCACAGCTATGTCGTTAAAAACGTACAATCAGAAACCTAAAAACGTAAAAGATATACAAACGTACGTTTAACTTTAAATTAAACGTGAACGCATAAAAACAAATTGATTATAACTATAGTAGGGATTTGCATGTCTTAGCGACTTAAATGCAAATTAAGAAAATTAAAAAGCTAAAATATATTAAATAAACGCTATCACTATTTTTAAAATGATGAACGTTTAAAACCTAAAACGTACGTTTAAATAAAATTACGTAAACGTACGAAATAAAACGTGAGTTTTATTAAATAAAATGCCTACAAATATGAAAATGATATTTTTACAATCCTAATAATAAAAGAAAATTATTAGAAAAAGAAAATTATTTTTAAAACTATTTATTTAATTATTATTAATTAAAAACTAATTAAATGTATTTAATAATGGATTAAATAATAAGAAAATCTAAAATTAACTTAAATAAATGAAATAAAGAATCTGAAAAATCTAAAATATTATAAAATAAATTTTAAAACTGAAAATGTATTTTTTACACAATTATTCTATTTATTATTAATTAGTTATTATTTAAAATAAACTTAAATACAAGAAAATACAAAATTAACCTAGAAAATTGAAATTTAAACTTAGAAAAATCTAAAATATTAGAAAACTAATTTTAAAACTGAAAAGATATTTTTTATGCTTTTATTATTTATAATTAATTATTTACTATTATTAAATACTAAAAACTATTATTGATTTATTAAAAATAATAAATGATTAAAGAAAAATCTGAAACTTTTTACAAAATTCTAAAATAAATAAAAGAAACTAGGAAAAATATAAAAACTATATGTGCTTAACAAAAATAAGCTAATAAGCAAATAAGCTTCTAAGTAAAAGCTATCACTTAGCTTAAAAATGGTTCTTTTTGGTTTTTCTTTTTCTGGAACTAAATATATACTGACTATAAACAAGTTAACAGAAAACAAAACTTTACAAACTTGAAAATAAGCAACATACTAGCTTATGAGTCCAACAGTTAAGCTTTTGGCTTGACTGTTGGAGCTCAAGCTATAAATAAGCTTGAAATAAGCTATACAGATGAAACAAAAGGCAAAATAAGATATATACAAGTCCAATGGGTCAATATAAACAAGAAAATTGGACAGAAATAGAGTGAGCTTATGGTTTAGACAGTTAAGCTTTTGGCTTAACTTGGATGGAATTGAGGCCTCTAAAGCCTGTAATAAGCTCCATACTAAAAAGTAAAGTATAAAATATATTTGTACAAGTATAATATATAAGAATATACTAGCTTATGCACTGGAATTGACTTATAAGCTCAAAATAAGCAAATAAGCAATTCCCTGAGTACACAGATCCAAACATCCCTGCAGTCTTTTGTAGTGGCAATTTAAGCTTGTCAAACAAGCTTCAAAAGCCAAATAAGAAGTGAAAGCTGCAAGATGTTCTGGTAGGCTTCTCAAAAAGCCCAAGCTAACCTAGTGGGGTTCACAGATGAGCTTGTGAGAAGCTTATGAAAATCCTTCCATTTGCCTAAGTACACTGAGTTCCCAGTATGCATAGTCAAATGGGACAAACAAAAAGCTCCTTGCAGCCCTATTAGATAAGCTGCAAGGTTGGATTTAAGCACTGGAACTTAGAGTTTGGTGGATGAGCTTAACATAAAACTAAAACACACAAGCTCTAGATTACTAATAAGCTTTTTAGGAGCTGAAGGAAATGGTGTAAGTTCAATAGAATTGAACTGTTGTGAGTGGGCAAACAACAACTCCTATATACTTATCCAATAAGCTCATGAGAGCTCAACCAACACTGGGACATTGAGTATGATTGATTAGCTTTACAAGAAACTAAAAATCACAAGCTCAAGCTTAGTGGGGAACTTTCCATGAGCTGGGGAAAACAACTCCACCTCCACTGTTTGCTTCAGTGGAAGGAGTAAGATGGGACAAAAAGGTTGGAATGATTAAGCTATGTAAATAAACTGAAAATGTAAAAACAAGCATTATCATAATAAAAAGGCCACACAGGCAACACAAAGAAACCAAATACACAAGCTATGGCCAAGTAATAAAGCTTATGCAAGCTTATCAACTTGATACCTAAACCTGTGCACAGGGCAAAACTGGGCACAATTAAGCTAGAAAATAAGCTAGTAAACATGACATATCAAGATAAACAAAAATACAATAAGCTAGATTAGCAACAAATCTAAAACATACTAAAAGCACAGAACATGAAATTAAATAACAAAAGCACAATAAAATTACTAAGTTTATTCAAAAACGACTTAAATGAAAATTTGACTTTTTAAGATTATGATCAAAGTTGACTTTGATCAACTTTGATCTGAATTTAACAACTAATTATGATATAATATGATACAATAACATGAAATAAACAAGTAAGAACAACTTTTAAACACATATGCAAGAATTGGACAACAAATCTATAACAGACATGAGATTAAGACAGTTAAAAAGATAATTTTGACTAAACACAAAACACAGCTAGAATATGACCACTAAACTGAGTTCATAGATAACTAATTATGCACAATCAAACAAGAATAACACTACTAGCAACCATTAACACAGATTAGACAACAATCAATCAGTGCTCCTTTGAAATATATTTAAGAATGACCATGACTGCAAAAGACATTACCATTGAGCCTACAGGGGTGTCAAGCCCTCCAATAACTCACTAATCATGCAAGAACAGGAATGGACCTCTCCAACACAATATCAGACCTCAATCTATACAAATCCAAACAGCCCTTTAATTACCACTTGTCACATGATTTTTAAAGTATTCAATGATTTTGCATAAGAACCTGATTCCAAACTATATAATAACATAATTTAAGACAAAATAGACATATAAACAACAATTTAAACAACAATAAACATGAATCACTTATAATTCATTTTCACAGTTAAAAATGAAATCTAAGCAACAATACAAACTAATACATAAACATACAATATTATACTTAAACAACACTTAGTAACAACAAATAAACAAGAAAACATGTAAATCAAAGCAAATAAAGACATAAACAGTAAATATGCAGAAAATTAAGAAAATTGCTTACAAGATGCATCAAACTGAGAAACATGGAACCAAGGACAAGGTAACACCCAATAGCTTCCCATCAAGCTCCTAATACCCTTAGCAATCCAAATTTACCCCTGCTTCATCATCTTCTTTATTAACCCACTATTTTTGATTTTTCAATGATTTTCTCTATTTTTTAGTATTTTCTTTTTTAAAAAAAAACTATAACTGATTTAATGAATCTAAAAGCTTCATGAGCTTTGTCAGGAGCCTACATGAGCTTAAAGAGTCCATTAAACAACCATAACAAGAAATTTAAATGACATGAAATTAAAGGAATTTTAAGCAAAACATGAAACTGAAATTAGACTGAAATTAAATTGAAATTTAAGTTCCATTACACTAATTTGAGGAAGCTTACAACATTAAAACATTAAAAGACATGAAATTTAAAGAAAGCTTTTAAAAATTACACTAACGACCAATGGCTAATCCAAAGGTACTTCTTCTCTTGCCTTTCTTCCTCTTTTATGCTTTAGAAATCCTCCACGTGTCCTTCTGAGAGTATCCCACCACTTTTCTTGACCAATGGGAGAGTTTTGAGTGTTAGCACATTTTGGCGGGAAAGTCAGTTTGACTTGTAGCTCTGCATTTCATCAACTAGGGGGGTGGCATTTAATGTGGAGGGTTGAGTGGGTAGTGGTGATGATGAGGGGAGGAGAAAGGTGAAAAGGTGATGGGAGATGGCTTGTGTTGTTGCAGGCAACATGATGGGGAAGACAGCAGGAGGTGGCGGGCAAAGGGCTTGTTTGACTTGGTTTGACCTGGGGGTCCAAAAGACTAATGACAGGGGGTCACAATTGGTTAAGTGGCAGGGTCAATTTGGTTTTGACAAGTCTTGGCTTAGGCTTATTATACAAGGACTAAAACTGCCACTTTCTGAAAGATGAGGGACCAAACTGCCAATTTCTCAAAGTTAACATAAGGAATGAATTTGAAAAACTTTAATAGTACAAGGACCAGTTTTGACATTTTCAAAATTCCAGGGACCAAACTTAACATTTTATGAAAGTTCAGGGACCTTTTCTGCCATTTAACAAAAGATTTATTCAAGGACCATTTTTGACAATTTAGAATATTTCAGGGACCTTGAATAACATTTTTCTTTATTTAGATTTACCAGGGACTGTTTTTGACAATTTTTGAAACTTGGGGGACTAAAACTGCCAATTATGCAAACTTTATACGTTTTTCACCAGATTTTGATATTTTTGCATTTAAAACACATAAAACACTTATTTGTGATATTTTTATCATTTTGATGCATTTCTGAGTGTTTTCAGATGTTTTTGCAGTTCAAATGGTACAAAAATGATGAGTATTTAGACACTCATCAGTTGGCAAAACATATCAGTCACCCTTAAATAGTGTGTGACAAAACTTGACTCTATGATTTAGACACACAAAAAATTACTTCATGTGACTAACGCATCAAGGTTACTTGTATTTGTCACGCGTTCCAAATTCATATGTGGCTAAATGATCTGAAACAAAATCACCAGATACCTTTAGCCACACAATGTTCAATTGTGTGGCGATACAGTTCTAATGGTCACACAATCAAGATTTTCATGTGTGACTAATTAGTAAATGTTGTCAATTTTCGTACCTTCAGCCACACAAATATGCGAATGTGTGGCCGTTCCATTTCGACCATGCGTGACCAAATCCCATTTTTGTACTAGTGCTAAATCCTAACAAAACAAAACGCACAGATTCACTACTGATGCAGGTTTTACTGACCAGGTTTTAATATTTATATTGTCTCGTTATACCTATGGTCTACCCTAATGCACTAACGGGCAGTGTACCAGGTCGTGTGTAGTGTAGTATTCGGTAAAACCGAGGTCGTCCCAAGAGTTATGTGTGTGGATTTAAACTAAGTCTAGGTGTCACAGATTTTAATATTGAAATGATTAATTAAAACTAAAGACAAGAAAATAAAAGATAGCAAGTAAAAGCAAGGTTTGTGATCAATGGGGGAGAAGTGTGCTAACCTAGTTATTCATCCTATCAAGTTAAGTTTACGTTTAATTACTTCCAATTACTTCAAGTGGGGGGAAAATTCGCTAGGACATCATTTATTCAGTTCGTCCTAACCTATCAGCAAAGGTTTCCATTGGAGATGTCAGGTGACCCGTCGAAAGTCCAGTTGTTTTTAGTCCCCTAAGCCAAGTCATTAAGTACCGCTACATGCAAGATTCATAATAATGAGTGCCCGGGCACTAGCATCTTAAACACTCATCCCTGACTTCTTAAGTTCATCCAAACGGTAGGTGATCAGTTGGTCAAATCGCACAAGCGAAGAAGGGTCGTCAGTTGGTCATATCTTACCCTTCCCACTCAGTCTACCTACTTAGGGTCAGTTGGTCATATCTCCTAAGTAACTAGACACTACCGCCATTCAAAACTACCGAAACAAGGGTAGCTATCAACAAACTATGCATGCATACACTAGAAACAATTATACGGAAGCATTATAAACATAAACAAAACAATTAAGGAATCATAACTAGGCTAGCACCAGAGGTGCTTAGCCGCTCATATTAACTAAAACAATCGATTCAATGTTTAACATTACGAAATACATGAATTGAAAGTAAAGAAAAGATAAAATGCTAATGCTTACCGTAGGGGAGTGATTTCTCCCTTGGAGATGGCTCCGTATGCTCCTCAAGATCTGCCTTTAACTTCTACTCACGTTCACTGATGTTGTGTGTGAAATGGAATGATTAGAAATGATGGAATTTGAGCGGTATTTATAGGCGAGATCTTGTTACGGCGTAACTTAAGTTAAGAGTTACGCCGTAACATCCATTTCTTCGTAATTTGCTTTGGAAAAGCTGGTTACGGCGTAACATCAGGAATGAGTTACGCCGTATCTTTAAAAAATCGTGGTTACGCCATAATTGTGGAATTAGTTACGTTGTAGCTTGCAGCGGCGCAGAACCTCATTTGACCTAATTAGTTACGGTGTAATCTTAGGATGGAGTTATGTCGTAATCTTCCATTTAGTTGGTTTTTCTGGGCCACGCTTCTGTTACGGCGTAATGTGAGAGGAGAGTTACGCCGTAACATCTTCAAAATGAACATACTATCATATATCTTCAACAAACTCTCCAAATCCGCGTCTCTTTAGCTCCAATGCTCGTATTTTACTTGAAAGTGAAATATAGTGGAAAACAAGCATAAATCCATATAAATGATATAAAATACGAGCATTATCGGGGAAAATTGACACTTAATATTCAGGACTATTTGATGTTATCAACTACTGTTTCTGCAGGTTTCGTCTGGATTCACTTTGAAAGTATCTAACACAAATAATTCATGCACGTCTTTTATTATATGTTTTGTTCAATACATTCCCATCAATTACAAATACATAGTTCTCTTAAACTTTAAACGAAACACATCCTTGCCGCAACCATTTAGGTCAACCTCATCCGTAAAATCATGTCTAGGCCACCCCCTTAGTGACAACAACTGACATGTAACTAAACTCTTTGAAATACACACATTAAATCAAATACTGTTTTTTCCGTGCATTTCTCCTCCACAGATGAAAACAATTTGCTCACATATACTGCTGTCATTATATGCACCCCAATTATACAATATCTGACCTTATCATTCAAGAGTAACAGCCAAATTGTTTACCATTTACATAGGTCCTTCTAATTTTGTCCAAACATTACCACCCAATTTGCAGATATCTTTACATATATTCTTTTTTTATAACTATTACAGCCACTCAACCAGTGACACATGTGCAAGTAAAGCCTTTTTATATTTTGTTGCTCTGAGACAACAGAAAAAATATAGACCCGACTCTCTTTCAAATTGTACAACCTTTATCTGTCTTTTATGTTGAATTGTATACTAAACTTTCTGCCAAATACATAAATTACTTAAAAGGTCTAACCCGTGCAGACTTACTTATCATTAATGTAGTGTTCCCAAATAAATATAGGCACTTCTATAGCATGTGTGTGCACCTATGCTTTACCAAGATCAAATAGGCAATGTCAACAACAACATCTGATAATATGATTAACAAAGGTGATAAAATTACTTTGGAGATTTAAAATGACTTTATTCGCTTATAAAAATAATGTAGGAAGTCTTTCGGAAAACAATGTAACTATCTATAATACTCTATTTTTGTCTGTCATCAGTTACTAACACAATACTTTCTTTTTTTGTCGTGTATATCCGATCATGAATCACAAACGGCGAGCACTTACATTTACCATACTTAACCAACTGACTCTCTCAAACTGATTATCTGCATGCTAATACATTACCTTTTACAAGACAATTGTGTTATGTTTTATGCTTTTCCCATTCTTTATTGTCACATTAAAATTGGAATTTTAAATTTGAATCAGCCTTTACATTTAAACTTGTATTTGAGTGATCAAATTGATAAAAGTTTTAAAATTTAATTTGGTACTTATACAGTAACAGTTACTTTACTGTAACAGGTTCGACATTGATCCGAAAGTAGAGTCAAACACTTAAGGAACAAACCAGCGGCTGGCGAGAGCAATATAGCAAACCAGTAAGCCACGACATATATCAAAAGACATGTAAGTTCCAGCAAAAATACTTTAGCACCACAAATCTTAAATTAACTAGATACTAACACATAAATTAAAAGAGCATATATTAAAACATCCATAAACATAAACCCTACTAACTTCTACTCAAAAGATCCCCACAATCCTACACATTTACACCAGACCTTAAACCCAAAATTCATCTCATAAACGCCAAAACAAACCACATCAGTATACCATGGTCTTCAGCTTCTCAATGAACGACATAAGCTCCGACGCTCACTTCTGTTTCTTCATCACATTCACCAAAATCATTGACACTTCTGTCAAATCTTCGGTGTGCAAGTTGGTGAGATGTGAAATGTTCTGCAAAGAATAATCAAAAGGAAACAGAAGCTCCAACTCTCTAATCAAAAAATCCATCTCAGCCACACGAGACCTTATATCCTGAGCTTTTTTCCTTAGTTCTGCTTCATCTGAAAAAGTAACAGTAACCTCCCTCTGAAATCGCACAACCATCATGTCTCTGACCAATCTTGACCCAGCAGCAGCAGCAGCCAACTCCTTGCAAAAAGGCATTGGTGTAGTCATTTCTTTTTTTTTTTGGTAAAAAATACTCTTTTTTTTCTCTATGTGTGTGTGTTTAAAGTGAAATTTTTCTTTGGTAATGATTGTTAATCTGTGTTTGCATCTGACTTATAAGACAATTTGATTTGATTGCCACCCTTGAGCCACCCACAAAGACAGTAACTCATTATTAATTTGTCTTCCCCATGCATGAACAAGCATTTACTATCCACCCTTTCACATACCATGACATTTTCACAAACGAAAAAAAAAATACAGAGGTTTTATTACCATTACCAGTTTGACCAAAAATGATGTAACAAAAACTGATATGCAAAAACCTATTCTTTGTTTGGGTTGACTATTGATTGTACAATTGCAACAAAAGAATGGTAAATGTTATTGTTATAATTGTATATTTGGTTGCAAGTTTTAACTTTTTTTCTTGATTTTCACAGGTTCCCTGACATTTAAAGAGATGAGACATGGGATAAACAGATATGGACTAACAATAGTTTAATAACTGAATTGTAAATTTGATTTTCCGATATTATATTCGACAAATGTATTTAAGTGCCTAAAATTCCTCTTTCAAACAATTAATATCAAATGTATTTCTTTTGCCGACGCACTTCTATAAAAACGAGGATGCAAACCATAGCACACCATAACAAAACTGAGAACAATTTATTTTAGACACATACATTATACAATGAATCATGACAAATAAAAATAGCAAAAAATGAAATATATTCGATATTTTTACATAAACAAACATAAAACAACAAACCTACACAAACAGCGTTTACAGATGTATCTCCGACAAAAATATTCCGGCGGGAACGCGCGGGCTATCCAGTATCTTTTTAAAAAGGTATACCTTTTTTAACAAACATAAAATAAATGTTTAACATCTTATTTTATGCAAAATTCTTAAAACCAATCAGCTATGGCAAGTTTGTTCATATAGTTTTTCTTTTCTTTTAATTCTTAACAGGTTAATCAAAAGATTTTTGAATTAATTTCAATGGTACTTTTTTTCTTCTCTTACAAACCCTTCTGTTTCCAGGATGCTGCTATATACTTATAGACTCTTGACATATGTTATGAGCCCATCAACTAGACAAACATCTTATTATCAATATTTAAATAGTTTTGGAGTACAATTTTTTTGTATATTCTTATACATGACAGAGATATATATTTTTTCAAACTACATTCATTACGCAATTCTGTTGCAGTGCTTCACGCTTGAAAAAAAAATTGTAATAGCTCTAGGTGTAGTGAACAACTTCGCCTCCTCATTTGGGTTTTACGGGATGCCACGTCGCTATAACAAACCCTCTTTTACAACCCCACTATCACAACTTATTCATTTGGGTCTCATCACTTTCAATTTTATTTTTTTATTCAATTTTTCAAATAACATAAAATTCATTCATTAAAATTAAAAATAAAATACAAAATATTAAAAACATACAAAACTTAAAATAAAGATAGGAAAAACAAAAAACGATACGAAAAAACAAACACGATACGGGAAAAAAAATCATGCAATACCGTTAAACATTCCATTCGTCCCATTTGGGTTAGTTTCTCGAAACCTCTCACACGTGAACATATTGGAAGCTTCTCTAACGAAAGTGTTGTTAAAAATGGGCTTTGCATTCTGGAGATGATCATTGTCATTTTCCCCGATTGTACGCTGCAAATGTTTGTAAATAGCGTTGAATTTTTGATATTCACAGTTATGTCTTGTCTATTTACCTGTAAGCATATCGACAACCTGGTTTCAAAAGGCCTCATCGGAACGGTTGTTTCCGCTAGCAAGTTTTCTTCTTCCTTTGACCAACGAGTATCCATTTCCGATTCAAATTCAAAATACAAGTGTGTGAAAAATAGTGTGTTATGGTATGTTATTTATAAGGGAAAACAGACGTTTGAAACAGTAGGAGCGGGAGGATTCAAAATTTAAATTCAAAATCAAAATTCAAATTCTATTTCAGAATTAAAATTCAAATTAAAAAAATTCCATATATATACTCACACTCTGATTTATTTCTCACACACACAACTTCTATTCACAGATTCTCAACAATGTTTCATTCGAAAGTGCTTAACCCATTCACGCAAAGAAAAACAAAAAAAACAGCCATAACGTCAAAACTTAATATGCCACGCTTAAGAAAATTACAAAATGCTCCGCCGCAAAGTGGCGGGGGTTTAATCATAAAAATCTTCATTTAAATACATTACTTCGTTTTTAGTTATCCTTCATTATTTAATTATGAATTTGATTCAATTAGCATCGACTCCATCTCTAAAGGTTTTTATGAATAAAAAATAGGAAGGAAATCATTATTGTTTTTAGCGACACCAAATATCGTCGCTAAAACTCCCAAAGAGTTATATTTAAAAGGAGCAATTAGATATATGTCCATTAAAAGTTTGAAAAATGATTGGGGAACCTAATTGTATGACTAATTTTATGCCTAAAGTGATGTGCAAGTGTTTTATTGGTTTATGAATTAGCGGGTCCATCTACTGTCACCAATAAAGTGATGCCACATAAGATTAGGCATATGTTTAGGCACATAAGTTAGGCATGCCAATCAATACTCTAAAAGTTATTGCATATTTTCTCAAAACATGTTTTAACACTATTGTAGATTATGCAGTAAAAACTTGTATTTTGAGAAAATATTCAACACAAGTTTCCTTGTGTATACCAGAATGGTACATGCGCAATGCGGTGGCGGGTACCCGGTGACTAATTTTGTGACGAGCAAATATTTTTCATTTTAAACATTCCTTATTTAGTATGTTCCAAATAATTTATAACGTGATAGATATATATGTTTTTCAAAAGTAAAACATCTACATTATTAATAGCGTAAATAGTTACCACTTTTATTTTTCAAATTTTAGAATTAAATTAGTGGTTATAAGTTTAGTGCTATTTTTTATAAACAATTCTATTAAAATATATTAGTATTGGAGAGAGTTACTATATGGTTTAAATGAGACTTAAATTTTTAAATTTGGAATCATTCCGACTTCCCTAGTCACTCAGTGCGTTAGGGCAATACAATTACAAGAACCAATCTTTTTCATTAAATTTCTAATTTTTCTTTTATAGTAATGTTTTTTGTCATAAAATTTTAAGACTTCTTTTATAAAAAGTCTCAAATGTCTTATAATGTAGTATAAATATAGATATGCAATCCCTCTTATTTAGGAAAAAGAAATGATACGCTCACAAAAAGATTTCCACAAAATAATGCACAAAATGAGATGGCATGAAGTGATTGGTTTAATGAGTGAGGAGAGAGAAGTTATAGAAAAATACATCACTTTGGGTGTGTTTGTTAAAAGTAGCTGTGAGCAGTAGTCACAACTCACCGCTCACTGCTTTTTAAAGAAGATTTAAAAAAATGAGCATTCTTAAAAAATAGCAAAGCTCACCGCTCTTTTGCTAAACAAATACTAAAAATCAAATAGCTCGTTGATTACTGCTCATCACCCTAAAAAAACTCCAAAATACTACACACCAAACATAGCCTTTATGCCACCTCATTTCTGTAAAATATTATTATTATATATAGCATCCACTATTTCGTCGAAAAGGTGTTGATTAAAAATTGTACAATACTGTAATGCATAAATGGTGGTTAATGAATCAAAAAATGTGGTGTGAGTATCACCTCCCATTTTTAAAGGCTATGTTTGGTGTTAATTTATAACAATTTTTAATCAATACCTTTTCGATGAAATAACATAAAGGCTATATTATTAAAAAACTGTTATAAATTATTATTAAATCTTTTCATTAAAAAATATTATTATTACATATTGCATCTACTATTTCGTCGAAAAGGTGTTGATTATTACATATAGCATCCACTTTTCATTTACAACGTTGTCAAATTGTTTCAACATAGATCGTTTCAACGTTGGCAAATTGTTTCAACATTCATTCTCAAATCGTTTCAAATAAAATAACAAAATACTTGAACATAAATCGTTTTAACAAAAACAAAATACCTATTTAATCTCGCCTTCTTCATCCTCGGCTACTAAAGCTACATCAAGTGTTTAACATGTACCGCTTTATATAAGTGTTAGATCGTTAATAATCGTAGAGTCTCAAATTCAAAAGTCGAGGTATTTGTAGATATTTATTATAATTGTTCTCGTTGATGCATTGTGGTTTTTTGTATACAATCATGTCTAACATGGCTTGTTAAACAAACTTGGCAAAATCAAATGTGTGCTAGTGAAACAAAAGTAAACAGTCAACGGGATCACATAATAATTGTACACATAATCGTATTCACAAATCAAACGTATACCACTTCTTTAAGCAGGATTTCATTGGTGATGAAAATGCAATCATTCCTCTATATCAAATAATATGACACTTGCTACCTTGGTGAGAAAAAAGCAAGTGTTGACGGTCCAAGACTATTAAAGTAAAGTCGTTGTATTAATGACACATATAGAAGGCGACATCTGAGACCATTTTAGTAAGTCGTATGAAGCAACACTTCCGATACTATTCATGCGAAACATATAAAGCAAGTGTCTACACAATTTAGAGTGTAGTTTCTTGTAGAAAATCAAATATCACCATCATTTCATCATTAGATGGACTTGTGCGACTTGTGTTAACATGATTCCAGTTATCACTACCAGTTTAATTATGAAAGATCACATTCATTAGCATTCAGAAGTGTATCGTAAAGGAAACATCACATCTCATTGATTGTGTTAAGCAAGTGTTGAAAGTATATCGACGATATATATAAAAAGCCCCATCCTCTAGATTAGAAAAGTAGAAGTGGAAAACATCATCTTAGTAAGCAAGTGTTGTCACATCCGATACTATTCAAATTAGGGGATGTTTGGCAACCCTTTGAAAACGTGATTATTTGATTATCAGGTTTTCAAAACGTGAATAATCAAGTTTTGGTGTTTGGTTGCAAATGTGTTATAACTTAATTTGCCTTCAAAACGTATAGTTTTGAAGTTGTAGGTAGAGACTTACTTTATGCAAACGTGGTTTTGCAAACGTGATTTTCTCCCAAACACCCCTTTAATTAAATTTATGACTAATCCGGATTATCATTTGATTACCATAATTTTAGTAAGCAAATGTCTATTCAATCCTGGTTATCATTACAACTCAGTCACCATTAGCTATTATAAAAAATAACAATTTCATTAACATTCAAAGTACGTATACGTATAGCGTAGATATAATATCTGATTACCGTTAACGCAACTTACGTGACTTCCATTATTCTATGAGGAACATGAAGGCTATAAATTAAAGTCATTTTTAAATGACTTATGATTTAATGAGAAATTTTTTAGGAAAAGAATTTAATTAAATATATTTAATGTTTAACGACAACCATCTCGTTGCGAAAGGTTGGGCGGGAATTCCTTTCCGTGTCAAATACTTGGGGCGAAATTTATTTGGTGAAAAAAACAAAAAGAAAAAATTATATTACACTTTTAGCAATGCACGAACTGTCATTAAAAGTTTAATACTAGTATTTTCTATAATTAATTTTTATGTGAAAGAAGTTTCGCCGTTAAATATTTTATATATTTTTTCATTAAAAAACTTAACGGCGACACGTCTCGTCTTGAAAAAGTTAACACATTGTTTTACAAAAGAAGCGTAAAGAAATTGTTTTGCATTGAAAATGAAAGATCAAGTCTAAAAACTTCTAGCGACGTTGCTAAAATTTATTGTCCGAGTTAAAGTCAATAAAACGTTTATTTTGTGTCGCTAATAGTACTGATTTAATAAAAATTGAAGCAATCCTGATAGATATTACAAATATTTTTCTAGCCAGCTAGTTGTTGTTTTTTTTTTTTTTTTTTTTTTTTTTAATCTAATATTTGTCTAACTAATATGTTGAAAATAACTATCTTACACAAAGACAAGGTGATCAGCTCGTCAATGTAACACCAAACAATACTTTGTTTTTCTGTTTCTGCACTTAATTCACTGCATGGAAATTAATATCACCGTATGCATGTTGCATGAAAACACAAGTCATCACTTCTTCTTTTTTATATTCGGAATTCTTCCATGCATGTTTTGAATAAAAATAATAATCGAACTATATAACATATACACTTGACTTTATCACTATATATAATCAATAAAATAAACAATTTCAATAATTTTCTTGTTAGCCAAGATGACACGGGCTATATGAAACCTAGCTAGCTACATCCAGATCAATTTGTTGCGGTACAAACCCTACGGATTTCTCCTTGACTTCCTGTTTTTAGCTCAATGTTTCCCATCTTCACCATTGATCTTCCAAACTCGACGTCGAATCTGAGTCCAAGTAGCCCTCTAACTCCTAGGAAACGCTGGACAAACCTCTGTGTTGTTGAGTCACTCCATAGCTTTGAATCGGATTCAAGAACTCCCCGTCCATTCCTTAGATTTGCATAGTAGGAATTGTCAAAACTGTTGACGCTGCCTCGGTCTAACCCCACACGCGTTGTCGCATCACCACCATTGGGACAAAGTGCACGAAGCTGGGGAAGGAAAGCTTGGTTAATATCTGGGTCGGGTCCATTGGTGTTGTTAAAGTTGTATAGCCTGTAGCTAAATACTGCACAAGCAGCTGTTCCGATAGTGTGCCCACCTGGTAAACATAGAGTTACATGACGATCAGTTTCAAATGCTATCGAATATGATTTACCAAATGTGTCAAGGTTCTCGTTTCACTTACCAACAAGAGTAACAAGATCTTGAGTGTTAAGACCTTTTTCTGAAAACTTTCTGATTTGGACGCTAATCGGATCATTAAAGGCTGGTAAATTTGCAGTATCAGATGCTTGTGAAACCAATCCATCTCTGCGTCCCGTTGGCACTTCCCATCTACGTCCACCACTCTGCATGATATCCATAATTGAAAATAAGTACCATTACCTTGTAACATGCAACTTATGAAATCATTAGACCATATAGCTATAACATGACCAGAAACTTAGTTACCAGGACTACGGAATCACGGGCAGCTAGAGCAAGAATGTCGGCACAAGAGACCACTCCTGGGCAAGTAGCTTCAAGCTGGGTCTTTGCCGCATCAATAACTTCAAAGCCTCTCAATGGGACATTGGGTACCGCGGTGTTTTCAGCTGATGGCCCATCAATAAGTATGGATCCATCACATCCATTGACAAAACAATCATGGAAGAACATTCTTAGTATACCAGGTGCAGCTCTCGGGTTTGATCTGGCACCGGACTGAACCGCAGATTGGACTATGGATTCGGCCCTTGGACAAGAGGTCCTGTAGAAGCCAACGCGTGTTCCTTGGCCCAGTGCAGAGGTTGCTAGAGTCGCTAACAATAAAAATAACAAGTTGGACATTTTGTTAATGGAAGAAAGCTTCATTATTAATTATTTGCAAGGAAATTAATGTGTATGATGTGAAAGTATATGGTTTTTTAAATGAGATGATGAGTATAATCGAGTACGTAGAAGGGTATTTATAGTTTGATCATCAGGGGTACATTGAATGCATGCCAACAATATTTGTAGAAATAGTCAACAAAGTTAATATGTGTAGAAAAGTCTACAAATTTAACATGGGTAGAAAAAGGCAACCAACTTGGTGCAACGAAGGAAGCAAAAGAGAAACATTCAAATTGCTTTCCATATCTGCTAAATGTGATCAACTACGTGTATATTCGTATACTTTAACATTATCACATAAAAGCTAATGTACTCGAGCATTAAATACTGGCTAATAACCTTTTAAAACAATATACTTGTCAAAAATAAAAATCGCTCTTTTAGACATTAATGTTGACATTTTTGTCTTTCTTTAAGTATAATGACCATATTATGACCATTTTACCTTTTCTGCATTTTTTTCGAAATATTTTTTTTTCGAATTTTTTTTTTCAAAATTTTTTTCCGATTTTTTTTTCGAAATACTTTTTTTTCGAAATTTTTGTTCCAAATTTTTGTTTCTGAAGTTTTTTTTTTGAAATTTTTTTCTTAAATAATTTTTTTAGAATTTTTTTTGTGACATACGATTTTTTATTTTTATTTTTTAGATTAAAAAAATTTTCTAAATTTTTTTTTCGAAATTCTTTTTTTTGGAAATATTTTTCGAAGGGTAAAATGGTCATAATACTTAAAGAAAGACAAAAATGTCAACATTAATGTCTAGAAGAATTATTTTTTTAGTTCGCTATTAGCCCTTAAATACTTATAAGTTTAGGCGATCAGCACTTTAGCCTATGGAGATCATGCACAATTTCTAAGTTATATAAGAATATCATGTACATGGACGGGATCAGGGGCGTTTTAGGGGATTACACACACCTATATATGGATATATTTTTTCGGCTTAGTGTCAACTTTTGTAAAATTCTTCGATTATCTTTTAAATGTGTCTGGAAAAAAAAATTGTATTTCTAGCATTGCTTAATTTTCTAAATGCACCTGGTCAAATAATCTCCTCGTTCCATCCCAATATGTATTCTACTTAGCATTTTTATTCACTCAGTTTATTGCCTTGTTTCAAAAATATATATCTAAATATATAGCACGTTCAGTACACTCTCCACTACGTTCATTGCCGCCATTATTGCTTCCTGATTATCCATATGATGCCAACATCTTCAGTTTCATCTTACACGTAAATGCATGTTACGCATGCTAGAGACAAATTTAACTGAAAACCAAGAAGAAGCAAAAGATTACAAAGCACAAAATGGAATGAAACATATATATAATAGAAGATGATCCTTGGAATGTTAACCGAGATTAGGGGCTTATTTCATTTAAGGTATCGCCACAACCAAGTAATTTAGCAAGATATTCACTGAAGAAATACATGTTTCAGCTTTCAAGTCAAGATATCGTGTTCTGAAATTAGCAAATGC
Organism: Chrysanthemum seticuspe; assembly: GCA_019973895.1. NCBI lineage: Eukaryota > Viridiplantae > Streptophyta > Magnoliopsida > Asterales > Asteraceae > Chrysanthemum > Chrysanthemum seticuspe. The sequence goes on from BPTQ01000005.1 coordinate 223,833,717, forward strand.
AAGCTCTTCTAGTTACGCACGAGCAAATGAAGCTTCATGCAAGATTGCAATTCGAGTTGTAGCCTTGCATGTAAAATGGCTTAAGGCGTATTCTTCCTTTGGTAGTACGTACTTGCATTTAAATTAGTGTCTTTGCTTTTTGCTTCTTGAGCATGTTAAATCTATTAACTGCATTTTTTCTGTGATAACGACACCGACATACTTTCACTTAAAACTACATAAGAAACATACTACATGATCGGTGCTAAACAGTCAAGTCTAAAAGACTAAAAACTGCTCAAGCACTAATGCAATTAAGATCAGAGGAGGATAGAGTCTCCCCGGGTCGTTATGTCCCAGCGAGCTATGCAATGGATCAATCAACGTCTAGTGATCGAGAAATTTGAATGATAAAGGGAATTGTGAATATTATAACTAAGAAAAAGCCAACAAATTAAAAACGCCTTAAATGCAAATTAAAGAAAATTAAAAAGATAAAACCTATTAAATAAACGCTATCACTATATTTAAAGTGATGAACGTTTAAAACCTAAAACTTACGTTTAAATTAAAATCCACGCGACGTAAAAAAATAAAAAGGGAAACTTAATCAATATTAACCCTAAAAATATGAAAATGATGTTTTTATAAACCTAATGATAAAAGAAACTTTTTAGAAAAAGAAAATTATTTTTAAAACTAATTATCTAATTAAAAACTATTTTTAACTAATAATTAATTACCTAAAATATAAGAAAATAGGAAAATGAGCTAGAAAAATAAGATTATTGGAAAAGTCTAAAATATCAAAATAGACTTTTCAAAACTATTTTTGTATTTTTGTGACTATTTTTCTATTTTCTATGGATTTTAAACTATTAAAAACTAATTAAATTACTAAAAATTACCAAATGAACTATGAAAAATCTAGAAAATTACTTTTTTTACTTTTTATATTTATCTAAACCTAAGAAAATTGAAAAATTAATTTTTTGAACCTTTTTCTAATTTTTTATATTAAAAGCTATTTAAAAATGATTAAAAACTAATTTAAATTAAGAAAAATAGCTAAACAACTTGGAAAAATATGAAATTTTCAGGAAAAGTCTACAATAATATTAGGAATATGAGAAAATTAGAAAAATAAGTGCTTATGTGGATAAATATGAAACTGCTTAAACAAGTGCTTATTAATAAGCACTAAAATAAGCCAACTGAAACAAACAAGCTACCTACTGATTACCAAAGCCTAATTATACTAAAAATACTGAAATGCAACTAGAAACAACAGTTTATAACTACAGATTAGCAAGCTAGATCAGATTTGGCCTATTCAATTTTTTAAACTAGAACAGATTTGGTGCCCTCTTTGAACACATGCACAAGCTCAAGAATAAGCTCAAATGGAGAACTACCAATTGGGAATCAAAGAAGACCTGGGTGAGATCACTTGTACCAAAAATCAGACAATGGCAAGCTCTTTTGAGCTCTGTACACTATCTGCACAAACTGAGAAAAATCTCAGTGTTCACTGAGTTCAGTGAGCAGGGGAAAAGGAGCTTGTTTTGAGCTTATTTCCAGGCTTATCCAGAAGGATTAAAGCAAGAACAGATATAAGGTCCTAAAGATAACCAAGCCAACTGCTTATATTCCAAAAATTTGGACCTAAAGACTTTTAATGAGTCCTGTGGATCAGCTGCACTTTCTGCATAAATCCAATATTGACAAGATTTGACTTTTGAACAATGAAGACACAGTTGACTTTTATGAAGTTTAATCTTGATTTAAGGACTGATAAAGGTGTATATTGATGAAAGGAAGTTATTACAACCTTGGTTAATGACTTCTAAACACAAAATGAATGACTTGCTCTTTAAAAAAATCCAACAGTGACCTGTGAGATTGATTTTAATGAAATGTTGACTTTTGGTGGTTGCAGTCCCAAATTCTTGACTAAAATGAGTTCAAATAGACTCAAGAAACATGAACCAATGATAAGTACCCACTGATCAAGCCTTAAGGGCAGTTAAATCAGTCAATCCAAACACCCCTTTAAAACATTGATAGGCAAACTGAAACAAGTCCAAACACAGTACCAATACATAATATGATCAATCCTAGTTTATCAGACCTAAATACATGTACTAAGACAAGAATTACAGATAAAAACTACAAATGCATGATATGTATAAAAACTTGAATTGGACTTACAAATATCCAAAGCAACAATGACTAGCAACTGAACCATGAACCATAAATCTATTCAAAATCAACCCAATAACTCAGTAACAAACCCATTCCATTTCTGCTTCACCCAATGACCAATTTCTGCACCTCTTTACCCCCTGTTTGACTTTTGTTGACCCTATTTGACTTTTATTGACCAAGAATCAAAATAAGTGGAAACTTAAATGTGAGCTTGCACAAAGCTAACATAAGCTCATTTAAGCTGATTGAAATTAAGAAATGACCATGATGAAGCTTTTGAATGAGCTTTTAACTTTGAAAATTTCAACAGTGGACAAATGATATCAAATGTAAACATAAACTGAAATTTTTGCTTGAATTAAGTTTTAATACACTGAAATACTTTAAGTTAACATACTTAAACAAAAGATTACAAGTTTATACTGAATTGAAAGACTTAACATGAAAACGACATAAGAAATAAAAATGAAAAAATTACAAGACTCCTTTACTTGCTCCAATTGCTTCTCTTTTATAACCCAAAGTTACTTTCTCTCACTTCTGATGATTTCCCATCAATTTCCAGCCGTTGGATGGCTTAAATCAATCTCCACCATTCAAAACTGATTTTGGCGCCAAATTGGTAAACTGCCAAAATGGGGGTTGAGTGAGGAGGGGGAAAGCATTAAATGAAGCTTGGAAGGTAGTTGTGGAGTGGGGGACATGGTGGAGTGAAAATGGAGGAGGGGGGATGGGTATAGCAGGTTGAAGCAGAAGCAGTTGAGAATGGTGACTTTTGGCGGGTGTTGGTTTTTGACCAAGGTTGACCAGGCAAGTGGTAATAATAAAGGGGGTTCACAATGGTATTATGACAGGGGTCCAGAATTGGTGAAAGGTCCAAATTGGTATTTAAAAGGTTTAAAACTATAGGGACTAAAGGTGTAAATCCTGAAAATGTAGGGACCTAAGCTGCCAACATCTCAAACTTGCTTCAAGGGACCAAAAGTGACAACTTTCAAAAGTACAAGGACCAATGTTGCCTTTTTCTCATTTTCCAGGGACCATTTCTGCCAATTTTGAAAGTTGAAGGACCATTTTTGTAAATTTCTCAAACTTTGTATATTTTTCACCAAAGGACTTATTTTGACAACTTTTGATTTTAAAAGGACCTTTGGTGACTTTTGCTTTTGAAATTATGGCTCAGGGACTATTTTTGACAATTTATGAAACTTGGGGGACTGAAACTGCAATTTTTGCAAAATTGATATGTTTTTCATCTGATTTTGATATTTTTGAATTTGAAACACATAAAACACTGATTTGTGATATTTTGATCATTTAGATGTGTTTCTGAGTGTTTTCAGATGAATTTGCAGTTTATTTTGTACAAAACTGATGAGTATTTACACACTCATCACTACATAAGAGCAATCGCAATGGTAACGCTATAACGGCGTTATAGGGCAATATCGCAATGGTAACGCTAACGAGAATACATCACTACTCACACATTTATGAGTAGTCAAAACATGTTTTATTTGACGTTTAAGTAGACTTTTGTGAGTCTTTG
>BPTQ01000005.1:223861857-223877484 GCA_019973895.1 Chrysanthemum seticuspe
CAATATCTAAAGTCCCGTGTCATTCTTTGAATGACAGCACAAAGACCGTAGATATTATCGAATCGAGAAAACATGACAAAATGACAATATTTTTTGAGGATTTTTCGAATTTTTCAAATTTTTATGGATTTTGAAAGTTTTATATTTTTCTATTTGATTTTTGAAGGTTTTATAATTTTGTATTTTGTTTTTCGAATAGATATATACAAGAGATAGATGAAGGAAACCTTTTACTCCTCTTCTTCCTCTTGAAGACGTTTGAGTGTTTCTGGTTGAAGGCTTTTAAGGCCAAGTCGTGGAAGAATAAACTCAAAACGTTCTCTAGGAAGAGCTTTGGTGAAGATGTCTGCTAACTGGTATTCAGTCCTCACAAAGTAAAGTTCCACCACACCGTTTTCCACTTGTTCCCTGATGAAATGATGTCGAATGTCGATGTGCTTTGCTCTTGAGTGTTGTACGTTGTTGCATGAGAGAGCAATAGCACTTTTATTATCACAGTACAGAGGGATTTTGTTAAATTCAAAGCCATAGTCAGATAATTGGGATCTCATCCATAGGATTTGAGCACAAAAAGATGACATGGCTATGTATTCAGCCTCTGTAGAGGAAATAGAAGTACTCATTTGCTTCTTTGAAGACCAGCTCACAAGCTTATCACCCAAAAACTGTGCACCTCCAGACGTACTTCGACGAGTATCTTGACATCCTGCATGATCAGCATCTGCATAGGCTGTTAGTGACATACCGGTGTCCTTTGGGTATCAAAGTCCCATATTGATGGTTCCTTGGAGATACCGAAAGACCCGTTTAACCGCTTCAAGGTGCTTTTTAGTAGGCTTAGCCTGGTATCTAGCACACATGCAAACAGCGAACAAGATGTTTGGTCTACTAGCTGTGAGGTACATCAGGGATCCAATCATACTACGATATTTCGTTTGGTCTAGCATGATCCCTGAGTGGTCCTCATCTAGTTTGGTACGTTCAATCATGGGAGTGTCAACAGGGTCACTTGACTCAAATCCAAATTTCTTTAAAATCTCATTTGCATATTTAGATTGATTTATGAAAATGCCTCCGGGACTTTGTGAAATTTGTAGTCCTAAGAAAAAGGACATTTGTCCCATCATTGACATTTGAAATTTAGAACTCATTTCATTTGAAAAACGGTCACACTCATTGGGGTCAGTCGAGGAAAAGATGATATCATCAACATAAATTTGAACATGAATTAAATGTTTGCCTGACTTCCTGGTGAACAATGTTGGATCAACTTCTCCTTTGCTAAATCTGGTAGATAGAAGAAACTTTGATAGTGTATCATACCATGCCCTTGGAGCTTGCTTTAAACCGTAAAGAGCCTTCTTCAAACGATAAACGTGAGTAGGATGCTCTTGATTCACAAATCCTTCCGGTTGGCTGACGTAGACGACTTCTTTAAGATCTCCGTTCAGAAATGCCGTCTTTACATCCATCTGATAGACTACCATGTTCTTACTAGCAGCATTAGCCAAAAAGATTCTGATTGCCTCGATTTGAGCAACTGGAGCAAAAGATTCTTCAAAGTCAATACCCTCCTCTTGACGGTATCCTTTAGCAACTAATCGAGCCTTGTTCTTCAACATATCACCATGCTCATCAAGTTTCACTTTGAAGATCCATTTTAGAGCAATAATCATAGCACAATCTGGAGCAGGTACTAACTCCCATACATCAAGTCGATCAAACTCATGAATTTCTTCTTGCATGGCATTGAACCAGCTGTCTTCATTCATGGCAGTTTTAACATCTTTTGGTTCGATCTTAGAGAGTACGGAGTTGAAGAAGCACCATAAGTTATCGGTTGCAAGTTGTTTCCGTGTTGATACTGGACGAGAGGGATTTCCAATGATGTTGTCTAATGGATGATCGTGAGTCTATTTTCTAAGGTGTTCATGTGGGAGTAGTTGAGGGACTGAGGTAGCAGAGTCGATGTCTCCTGAAGAAGATGGTTCTGATGATGATTCAGGAGCAAATATGTTTTCAAATGGAGCATCTTCAGGAATAGCAAAGGGATTAACTTCATCATTGATGCCAGAAACAGTTCCATGATGTACATTCGAAGATTGATGATTTGTTGATGAGACTGAGTTATCAGCAGCAGGTGCTTCTTGACTTAATGATATTGAGACTGAAGGATTGACTTCATTCTCAGGGATATGAGTAGCCTCTGTTGTGGGAATTGGCAGTTCAATAGCACTTGGCTCATAGAGTTCATCAAACATCGGATCAAACAATTTCTTCAAATCATCTTCAGTTGGAGGTACATATGGAATAGCTGGAGAGGAATTTGGTACAAGGGATGAACCAATGGGACTGTTTAGAAGTGCGGGTCCAGAACTGGATTGTCCAGGAGCCATTTGACCGGTCAGCTCATCAAACGTGACGTGAATTGTTTCCATTATATTTCGGGTTCTCTTGTTGTAGATTCGGTATCCTTTTCTGTTGGGTGCATAACCTACAAATACTCCAATGTCTGCTTTAGCTCTAAGTTTGCCTAATTCTTGGCCCTCATTAGTTGGATAACACAATGCACCGAACACACGAAGGAATGAAAGATTAGGTTTTCTGTTGTGGACAAGTTCATATGGAGTTTTTCCATGAGCAGTGTGAATCAGGGATCGATTTTGGGTGTAGCATGCAGTGGTGATGGCTTCACCCCAGAGAAACATTGGAACTTTTGAGTAAATCAGCATTGTCCTTGCGGCTTCCACAAGAGTTCGATTTCGTCTTTCAACTACACCGTTCTGTTGAGGAGTTCGAGGAACACTTCTTTGATGACTGATTCCAATACTTTCATAAAACTCACTAAGTTGTTTGTTAACAAACTCAGTTCCATTGTCTGTTCGGATGATTCTGACCGTTTTGTTAAGACGAACCTGCAGCTGTTTGATGAGTTTGATGATGATATCTGGAGTTTCATCCTTTGTCTTTAAGAACTTTACCCAGGTGAATCTAGAGAAATCATAACCACAACTAACACATATTTCTTCCCAAAGATATTTTGCACTCTCATGGGTCCACATAAGTCCATGTGAATAGTATGAAGAACTTCTGTGACAAAGTTAGTAGGTTTGGGTTTATGGGCATACTTCTTGCTTTTTCCCAATTGGCATGCTGAACAAAGATGATCCTTTTCATACTTAAGTCTAGGTAAACCTACAACTAAGTCCTTTCTGGAGAGATCATTGATGGTGCCGAAGTTCAAGTGATTGAGACGACGATGCCATAACCATGACTTTGTTTTAGAAGCCTTTGACAACAAGCAAATTGGAGAAGACTTCATCATACCTTCGATAGAGATGGTGTATAGATTTGAACCACGTGAACCTCTTAAAAGTTTCTTACCATCAAGTTCTCTAACGAAACAAGTATGTTTTCTGAAGGCTACTTCTATATCAGAATCGCAGAATTGACCAACAGAGAACAGGTTATGACCATGACTGATGAGTGTCTAAATACTCATCATTTTTATACTGTTTAGAATGCCAAAAACATCTGAAAACACTCAGAAATGCATCAAAATGATGAAAATATCACAAATAAGTGTTTTATGTGTTTTAAATGCAAAAATATCAAAATCTGGTGAAAAACGTATCAAGTTTGCATAATTGGCAGTTTTAGTCCCCCAAGTTTCAAAAGTTGTCAAATTTAGTCCCTGGTAAATCAAAATAAAGAAAAATATCATTTTAAGTCCTTAGGGATTCATAAGTTGTCAAAACAAGTCCTTGAAATTTAAAATTGCAAAATTACAACTTTAGTCCCTCAAGTTTTGAAAATGTCAAATAAGGTCCTTGGATATTTAAAAATGGGAAATAATCAACTATGGTCCTTATACTATTCACATTTGGCAGGATTGGTCCTTTTGAGAACTTTGGAAAATGGACAGGTTTGGTCCCTTAACTTTGCATAAATTGCAAAAATGGTCCTTGTACTTAACTAAAACCATTAGACCCCCTTTTGTATTTAGAACCCCTGCCAAACCAAAAAGACCCCTGCCAAATGCCCTGTGACCCCCCCTAATTTGGACCCCCTTCATATTAATATCTGGTCAAATGAAGTCAAAACGCGCCCAAACCATGGTTACTGTGCATCCCCTTCCTCACGCCTGCAAATCCAAAACCAGAGCAGTTTTCTACCACTTTTTCCTTTCCACCTCACCCCTAACAGCTGGTTACCCACTCCCTAACACCTCCACATCCAACAAATTTCATTAATGCTAATAACCTGCTCAAGAAAAAATGGCGCCAAAACTGCCATTTGTCAAATATGATGAGTTGGATGATTTCAATGGTCAAGATTAAGTGGGAATGATTCAGAGGTCGACACAAAGCCTAAAAAGATCAATAAAAGGAAGAATGGTGCAATGTAATAAAGTATCTAGTGTAATTTTACTTTTTGTATGTCGTTTTAATTATTTCAAGCTTTACAGTTTATGTTTAAAACTTTCAAGTACTTGTTAAGTGTTTTTGAGTATATGTAAACCTTTATCAATAATAAATTTCAAGTTTTCTTTTCATTTACAGTTTATGTAAAATCTCAAGTTCAAAAGAATCTCAAATTATGCAAGTGTTGTTATTAGTTGTTATTAAGGACTGAGTAAGATCACATAAGCTCCTATAAAGCTTATTAAAGCTTTTAGTAACTCTAAAACTTTGTTTAGTATCAAAAACAGAAAAACACCAAAAATACAAAAAAATTAGCTAAAAATAAAAAAATCATGGAGAATGATCAAGAAAGCTGAAGCAGGTTAGTTATTGGATGACAATGGTTTAGAAGCTTAGTGGTAAGCTATTAGGGGTGTTATCAGTTATCAGTTCTCTGTCTTGTGCATGAATTCAATTTGTAAGCCTTTTCTTTGAAATTTGCATTTTCTATTATTAGTAATTAAAACTTGTTAATTCTAGTTTAATCATATCTAAATATAGTTAGTATAAGGTTTTTAATTAGTTGCATGATCTTAATCCTTGGAATCCTTTGAAAAGCTTCAAAATAGTCTCATTAAGGGTTGTTTGAATTTGCCAAGTTAACTGTGGTATAGCTTGTTTATGTTGTTGTTTGTGCTTGTTTCATGTTTCATTAGTGTCTAAGAACTCAGTAAAAGCATTAAAACTAGTACTTATTTATTAAAAAGTCAAAATAAGTTTTAAACTTATCTTAAGTGTTTACTGTTAAGAATTAGAATTACATATTGCATCAAAGTTGCTTGTAACTTAGTACTCTAGCTTAAAGTCATCTTATTTTAGCTTATTATAACATATTCAGTCCATTAATTCAATCCAAAGTTCATTTAAGTCAAAGTCTTAGTGTAAATTAAAAGTCAAAAATTTCCATTTGGTCGTTTTTGAATAAACTTTAGAATTTTAGTGTGTACTCAATATTAGGATTTAGCCCATCAGCTTTTGGGATAGTAAAATTTAGCTGCTTAAATAAATTAGAAAAATATAAGTTTACTTTTAATCAGCTTATAAAGTGCTTATCTCTTAGCTTATTTCTAACACCTTTTCTGAAAAGTGCCCTGTGCACAGATTTGTTAGCCCATTTCACAAGCTCTTACAGAGCTCATTAATGAGTATAAGCTTGTGCTCTTTAGCTTTTTGAGAAGCTCACCTAGCTATCTCAAAGTTCCAAGTTTAGCTTTTCAATCTCTAGCTTATTTGATAGGTCTGCTAAGAGCTTTTTGTTTGTTCCATTCCATTCAGTTCACTCAACTTTCAGTGTTTACCAGCTTTTTCAATAGCTTGTCACTAGCTTATTAGAGTAACCCAATCTTTGTAATTTAGCTTTTTGGATAGTTTAGCTAATATATTTGTTAGTCCCAGTCTTCATTTTAATTTCTTAGCTTATTTAAGTGCTTAAAAATTAGTTAGAAATTGCCTAGAAAACTAACTAGTGTCCTGTGCAAACAGTATAGCTTGTGCTTATTTGAATTCTGTTAAGTGCTTATTTATAAGTAATTGTACCTTCTCAGTTGTTGTATTAGCTTGTTAAACAGTGCTCAGCTTATTTTCAGTTAACCATTTGCTTAATCATCAGCTTATTAAGCCATTTGGCTCAAGCTTAAGCTTTTTCCATTTTCTTTTTGTTATCTGTTAGGATAATAAGCTCAAACAGAGCTTATTATTGGTTTTTAGAAAAAGTTATAGTTTTGAAAATTGCTTATCTTAGTTAACTTAATAAGTTTGTAAAATAAAAATCCAAAAATAAAATAGTTGCAAAAAAAAAGAGTTGCTGGGATTCGAACCCTGGCCACCCAGCTCACCACACACACACACTACCACTCGCCCTTGGGTCTTTTTCTGTTTTTCTTTGCATTATTTAATATATACCCCTTCTTGTCCATTTAAGCTTATACGAGCTTATTAGCTTATTTCTAGCTTATTTAATCTAGCTTTTTCAACTTTTGTAATTTTCTTAACTTTGTATTAGTATAAAGTAATTTATAAAAAAGTTTCAGATTTTTCTAAATAGTTTTAGTATTTTTAATCATTTAATTAGTGTAAAATCGTATTTAATTCATAATAAAAAATATAAAAGTCAAAAAAATATAAATCTTTTTTCTAAAATTTTCTTTTGTCATATAGTACGTAAGAAAATTGTTTTTACACTTGTAGGACTTTTATTTCATAAATTTTACGTTTTTGCTTGCGCACTCGCGTAATTTTTATACTTAACGTACGTTTTCATTTTAAATCACGTTTTTAGATAATTTAAGTTTACGTTTTAATTAAAATAGTTTATTTAAGTTATTTTATTTTATAAATCAAGAAAAACATCATTGTAAAAATAGTGATAGCATTTATTTAATATATTTTAGATTTTTAATTTTCTTTAATTTGCATTTAAGCCCCTGTAATTTACAAAACTTTTTCTTTAGGCATAAATATTCCAAAATCCTTAATGATCACTATCCTTAGTGATTATTCGACATCTGTCTGTGTTAAACACCATTCATCCTCCGTGGGACTTAACGACCCAGGAATCCACTATATTCCTCTGATCTTAATTGCATTTGCTTTCTGAGCTGTTTTAAGTTTATTACGGTTGACCATTCACAAGTGGTTAGCTTGTGTGATTAAACTTGACTGTTCAGGAGCCAATCAAATTTTGGCGCCGCTGCCGGGGAGGCTGTAAGCGTGTTCTAAGCATTTCCAGACCCGTACTTGCACATATACCACTTTTTGTAAACAGTTTTTTTTGTAAAGTTAATCAAAAATCAAAAAGTTCATTAACACTTTTCCTAAAGTGTTAACAACACCAAACAAAGTATAAAACAACAAAACAATCGTAACGTTTTCTAGCTTGTGTTTCTTTTAAGGTGATTCTTAAAGAGATACGATTTGGTTAAACGAGACGATACCAAAAATATTGTCCAAAAGTTTTTAAACCATCAGCACATATCCATACCTACGTCTTTTCAGTGGTACTTAATTAATACATAAAAATCAACCACCGCAAATCAAGGCAGTACACCTACTAACTGGGGGTGTGACCATAATAAGTTCCCGAACAACAGATTTAAAACTTGCCTTTGTGTCCTTGTGATTTGGTGTACCTTTTTCAAAGAAGCCATTTCATTTGTGATTATTGGTTAAGTTCACTTGTCGTTTTGCCTCGCATTTGTTTTGAAAACTGATTTTTATACTTAGTGCATGCGCACTCGTTCTTCCAGTTCTACAAGTCCACTTTCTGAGCTTGCAAATATTCCTCGTAGACGTAGAGGACGTTCTGCTCCTTCAGCCGTGACTGAGGAACGTCTACCACCACCACCCCCTGTCGAAATGGCAGAAGATAAGCCTATGAATGAGCTTCTCCAAGCACCCATAGAGGGTTACGGAGATGCCATTATTGTCCCAGCCATCGTGGCTGATACCTTTGAGCTCAAAACCGGGTTGCTTAATCTTGTAACCCAAAGCCAATTTTATGGTTTTAAGCGGGATGATCCTCATGCACACATTCGATGGTTTAACAAGATTGCATCTACCATCAAATACAAGAATGTCCCACATGAAGCAATTAAGCTTCTTCTGTTCCCATTTTCTCTAGAGGGACAAGCCCGGAATTGGCTTGAGAAACAACCCCCTCGTTCCATTGAGACATGGGAGGATCTAGTCACTAAGTTCGTTAACGAATTCTATCCTCCATCCCGAACTACAAGTCTTAAGAATGAGATAATGAAATTCTCTCAAAGATTTGATGAATCATTCGGGGAGGCATGGGATCGTTACAAAGAGTTGCTCCGCAAGTGTCCGCATCATGGTTTTACCGAGTTAATGCAAATGGATACTTTCTACAATGGTCTGAGACAAGCTGACCAAGACTCTCTAAATGCCTCCGCGGGAGGTAATTTCCTGAGCAAGACCACAAAAGAGGCCTTACAAATCATTGAAAACAAGTCCCAGGTCCGTCCTTTCCGCACAAAGACATATCAGACTCAGTCTAATGTTGGACCTTCTACTTCATCTCCCGTGAGTACATCTAGCACCGATGCTAAGATTGACAAACTCACGGATATTGTTCAGGCTTTGGTTCTTGCTAACCAAAAGAAAGTCACTTTCACACAAACACCATCACATGGTGAAGTGAAGAAAGTTGAAGTTTGTGTTACTTGTGGTGGTCCTCATGCATACTACAACTGTACTGCCACCGATGGTAGTCCGTTTGAAGCCAATGCTATAGCCGGTACTTCACATCAAGGAGGTAATCAATACCGTCCTCAAAATGAACCAAACTACCGTGCTAACACTTATCAAGCACCACCCGGTTTTAGCCAGAATCCTAACATACAGAACCGGAATCAGAACCAACCTAGAATGAACCAAGGTTATCAAAACCAAGGTACTTTCTATCCCGGACCCAATCAAGGTTTCCAACATCAAGGAAACCTTAATCAAAACAATTTCAATCGAGGGAATCAATTTCAGGGAAATGTGAATCCTAACCAAGGGAATTTTCAACAACAAGGTCATAATCAAAACATCAGACCTCAGAATTTCCCTCCACAGCCTCCAGTACCATCATCTGATGAGTTATTGAAGCAATTCATGAAATCCCAAGATGAAATGAACAGGTTGTTGGTCAGTCAGATCGCTGATCTAAAGAAGTCTTTAAATGATCAACCCTCGGGCTCAGGAAAACTTCCGAGCAACACGATCGCTAACCCGAGGGGCGATGCAAAGGCGATCACAACCAGAAGTGGTGTTTCATACAATGGACCCGCTATTCCTACTACCTCTTCTTCTTCTCTCCCTAAGGTAGTGGAAAGTGAACCTGAGGCAACAAAGGACAAGGAACTTCCTACTAATAACGGAGGAACCAATGATGTCCATCCTCAAGTTGTCCAGAAACCCAAATCTAATCCAGGAGTTGTTTTTGAACCACCTGTAGCTCCCGTTGAAAATACCAAATCCAAATCTTCTATTCCTTACCCATCACGTTTGAATGAGCAAAAGCTCCGCGAAAAAGCCAGTCATCAAATGGACAAATTTTTTCAAATTTTCCAAGAACTACATTTTGACATAAGCTTTGCGGATGCTATCATGCTGATGCCCAAGTTTGCATCAACTCTCAAACACATGTTAAGCAACAAGGAAAAGCTGTTTGACATGGCTAAAACTCCTCTAAACGAGAACTGCTCTGCAGTTATCCTGAAGAAGCTTCCAGAAAAGCTTGGAGATCCTGGAAAATTTCTCTTACCTTGTGTATTTCCAGAAATGGTTGAATGCTTTGCCTTAGCAGATCTTGGTGCAAGCATCAATCTGATGCCTTATTCAGTATGGAAGAAACTTTCTCTTCCGGAACTTACTCCTACATGCATGACTCTCGAGCTTGCAGATCGTACAATATCCCATCCTCTTGGCATTGCCGAGGACGTATTTGTGAAAGTAGGGAAGTTCCATTTTCCAGCTGACTTTGTAGTTGTTGATTTTGATGCCGATCATCGGGTTCCTCTCATTGTTGGACGAGGATTCCTGAGAACAGGCCGTGCTCTCATTGATGTATTTGAGCAAGAAATCACATTACGTGTTGGTAATGAAGCTGTCACCTTTAACCTTGATCAAACTTCGAGGTACTCCGCAAATTATGATTCTGAGTCGGTTAACCGAATAGATATCATTGATGTTGCTTCTGAAGAGTACTCTCAAGAAGTTCTTGGTTATAATCATAATTCTTCGAGTAATAATCTCACTTATTCATCTCAACCTATCATTGCCAATTCTACTCCTTCTCTCACTCCTTTTGAGGAAAGTGACTTCATCTTAGAAGAGATTGAAGCCTACTTGTCTAGTGATTCTGTTCCATGGGAAATTGATCACGCTCCCATCGACATTGAGGGGGACATACTTCTCATTGAGAAGCTGCTTAATGATGATCCATCATCACTCCCTCCCGTCGAGCTTCATAACAAGGAAATCAAGTCAGTTGAGAAAACTGAAGAATTTCCTGAAGTCGAACTTAAGGACTTACCACCTCATCTCGAGTATGCATTTCTTGAGGGTGATGATAAATTACCAGTCATTATTGCCCGAGATTTGAGTAAAGATGAAAAGACTGCTCTCATAAAGGTCTTGAAGTCACACAAGCAAGCAATTGCTTGGAAACTCTCCGACATTAAGGGTATCAACCCTGAATTTTGTACTCACAAAATCTTGATGGAGGATGACTTCAAGCCAGCAGTTCAACATCAGAGAAGAGTAAATCCAAAAATCCATGATGTTATCAAACAGGAGGTTATCAAACTTCTTGATGCAGGATTGATTTACCCGATCTCAGATAGTCCTTGGGTTAGCCCAATTCATTGCGTTCCTAAAAAGGGTGGAATAAATGTTGTCACAAATGAAGAAAACAAGTTAATTCCAACTCGGCTGGTTACGGGATGGCGTGTGTGTATTGACTATCGTAAGTTGAATGACGCCACCCGTAAAGACCATTTTCCTCTACCCTTCATGGACCAAATGCTTGAGAGATTAGCAGGGAATGAATACTATTGTTTCCTTGATGGTTTCTCGGGTTATTTTCAGATCCCCATTGATCCAAAGGATCAAGAAAAGACCACATTCACCTTCCCATACAGAACTTTTGCCTACAGACGTATGCCTTTTGGCTTATGTAACGCTCCTGGCACGTTCCAACGATGTATGATGGCCATTTTCCACGACATGATCGGGGAAACAATGGAAGTGTTTATGGATGACTTCTCGGTCATTGGGGATTCGTTTCAAACATGTCTCTCCCATCTAGATAAAATGCTCAAACGGTGTGAAGACACCAATCTTTGTCTAAATTGGGAGAAGAGCCACTTTATAGTCAAAGAAGGCATAGTCTTTGGCCATAAGATTTCAAAAAACGGGATTGAGGTCGATAGAGCAAAAGTCGATGTTATTGCTAAA
Organism: Chrysanthemum seticuspe; assembly: GCA_019973895.1. Taxonomy (NCBI): domain Eukaryota; kingdom Viridiplantae; phylum Streptophyta; class Magnoliopsida; order Asterales; family Asteraceae; genus Chrysanthemum; species Chrysanthemum seticuspe. The sequence continues at coordinate 223,873,284 of BPTQ01000005.1, forward strand.
TTACCTCATCCTACTACCGTCAAAGGTATTAGGAGTTTTTTAGGTCATGCCGGTTTCTATCGCAGATTCATACAAGATTTTTCCAAAATCGCCCGGCCTATGACCCATCTTCTTGAAAAGGATGCTCCTTTTATCTTCTCACCCGAGTGCATCGAAGCTTTTGAAACATTAAAGAAAAAGCTTACTGAAGCACCCATTCTCGTTGCTCCCGACTGGGACTTGCCTTTTGAGCTCATGTGCGATGCAAGTGATTTTGCTATCGGTGCAGTCTTAGGGCAACGTAGAGTCAAGCATTTTCAACCTATCCACTACGCAAGTAAGACTATGACTGAAGCTCAAACTCATTACACCACCACAGAAAAAGAGCTACTAGCCGTGGTGTATGCATTTGAAAAGTTTCGGCCGTACTTAATCTTGACCAAATGTGTGGTGTATACGGATCACTCGGCTCTCAAATATCTCTTTGCAAAACAAGATGCAAAGCCGAGATTGCTCCGTTGGGTTCTCCTCCTCCAGGAATTTGATATCATTATACGTGATAAAAAAAGGAGCGGAGAACCTGGCTGCTGATCATCTGTCCCGTTTAGAAAACCCTCACCAAGAAGTTTTCGAGAAAAAGGAAATAAATGAAACATTTCCTCTCGAGACACTCAATGCGGTTTCTTTTCGTGGAAACTCTACTACCCCATGGTTTGCTGACTTCGCAAATTACCATGCGGGTAACTTCATAGTGAAAGGAATGTCGACCCAACAGAAGAACAAATTCTTCAAAGATGTTAAACATTACTTCTGGGACGACCCCTACTTATTCAAAATCTGTGCGGATCAAGTCATCCGACGGTGTGTTTATGGACAAGAAGCTCTTGAAATTCTCAAAGCTTGCCATGATGGACCCACCGGGGGCCATCATAGTCCAAACTACACTGCCAAAAAGGTGTTTGATTCCGGGTTTTATTGGCCCACTATCTATAAGGATGCCCACGAATTTGTCAAAGCCTGTGACGCTTGTCAACGTCATGGAAATATATCTCAAAGAAATGAAATGCCGCAAAACGCCATTCAAGTTTGTGAGATATTTGACATCTGGGGTATTGACTTTATGGGGCCATTTCCATCATCTCGAGGAAACAAATACATACTCGTGGTTGTTGACTATTTGTCAAAATGGGTTGAAGCGAAAGCTTTACCCACTTATGATGCCCGAGTAGTTGTGAAATTTTTAAAATCTCTTTTTGCCAGGTTTGGAACTCCACGTGCTATAATCAGTGATCGTGGTACACATTTCTGCAATGATCAATTTGATCGTGTCATGCAAAAGTATGGTGTAACCCACCGTCTCTCTACTGCATACCACCCCCAAACAAGTGGGCAAGTGGAAGTCTCCAACCATGGTATTAAAAGAATTTTGGAAAGGACAGTAGGCGAAAATCGTGCATCCTGGTCGGATAAACTGGATGACGCACTCTGGGCCTTCCGTACAGCTTACAAAACACCCATCGGGTGTACTCCATACAAGCTAGTGTACGGAAAGGCATGTCATCTGCCGATTGAGCTAGAGCACAAGGCATACTGGGCCTTGAAGCATGCAAACTTCGATATTCAGACAGCTGGTGATCACAGAAAAGTTCAAATGAATGAATTAAATGAACTCCGTGATCAAGCATACGAGAACTCTTTGATCTATAAACAAAAGACAAAGAAGATTCATGACTCTAAAATCAAGAACCGCGTTTTCAACGTCGGTGATCGAGTCCTTCTTTTCAATTCTAGATTGAAGATTTTCTCAGGAAAGCTCAAGTCCCGTTGGTCTGGTCCATTTACTATCACTAAGGTTTATCCTTATGGCACCATTGAGTTATCTCAACCCGATGGTCCCAATTTTAAAGTGAATGGTCATCGATTAAAGCACTACTTTGGAGAGGACATTCCACCTGTGATTGTCCCGGATCTACAAACTTTCCCCATGAACTAATAAATGCGAGGATCGAGTCAAGCTAGCGACTCGGGAATCAAAAACAGTAGCACACACCATATGGGTTTTCACCCATGTTTCTGTCTTCTTACCCTATTCTACCACCCTAGTGTGGGGGAGTTTCCCCACGCTGTTGTATATAAGTCTCTCTAAAAAAAAAAAAAAAAAAAAAGAATGTGTATATATCAAAAATAAAATAATGGCCGTAATATTTCCCTTTTATGTTCTATGTTTCGGCATAACCGCCGGTACTTTGAATATTGAGGGCAATATTCATTTCTAAGTGTGGGGGGGATTCTCACGAATTTTATCATGTAATTATTCCACCTAATTCCCCCGTTTTTGGCCAAAATTTTTTTTGGAGTAAGTGTTTTTCATTTACTCAGCAAATGGTAATCAGTCCGCCATGTCTAACCCACATAAGGATTGGCTAATCCAGGAGCAAACGGCTCTTGGTAAAGATATCTCAAATCCGTTTATGGCTTGCAATTTGCCCAAAATTGTATGGTGTTCAGCTCACCATATCTTTAAACTAGTGAAAAGTTGGCTAGCCCGCAAGGTTATGGCTTGTGGTAAAGGCAGTTGGAAAACCATAATTGGTAATCAACTCACCAAAGATAATTTATCTAAGAGTTGACTAGTCCAGAAGCAAACGGCTTCTGGTAAAGACAAATCAAATCCGTTTACAGCTTATGATTTGCTCAAAATCATTTGGTTATCATTGTACCAAGGTTCTTACTTGAACTAAAACAATTGGCTACTCCAGAAGTAATGGCTTTTGGTAAAGAGATGAAATCCATTAATTTTTCTCAAATCATTGCTAGGGACTAGCAATATCTTAGTGTGGGGGATTGATGAGTGTCTAAATACTCATCATTTTTATACTGTTTAGAATGCCAAAAACATCTGAAAACACTCAGAAATGCATCAAAATGATGAAAATATCACAAATAAGTGTTTTATGTGTTTTAAATGCAAAAATATTAAAATCTGGTGAAAAACGTATCAAGTTTGCATAATTGGCAGTTTTAGTCCCCCAAGTTTCAAAAGTTGTCAAATTTAGTCCCTGGTAAATCAAAATAAAGAAAAATATCATTTTAAGTCCTTAGGGATTCATAAGTTGTCAAAACAAGTCCTTGAAATTTAAAATTTCAAAATTACAACTTTAGTCCCTCAAGTTTTAAAAATGTCAAATAAGGTCCTTGGATATTTAAAAATGGGAAATAATCAACTATGGTCCTTATACTATTCACATTTGGCAGGATTGGTCCTTGTGAGAACTTTGGAAAATGGACAGGTTTGGTCCCTTAACTTTGCATAAATTGCAAAAATGGTCCTTGTACTTAACTAAAACCATTAGACCCCCTTTTGTATTTAGAACCCCTGCCAAACCAAAAAGACCCCTGCCAAATGCCCTGTGACCCCCCTTAATTTGGACCCCCTTCATATTAATATCTGGTCAAATGAAGTCAAAACGCGCCCAAACCATGGTTACTGTGCATCCCCTTCCTCACGCCTGTAAATCCAAAACCAGAGCAGTTTTCTACCACTTTTTCCTTTCTACCTCACCCCTAACAGCTGGTTACCCACTCCCTAACACCTCCACATCCAACAAATTTCATTAATGCTAATAACCTGCTCAAGAAAAAATGGCGCCAAAACTGCCATTTGTCAAATATGATGAGTTGGATGATTTCAATGGTCAAGATTAAGTGGGAATGATTCAGAGGTCGACACAAAGCCTAAAAAGATCAATAAAAGGAAGATATGAAATAATGTAACGTGGTAAGAAGGAAAATAACTAGAAAAATCCGAAACACAGCTGGAGACTTAGTAAGGGTGAATTAGAACTGGTAACTTTAGTAGGTTGAGTAGTATAAACTGTTTACCGTCAAAACCGCGGTAAAAAAGAACTCGTCCAATAATCGTAATTACTTTAAACAACCTACACCTCCACAATCCCTCACCCATTGGTCGACAATCCCCACTCCATCTTTCCTTTTTCACCATCTTTTGACGAGACCAAAACCTAAATGTCCGCACTCCTTCCCCTACGTGTCATTGGTACCAAACCCGCGCAAAACTGAAGTAAACTGGTCTATAATTATACTTCCCCCAGGTTTAATTCCCCCCAGTGTCCCGTAAACCGTCCCCAGAAAAACCAAACCGTCCCCAAGATTTATGTTTTCCCCCAGATTACCAAAATCAATTCATGTTCCTGGTAAAAAC
>BPTQ01000005.1:223895193-223946914 GCA_019973895.1 Chrysanthemum seticuspe
TCAACCATATATCGCTGAACCCTGATATCGCTGAACCATGAATCGCTGAACCAAGTTCCAAAGGATCGCTGAACCCACTATAGTAAACTTATGCCAAAAGAGAACTAAATCATTTTAGGGTACTTTCTTAGATAAAGGGCCAAATTAGTATCTCAATATTTTAGGGCAAATTAGCCAGTAGTACAGATGGTTGCAAGGATGTTAGTAGAGGTGACAACGGCTCCTACAAGTTCGTAGACCAAGTCTATGAGCAGGTGGGTACGAACTGTCTTGACTGATACTGAGAACCCGAGTTGCTTAGTCTAACATGACAGAACCTTTCCTTTTACCTCAGTTGTAAGAGTTTAGGTAACTACTTCCTGGTATAGCCCAACTCTGATGATCTCTGAATTAACTATGTCGACTTCTACCTTGTTACTAGATACCTTAACTGTCTGGTTTCTGTATACTACTCGAGCTACTATTCCTCTTTTTCTCTAAGCTACGACTATAGTACCGAAGATTGTAGCATGAAGTTCCAGAAGGTTTTCTATAGATGTTCGACTAGTTAGTGTTGTAGCTTCGGTTCCGTCACACCCTATTACAGTTCTACGAAGAGAGTCCAAGACTTAATTGATACCTTCTGTCTCTTAGTGTTGAGATACTACTTAAACTTGTGAAGTTCTACTTTGGTCTACTCTCACAAATACTCATGATACACTCTAAGGTGTTCGAACAATTACTATACTCCTTGTAGTCTTACTGATACGGTTTGTAAGTCGACTTGAGTTTCAAACACTTGTTGTACTTAGGGCTTACCGTGTTCAAACAGTGGAGACATTTCGATTGGTTTCCTAACTTCTTATGTTTGATACTCGTTGAGATACGGAAGGAGGAAGTCTTACTCTCTGTACGATACAAACTTTTTTCCTAAGAATTAGTCAAGTTTTGGTTGGTCCCTCTCTGTTCGAGTAGTTTACTAAGTTGACGGAAGATGAGTTTGTAGTCTTAGTGTTGGTTTCGGAGTGTTCAGTATGGGTACCCATTACCATTAGTGTTTGAGTAAGGACTAGGATACAAGTTTGTTCGACTACGACTACGTGTGCACCCTTTGAAGTAATTAGTTGATCGAGAGGACTAATCAGTTTTGTACTTGAGAGAAGGTGTGTGGTTGTTGTTAGAGTCTTGACGAAGGTTAGGTGTATTAGTTCGGTGACAGTCTCTACCCTTCCAATACCACGTCGGTCAAGTTCTTGCTGTCATGCTTGTTCGTTCTCCACCTCTGAGTTCAGCTGAATGTTTGGCATAGTCATTCTGATGTTCCTCATATCATTAACAAGCTTGTGGAATCTCACATAGTACTCATAAACACTCTCATCTGGTTTCATCTTGAAGTGTTCAAATTCATCATAGAGTTGTGATTCTCTGTCTTCCATAGTTAATTCAGAACCTGAGAGAAGCATCTTGACATTATCCCACACTGCCTTGGCTTCGATGTTGTGATTGATCAGCTTGTAGATATCTTTTGGAAGACCTTGAAGTACGATGTTAGAAGCCATGATATCAGCATCGAATCTCTTTTTCTCCTTATCATCGAGCTCATCATATGTCTTTGGTCTGTCAATTCCATAGATCATTGTTCCATCTTCAGCTGTATCAATTAAGTCTCTAGTAGTCTCAACCCGATATGGTCCTTCATCAATGGATTTGAGAATGTTGACTCCATTTTCCTTTCCAAGACAGTACAATCTGATTCGTTGAGCCCAAGAGTCATAGTCAGTTCTGTCAAGCATGGGTGGACGAGTATCTGAACCAGATGCTTGAACATCCTCGGCAACAGTGGAGATGATTGTAGGAACGTTGGTAGACATGATGACCGATTAAACGGGATTTTATAACTCTATGATTAAACCGGGAAATAGATTCTTTCATGGGATTTTACTAAATCAAGAGAAAACCGTATTCAAATGATATCACCCAAGTCGCTAGGAAACCTTGAACCAAGTCGCTAAGTACCAAGTCGCTATAGTCCCAAGTCGCTATATACCAACTCGCTACAATCCAAGTCGCTAGCAAAATTTTGACAGCAAGTCGCTAAGCACCAAGTCGCTAATTTGTCAAGTCGCTAAATAGCAACTCGCTAGGTACCAACTCGCTAACACCAAGTCGCTAACAATATAAAGTACAAGTCGCTAACTTACACTAAGTCGCTACCCGTAGTGGAGAATCCACTAAGTGTACTTTTTGTCGGCTTGTCTCAGTAGACAAGTAGCTAGCTCAACTCGCTAAGACCTTCAACAACAACTCGCTACCAAATAACAAAGCAAATCGCTACCAAGATAAACTATCCATGGCTCAAGTCGCTAGCTAGAAAATCACAAAAACACCACCTTTCAATCCAAAAACAACCCAACCACGATGATTCAAGCCTTCAAAATCAAAACCTAAACACTTGTGTTGATTCTAAACACAAAAGTACTATCAAAATCCAAACTTTAACACTAGAAATCACCCAAATGATGCAAAAACCACTAAACTTTTTCAAACTCAAAAACCACCTAAAAACCACTAGAAATCCAAAGATATGTAAGAGATGATCTAACCATGGATCTTGATACCAATTGTAAGATATTGGATTTCACATACACATCAAACCATGATACAAAGTAGGCGTTCAAGAGGTTTTAGAGAGAGAAATTTAGAGGTTTGGGAACTTTAGTGAGAGAAAGAAAAATCTTATTATGAGCTCCAACTCTCTACCTTGGAAGGTAGAGAGTATTTATAGTCTTTACATAAATCTCCACCTATCGGGCTGTGGATCAGGCATACAGTGGGTAAAGACCCGCCCGTCCTCCACGGTATTACTTAAACTAAAAACTACTTAGCTAAAAAGAACTACGACTACGAGCTTTCTAACGATTACATATACTTGAGGTGACCGACTCTTTAATACCTGGAATTTCTAATTCCTAACATAGGTTCATGTCATCTCAAGAAACTCGATTGACTAAGCTTGAAGCCGATTTTAAGCAAAGACAAGGCGAGATGAAAAACAAGCTCGATGCCCTCTTAAAAGCCTTCAATGACCGGGAAATTGGAGCACTCCCAAGTGATACTATAAAGAACCCAAAAGTGAGTTCGATTTCATCAACTTCATGTTCTTGTTCACCATGGGAGAGTGCACATCCATGCCCCTCACACCCGACGGTTCACTCGGTAAATGCTATCAACAAGGGTTCCAAGCAATCCAAAATGAGGTACCAAGGCCCTGCACCATTGGTAGAACCTACTCTTAAGAAACTCGTCAACCAAGAACTCAAACCTAATCTAGAGGAGGAGTACAAGGAACTCCATCAAGAAAAACCGGTTCTTGAAGTCTTAGCTCATGCACCTTATTATAATGCTTTAAAAGAAAAATATGAGTTAGAACTTAAACTTGGAAAACATGGGTCCGCCTTTGTGCGAAATAATCTACCTAAGAAGTTAGACGATCCCGGGCTATTTACTCTTCCGTGTAGGCTTGGAACTTCCAAACCTCTCGATGCTCTAGCCGACTTAGGATCATGCATCAATCTTGTTCCGTTGTCCCTGCATAGAAGCCTTAACTTAGGTAAGATAGAACCAACGGAAACCATCTTAGGTCTAGCTGATGGTAGTATTGCATATCCGGTAGGGATAATAAAAGACATGGTAGTACATGTAGGAGAGTTGACTATTTTGGCCGACTTCCATGTGCTAGACATGAATAAGGACCCGACATGCCCATTGCTAGTAGGAAGAGGATTCTTAGCTACCGCTAGTGCCATCATCGATTGTAAGATGTCCAAAATAGTGGTAGGAGAGGGGAGTGCTAGGTCAATTTATGATGTCAAAAAGCATACGTACTACAAAGAAGAGGAAATTCCACATGAGATTAGGTTGGATAGAACGCCTTCTAGATATGGGCCTTGGATAGATAAGAACCTCATAGGTCCCCAACGACCTTTCTACCTAGATGAAGCATTTGCTAGTAAATCAACTTTCCATGAAAAAGAAATGGCTAGGGACATGGAAGTGAACCCGTTCGAGGACGCCTTAGTATTTAGGAAGATGACCGAGTTCCTAGGAAGCTTGCCCGTCAACCTTGTCATGAATAAGTGGAAAGTTAAGAAGCCTAAACATAAATGGGATTGGGATAGACCGCCTAGTGATGGTAATGGAGAATGGCACATTAGGATAACAATCTATGATCCCGATGGAGAGAAGTTTGAAAAGGCATATCGAACCAAACGTACTACTAGGAACTTAAATGATAAGTTTGATCCTTATGACATTGTTAAGGATAGGCTTACTTATATCGGTACGTAGGAGCACGGCTACGAGTCTAGCTACAAGACTCATAAATAAAGAAAAGCGCTTCGTGGGAGGCAACCCATTTGTGTCATATATATTTTATTGATTGTCTAGTCTCATGTTTAAATTTGTAAAAATGTTTTATTTTGTTTTTAACCTCGTCTTAATAACATATAAAGGTATTTTACATAAATGATAAGTGTAGGGAGGATTACACACGTTTTCAAAAGAAACGTAAACATGAGAATTGCAATTAATTAAAAGATATACATGTGTGTTTGTTCGAGTCAAATGCTTGTATCGAGTCATAATGAATGTTTTGCAGAAAATTTTTCCAGATTTTAAAGATGTAAATTTTCCAGAATTTTTTCCAGAAAATCGCAGACCAGTTTTTGTCAGGATAACCTGACTGCGTCAGGATCGCAACCTGACGGCGTCAGGAAGGAGCAAAAATAACAGATTACTTTTTTCTCGTTTTTTGAGCTACTTATAAATTTTGGAATTTTCCAGGTCTTGATTTTCCAAAAATTCTTTAAACATCCATTCCACAAGCATTATATCCTAGTCTAGTAGAGTCTTATATATATTATTACCGCCGATTTTACGCGAAGGTTTCGTTTTTTTTCTTCAAGTGTGCAGGTTTTATTTATCAAGAAGAAGATACATAAGGTTGGAAGGAGCTTCTCACGCATACATTCTTCTTGGAAAAGATTTAACCACTGCTTCACACACGGATCCTACCGAGCTAATCAGGGGAGTATTAGTTTCTTTCATCTTTTATTACCGTCCATTATCATAACTTTGATACTTTCGGGGAACATTGGGGACAATGTTCAGTTTAAGTGTAGGGAGGGAAAATAAAACGGGAACTTTGAAACTATGCTTATTCTTGACTATTTGCTTTGTCCAATTGCATTTGTGTAATAAACCATGAGAAAATGTCGGTTAGGGTAATTTTTGCACCAAATTTAAAATTTTTCATGACATATAGGAGTGGGCCATTAGTCTTAACAAAAGCGTCTCACGGATAGGAAGTTACATGACTAGCACAAAAACCCTTTACCACCTAAATTCCACCCAAAATGTGAGGATCACCCTTAGATTAGTAGGAATTAAAGCATTCATCTTTAATGCTTGAGTGTGAACCGGTAGTATAATAGATTCTAGAACTTGTTTTGTGATGCATCCCGAGATCGCTAGTAAGACTACACTTGTGTAGTTAGGAATAACTAAATGATAAGAGGCATTAGGATAACCCTTGTTTGATACCCGTAATATAATTACTTCTTCTACATTGGTTAAGTAATTCCCCCACACCCTTGCGTTGTACTCACTTTTAGTACACGATACCCCTAGTTAACCCCTCAGAGCCTATCCTTTTCGCGGTTCTCGTGATGTTTTGATTTTTCCGGAATATCAATGAAGAGCACTGTTTACACCCTACCCCCAAATGTACACCCAAATCGCCTTAGCCTACCTTGTATGCACTCACTTTTAGTGCATTATTGTTACCATACTAAACCCTTAGTTCAATTATCTAGTTGCTTGCATGAGTTGCTAAGTCGAGTCATATCCTTTGTATACAGTTTTGGGACGATTGGGACTCATGGGAAAAGTTAAAGTTTATGAAATGACGGGAAGGGAACGTTTAATTCAAATTCCCTTTTTTTGCGTAATAATGTACTCCAAGTGTTTTGATCTTTTCAATTCGGGTCAAATTAGTGTTAGAGTAATAAAAACTCAAGTGTAGGGATATGCCTATAAATCCCTATCATTTTGATGTTACCGTAGAGGATGGTAGAGTAAAAGTGTATAAAAAAAATAATAAAAAAAAGGCTATCATCCTACATCTATCCTTTAAATTTATGTTTGTTTGTTTCAGCTATCTAGAGTTTAGAGTGTCGAGTCGTGGCTTAGCAACGCCATTCTTTGTATGCTTGTAACATAAAGATTTTTGACTTGCCACCACTAAATAGCCTATCCCACCAAACCCTTTGTTTCCCTACCGTAAGCCTAACATTACAACCCTTTAAAAGACCTCTTTGATAGTCTTTCCTAGGTGCTTACGCCAAAGCGATGGAGGTTTGATCTATTCTCAAGCCTATGGTAATCTATGTACTAGGACCGGTTAATGAGTGTTTATCTCCCATTTCCAACCTGTTTTATTTCATATACACCCGAGAGATGTGAGTACCCAAACACCCCATGTGAGGTGCTAGTATGTAATTTCCGTGCTTGTTATGATTTTTGCGGGGCTTATATGTGTTGTGGATTGTTCTAAACCAATGCTTCATGACCCCTAACTTATAAATTAATTGGCCAAAAGCACATTTGCTTGAGGACAAGCAAATACCAAGTGTAGGGATATTTGATAAGGTTTTAAAATGTACCTTTTTTAGGGGTCGTTTAAGCCCTTATTTGATCACTTTTGTATCCGTTATTACTTAATATCGTTCCTTTTCACTTTTTAGGTCTCTTGAAGGCAAATTGCTGGAATGACACTTATTTGGATGAAAAGGTGCGGATATACGATGAAAATGGCCAAAGTCAAGAATCGAGACACTCAAGCTGCTAAAATAAAAGGGGACGGCGTCAGGTGTTATCTGCGACGCCGTCGGAGCACTTTTGTGACGGCTCAGTAGCCAAATTTATTATTTTCAAGTGACGGTGTCAGGCTTTAAATGAGTAGGTCGTCGCAACTCAGACGACCTAGATTTGATCCAGACGGCGTCAGAAGCTGAAGAGGACGGCGTCACAAGCACAAGGTGACGCCGTCGCAAGACTAACGTGGCCAAGACGAAACCCTAATGACGGCGACCCGACGGCGTCACAAATCATAAGGTGACGCCGTCGCGAATGTAATCTTATATATAGAATCCGAATTTTTCAGTTTTTAGTGTGTAGTCTTTTGGAGTAAAAACCTAAACCGAACCAAGGCTGTCTTGTACAGTATTTTAGGGTTCTAAACCCTATCTTACACCATGATAAGTACTTTACTTCATTAATTCAATTATGTCTTCAATTATTTGTGTGTATGCTTGCATGTTCTCCATGTCCGGCTAATTTACTTGTGTGTTTGCTTAGGGAATATGAAACTTAACTATTGAATATTGATTGGTTGTCTCTTATCTTAATTGTTAATGATCTAGTAATGCGATAGGTCATTCGTTGTGTAGTTAATGCTTGATTAATCTTTATGAACCTTAGACTATAACACCTAGAGTAGTTGTAGGCTAAACCATCCAAAGAGTACCTTAGAGTTAGAGTTTATAAATCCTAGAGATTTTGTAGACAAGACCCTTTGGTAGTTTCAAAGAGTTAGGGATAAACGCATACCCTACGACCTTAGATACACAACGCAATTAAGAATAAGGACGTAACAATTCAACCATCAATAGGAGATAATTAAGGAGTAATAAAACCTAAGTAAACACATCTTTAAACCATCATACGAGCACACAATAATTAGACATAGACTACCCTCACCTTAGTTAATTAGATAATTAGATAGTAGAGTAATCGGTAGAAATACCAACCCCCCAAATCCAAACCCCGAGATTCGTACCTTTCCATTTCCTAAAAAATAAAAAAGATAAAAAATAATCTTCCTCAACCCCAACCTTAGCGTAGTAACCTCTCACTGGCATTCCTATTCCCCTAGAGAACGATATCAATTCCCGTGGCTTACCCTAATACTACACTACAACGATTAGGTTTACTGCCTAGGGTGTTGAAAAACTTGCTCGACGAAAAGGAAGTTCCTTTGACCCCGAACGACGCGTGTAGCGTTATCACTAACCCAAGTATATATATGGGTTAAATGGGTCAGCTTCGGGTTATATGTATACAGGTTAGGGTTCACATAGCCGACCCGATAATTTAAATGGGTCTGTTGCGGGTTGCGGTTTTTTGACCCACCAAACGGTTAACTCGAATTCGCCAACCTAAACCCGACCTGAATTGCCATCCCTAACGGCAGATAGTTGTAGTTAAAATTGACTTTTAATTTGTACCATGTCAATAAGTTTCCTTTCATTTTGGGATCAGGATTCTCTCATGTTCTTTGAACATGAGAGATAATGTTATGCTTAATATAAGATAAATGTTTTCTAATAATGACAATGTACTATCACAACAAGCATAACATTATCTCCATGTTCAAATGAACATGGAAGGATCCTTAGAGGGGAAGGTGTCGCCTCGCCGTGCCTAGCCGTGGTCCGAGCTGGACGCTCGCCGTCCTTCACCGTGGCACTGGCGTCCTTCGCCGTGGGATGCCTCGTCGGCTGCACGACGAGGTTGAAACTTGTACTTTTTTTTTCTCTCTTTTCTTTTATATAAAGTGATATTTCATGTTTTGAATTTTAATAAGGTGAAGTGTTTTTTGAATAGATTGATAGGTTCGTGGAGGAAAAAAATGCAAACATAAACGCATAATGATAAAAACCTTAAACTGAAACTTGGACAATTAACTAAAAACATGAAATACATAATACGCTTAAACATAAAAAACTACATAATCTCCCTAATAAAAAAAGCATAAAAACATGAAATACATAAACGCATACTGATGGAAATAAAACTACTAAAACTTAAAAAAATGAATCATCTGAGATCCAACCCTCAGAACTTGAAGGGGAATCAAACTCCCCATTAAAGAGCCGACGCTCCATTATGTCGAAGTAGTTGTCTTGGAGGTACTGAGCTTCTCGTGCTTCTTGCTCACGACGAGCAGCTTCTTCACGTGCCTGCTCTTCCATAATCTCCCTACCGTTTTCAATATCTTATTCTAGTTGCCGGAGGGAAGCCTCACTTAACCCGCTAGGGTGGTTTAGAAGATCCACCTGTGGACTGTTCACAGGTGGAGTTGGAACAATTGGGAGGTATGGGATGTTTTCAAAATCCACCGGGAAGACATTTTCCGGTGGTGTTGAGTAAACTTCAAGTTCAGGTGGAAAGCTTCTTGGAGGAAACTGTGGTGAAGCTGAAAAGCTAGTTGGAGGAAACTGTGGTGAAGTTGAAAAGCTTGTTTCCTGTAGCTTTTCTGGACTTGGGAATTGCTGAGAAAAATCTTTGCGAGACATTTTTGAGAGATTTTGAAAAATTGCCCGAAGTGGGATGTCGGAGATCCGATCCATTAGTATGTGTTGTATTTTTTTTACTCGTGTCGTTTTTTTTTCCGTATCGTGTTTTTTTTTTTTTTTTTATTATTGTGTTATGTATTGTATTTTTATTTTGAATGAAATGAAATTTGTTTATTTGGAAATGAAATTAAATAAAAAAAATAAAGTGGTAGTGGTGGGCTCCAAATGAAAATGTTGAGGTTTGTTATGAGTGAGGGGGTTTGTTGTGGTTAGTTGTGGAGAAGTGTGATGCTGATGTGGCGCTGAGATGACACTGATGAAGAGGTATGCCTTGTTATGACACCTTCCGCTCTTATGCTTCATTTTGTATCACATCAATTTCTCAAATGTATAAGATTTAATCATTTGTGATCATCAAATTAGAATTAATAAATTATTTTGAAGGAATCAATAAAATTAGATATTGGTCCGTAAATGTTGTATTCGGACATATCTCGTCATAGTTGAAATTGCTCATAATTAATTGTTTCAATATTTTTTTTTTCTTTTTTTTAACATTTCATTTTTAAAATTTTTCACTTTAACCATTTTTGTTTTATAAATTGTATAGATTAACAAAATGAAAAGTGTCTAACGTATGAATTCCTGGATAAGTATACCATGTAAGTTATCTTGACATAATTACATACTTTAATAAATGTTATGCGTGGACCTTGTCCGTAGAACATGATCAACATACGCATAGAGTAAAATTTTGTCATGATCTCTGAACTAATTAGCAGGGCAGTTGACAAATAATGTAGTAATGATTTTGAAGTGGTACAAAGAGATTTAATGTTCAATGAAAGAATCGTTCAACTACGGATAGCTGCAAATTAAATTTGCAACAAAAGAGCAAATTCGAAGTGTGTAAGGTCACTAGTTTACAAATACATATCCCCTTTAAATTAATATATAGCTCTAGTGTTATTTTATGCTCACATGACTATGAGTTTAAAAGGTGAGTTAAGGCTAGACGTCAAGGGGTAAAGCACACTCACCTTTTCTCCAACTCACGAGTGAGCTTCCATGCACTCATTTTAAAGTCACGCGCGAGTCACTTAGTTTGATGCAAATTAAGGTGAGTGATTCACCTAGTTGATAATTGTGCTAAACCCAATTTGACCGTTTGGTGCTTATAGAAAATGTGAGTTAAGGTGAGTGGAAGTGAGTCTCTTGTCCGCATAAAGATGAGTGGAAGTGAGTGGAAGAGAGAGGAGAAAGAAAGCTAATGTGGCGCTGAAGTGTAAGGTGAGTGGTAGTGGTCCTTGCCTTCCATCATAATAGACAAAACACTCATTGTACTTTCAGTTTTAGTTCATTTTGTCATTATACTATTTTTTAAGCTTTTTAGCCCACTGTAGTATGAAAATTGAAGTAATGTACTATCGAAATTGACAAATACTTTTATTTTGAGGTTAAAGTTATAAGATGTAGTCAAAGTATAGTTATGTGAAAAGTTATAAAAGGTTATAATACAAATCAAAAGCAAATCTTATTTTCTTCTTTCTAGATGAGGGGATATAACATATATTTAAAGAAAAAAAATTTAATAAAAAGAAATATTTGTTAAAAAAATAACTTATAAATTAAAATGAGTTAGAAGTAGGGGTGAAAAGAAACCGCACCGCAAACCACAATTCGTAAAAAAATCACAAAACTCACACCGTAAAACCAATCCACACAAAAACCAATGGTGCTGTTTTTGAAAATTGAAAAGCCGCATACCATGGTGCGGTTTCGGTTTCACCGAAATAACCGCACTGCACCACTATGTCATATTCAAATATATGTTTTTTAATTTTATTAAATAATCCACTAAAGTTTATAATTTTTATATGATAAAATGCTTTTATTTATACTTTTTAATTATTGTCTAAGTTTAAGGTCATATTTATTCTACTTATTATCAAAGTTTATAAAATTTTCCATCATATTGGAATTTTACTATTGTATAGATATATAATTTAATACCAATATACAACATTTTTTATATATGTTTCAACCGATCATGTAACCTTATAATATACCTATTCTATAATAAATATATAAAAAAATTATAATTTGAAAAAACAAAAAATACTCAATGATGCAGGATTTCTGACCAGGATTTAAATTTATAATGTTTTGTCTACCTAAGGTCAATCTATTGCACTAACGAGCAGTGAACCTGGTCGTACGTAATATAGAAGGTGGTAAAGCCGAGGTCGTTCCAAAGAGCTATGTAGTTTTGGATCCTAATTAAGTCTAGTGTCACGGTTTTAAAAACGATTTAGGTTGAAAGATTAATTAAACTAGTAAACAAGAAATAAAATGAGGTTGTGAACAATAGAGATAAAATGTGTTAACCTAATTATTCATCCTATCATGTTATGTCTATGTTTTCTAATTATTACTTCCTATTGCTTCAAGTGGAGGTTAAACTCGCTAGACTCTTTTGGTCAATTCGTCATAGCCTATTAGACATAGATTCCTACCCGAAATCAAAGGCTTACCCTTTGGGGTGACGGGGATCTCTAGCAACCTATGCTAAGTCATTAAGTTCCCTACATACAAGATTCGAAACAATGTGTGCCCGGGCGCTAGCATCTTAGACACACATCCCCAACTTCTTAAGTTCCTCCTTCTGAACGGTGATCCTTTGGTCAATTTGAACGAAAGGGATTGATAGTCCTTTGGTCAATTCTTATCAACCCTCGCTACCTACTTCCCTAGGGTCCTTTGGTCAATTCTCCTAAGCAAGCAAATACGATCGCAACTTAAAACTACCGAAACTAGGGTAACTATCAACGAACTATGCATGCATACACTAGAAACAATAATAGAAGTGCGAAAAAATAAACAAAACAATCAAGGAATCATAACTAGACTAGCACCAAAGGTTTTTAGCCGATAATATTAAAACAAACAATTAATTCAATGTTTAACATAATGAATGAAGACATGAATTAAAGTGTAATGAAATAGAAATCGCTAAAGCTTATCGATGATATGGTATGATTTCTTCCTTGGAAATAGCTCCGTGTGCTGATTATGATCTGCCTTTGAAACCTTCTTCACGTTCTCTGCTTTTGTGTGGTGAGTGAATGATGATAAATGTAGATTTTAGGGTTTGTATTTATAGGCCCGATCAGAGTTACGGTGTAAGCTAATAATGTAGTTATGTTGTAACTTAAATATCTTCAAATATCAAGTCTCGGTGTGATGATTACGGCGTAACCTTAAGAATAGTTACGCCGTAATTCCGTAAGCTCCGTCATAAACTCAATAAATGGCTATGCCGTAATCTTTAAAGATCCCATCAGAACTCTCATAGTGCTGGTTATTTCGTAACTCATGCTGGAGGTTACGGCGTAACTGATGGAGGCACGAAATTTCACATAATGCTGGAGGTTACGGTGTAACTGATGAAGGCGCAAAATTCCTCATTTTTTAAAAACCGCAATTGCGGATGCAGGTTGGTTTTTACCAAAAACTACACCAACCCGCACCATACTCACTCCTAGTTAGAAGTGACGTGTTAGATGAGATGACATATGTGTTGGAGCTTTAAAAAAGTAATCAAACGATATTAAGTATCCGATTACAGAAATAACTCTAAAATTATCATTTATAAAAGGGTGAAGTCCAAAAATAGGTAACCTACTATATCCAAGTTACCAATGTAGGTAATGTACCTCATATTTTCCCATTGTTAGCAATATACTTTCAAATTTAGTGACAAATATGTAATTTCTTAACTTGAGATAATCTAACCATGGTCTAAAATTACACATATGTTCCATCTTGGCATTTATGGACCAATAATAACACACCTACCCGTCCAGCTCATTTCCCTCCATAAATACACACCCACCCCAATTTTCCCCCCAAAATCCACACTAAGCCTAATTAACCAAACCTTAATAAATCCCAATGTTTGCCTCATACTCCATCAACAGCCGTTTCCACTCGCGCGCACCCCCAACCCATTGCCAATGTGCTCTTCCTTTTGCTAAACGTGTAGTCTGGACCCAACTAAATCCAAGACGTCGCTTCTTGTGTTGACCTACTCCATCAGTATGTGTTACAATGTTTAAAGTTAAAATTTCTATACTTTTCTAGAAATTTTTTAATCCTTTATGGGTTTTTGAATTTTCTTACTAAGTATTTCAAATTTATCAAAGGCTTCATTTTTAGTTTTCAAAAATATTGTCCAAGTAAACCTTGAGTAATCATCTACTATGACCAAAGTATAGAGGTTGCCTCCAAAACTTGTTATAGCGGATGGACCAAACAAGTCCATATGCAAAAGCTCTAGACACTTAGATGTGGAAACCATGTTTTTAGCCTTATGGCTACTATGAATTTGTTTACCAATTTTGCAAGCGTCACAAAAGTGTTGGTCGTATTTCAATTTGGGTAGGTTTCTAACTAGCTCTTTTGAGGATAGGTTTTGAATGAGTCTCAAATTAGCCTGACCTAATCGTCTATGCCAAAGAGTAGAGTTATCATCTAAGGTTGTTAGGAAAAGTTTGTCTTTAGATGTTTTATCTATTTTCATAACATATATGTTATTTTTTCTAACTCCTTTAGCTATGGTGATACCATCTTTTAGTATTTTACTACCATTTTCTTCAAATAGTACTTTATACTTTTTATCACATAGTTGGATAATACTAAGTAGATTAAATCCTAATCTATCAACATGAACAACATTTTCAATAGTTAAGGAGTTATGAGCGATCGTACCTTTGCCAATGATTTTGCTTTTGAGATTGCTACCAAAAGTAACATTACCTCCGTCATACTCTTGGTATGTTGAGAAGAGACTTTTGTTACCCGTCATGTGTCTTGAGAATCCACTATCTTTTATCCATTCATCAGGTTCTAAGCCAACTTTCAAGCATACATATGACACAAACAACTTAAGTGTTTGGTCCCCATATCTCATGGGTCCGTTTGGGTTAAACATACCATTTACTTGGTTCATATATGGAAATGATGGGTAAGGGTTCCATGGCATATAATTTGGAGTTTGATTTGGTCTAGGGTAGTTTTTATTCCAACCGGTGTCTTGATAGTTGGGTTGTATGTTGTAGTTGCTTTTTGGAAAGGGGCGTTTGGCAATAGGTGTTTTAGACCGTTGTTGAGTGGTTTTAGATCTAAATTCATTTTTTGCAAGTCCTACTCCTAATGTAACAACAGGTTTTAATTTAACAACATCCTTGGTTTTCTTAGTTACCTTGACAAATTCATTGTTGGTTGGTAAGTGCCCAGCAGGGTAAGATAATCAGTAGCAATGCAAAACCAAATCAGGTTACCGGATATTACTTGGAATCATGTGATCACTTTCCAAAGTAAACTATTCGACCCTACGCCTGGGTTACACGAATATCTACTTGGGATAAGACCAAATGTTAGTTATTGAGTTAGACACAAATTAATAACCCTTGTGCATACAAGTGTTTTAGCTTTCTGTTTGTTTCTCCTGGTTTTTCTCTATGTCTTCATGCTGATGATGTCGATCTCTATATATAGTAGAGAACACTCAACCCTAGTTAATGGATTTTATGAGTGATTAACGGCCAATTAATCACCAATAATAAGCCTCCATTATCATATGAATAGTGGTTACATGACCAATTAAACGTGGTCATAAAACAATCATAACAACCACTTGAATGGGTCAAAGCTGTTACAAGTTAATCACTGCAACACTACTAGTAGGAACCCATACACTAGTAGCAGGAACCAATACACTAGTAGTAGGAACCATCAGTCACTACACTAATAGTAGTAACCAACACTACCAGTAGGAACCAATACACTAGCAGCAGGAACCATCAGTCACTACACTAGCAATAGTAACCAACACTAGCAGTATTAACCACTATTGAGTCAGAGTGTTCAGGGACCTCATGGGTGTAAACTCCGTACCTCCTAACCCAAAACCAGGTGTGTACTAATCCCACAAGTGCACTAAATTTTCCAACAATCCTCCCCAAATTTAGTTCACTTCCTTTTGCATGAAAATCAAACATTAAGCAAAACATGTACATAAACGAAAATATCCCGAGGATTGAATTTCCATCTTAGTAAATTACACGTTCAAATATTTGAGAATCAGGGTGTTCTAAGAATTGAACCCTTCAACCCATTTGAATACCTGAAGATAAAATACATACAAGTTTTCAAACACTTAAACGCTCTTGACACTTTACAAGCCATGTGTCCATATCCAAATTCATAAATGTTACAAGAGCCAAAAGTCCAAAAGCTCCCTGAAGTGGCAAAAATTTAACATTCACATAGGTGGTTCCTCTTTATTCATGCTCCTGCCAAGCCCTTTTTTCAAAGAAAATTAACCATTAAGAAGTAAAGACTTCATCCTCCTTTCCAGCAGGTTCTGAGCACAACCTTGGGATGTAAATAAAATATGTGCTCCAGTCCACTGAATGTTCAGCTTTCCACATTGAACTCAGCTCCCAAGCTTCCTCAGGATGGAGTTGGGTGTCTTAGCATTCAGTGACTAAGTTTGACTTAAACCCATCCCTTTAGCAGACTTTAAAACCAAGTCTCTAGCCAAACCCTTCGTCAAGTGATCAACTAAATTTTGTTGAGATCTAACAAACTCTATAGATATCACCCCATTCATGATAAGCTCACGAATCATGCTATGTCTGACACCTAAGTGTCTAGACTTCCCATTGTACATCTGGCTATAAGCCTTTGCCAATGTAGCTGCACTATCACAACGAATAGAAATAGGTGTTATAGGTTTAGGCCACAATGGAATATCAAGAAGCAAGTTTTTCAACCACTCAGCTTCTTTACCAGCAGCTGTTAAGGCCACAAATTCATATTCCATTGTTGAACTGGTGATGCAAGTTTGCTTCTTGGATGCCTAAGAAATTGCACCTCCACCAAGTAGGAATACCCGGCCACTGGTAGACGAATTTTCTTCAGTGTTACTGATCCAACTTGCATCAGTGTATGCTTCCAATGCTGAAGGATAACCAATATAAGAGAGACTATAGTCCATAGTTCCTTTCAGATACTTCAGTACCCTCTGAATTGCTTGCCAGTGATGAGCACTAGGATTACTAGTATACCTGCTCAGTTTACTCACTACAAAAGCAATATCAGGTCTTGTACAAGTCATGGCATACATTAGGCAGACAATCACCTTGGAATACTCAAGTTGAGATACAGACTTGCCATTATTAAGCATCAGCTTCTCACTCGTATCCATAGGAGTACTCACTGGAGTACAATCAGAGTGGTTGAATTTCCTCAGTACCTTCTCAATACAATGAGACTGGGTGATTGAAATTCCATTACTCTTATGCTTAATCCTTATACCAAGAATAACATCACCCCCCCCCCATATCCTTCATGGAGAACCTTGATGACAAAAATTCCTTTGTCAAGTCAACCTGATTTTGGTCAATGCCAAAGATCAGCATGTCATCAACATATAGGCAAATGATGACTCCTTTACTAGATTCATCAAATTTGCTATACACACATTTGTTAGCTTGGTTAAGAACATAACCACTAGACAAAACCACTTCATCAAATTTTTGATGCCATTGCTTAGGTGCCTGCTTTAGTCCTTAAAGAGACTTGATCAGTTTACACATCTTGTTTTCATTGCCAGGCATGATGAAGCCCTGAGGTTGGTTCATATAAACCTCCTCTTCCAATTCACCATTCAAGAAAGCTGTTTTCACATCCATCTGATGAATAATCAGATTGTGAATTGATGCCAAAGCAATCAGCAGTCTTATGGTACTGATACGAGCTACAGTAGCATAAGTATCAAAATAGTCTATTCATGACTTTTCTTTAAAGTCCTGAATGACTAATCTAGCCTTGAAATTTTCAATAGTTGCATCTACCTTCATTTTCCTTTTGAAAATCCATTTGCAACCCAAAGGTTTGCAACCAGGTGGTAGATCAACCAACACCCAAGTGTTGTTGCCCATGATGGAATCCATCTCATCATTGATTACTTCTTTCTAGAAAGCAATATCCTGGGACTTCATTGCTTCTTCAAATGTCTTGGGATCATCCTCAACAATGAAGCAATAGGAGTATTGGTCAGAGACCTCATCCCTTGTTCCTTCAATTAAATATAATTGAAACTCAGGTCCAAATGACTTTGGATTCCTGACCCTTTTGATCTTTCTGAGCATAGTTCAGGTTGTTGAACCACGACCTTATCAAGGACCACTGATGATTCTTCATCAGGGACCTCTGATACACCAATGTCATGAGTTCCATTAGGAATCCTCTGACTTGGTCTAGGGACTGATGAGAATCTATTCTCATCAAAGTTTGCATCCCTTGATTCAATTATGGAGTTAATTAAAACATATTCATTAGGTTCAATAACATAGAACCTAAAAGCCTTGTAATGCTCAACATATCCAACAAAGATGCAATCAATGCCTCTTTCACCCAAAGTTTTCAGCTTTGGATCAGGGAGTCTTACAACAGCCCTACAACCCCAAACCCTGAGATAATTCAGGTTGGGTTTCCTTTTAGTCCAAAGTTCATAAGGGGTAACCTTGTTCCTTTTGTTGGGAACCCTATTTAATAAATAGCAAGCTGTTAACATAGCTTCACCCCAGAACCCTTGACTCAGTCCCGAATAGGACAACATCGAATTAACCATCTCATTTAGTACCATGTTTTTCCTTTTAGAAATACCATTTTGCTGAGGAGTATAGGGAGAAGTTGTTTCATGGATTATACCAACAGACTGAAAATACATAGTATCCATGTACTCACCTCTCCTATCAGTCCTTAATCTTTTGATTAGGGACCCAAGTTGCAATTCAGTTTTAGTTTTAAACACTTTGAATTTATCTAATGCTTCATCCTTAGTATGTAACAGATAGACATAACAAAACCTATAAGCATCATCAATAAATGTCACAAAGTACTTCTTATTCCGCAAAGAGGGAGTGGCATGCAAATCACACAGGTCACTGTGTATTAGCTCCAAGAGCTTAGTTTCACGTTTAACACCCTGAAAAGGTTTCTTAGTTATTTTGGTCAACATGCAAGTTTTTCACTTTTTAGTGTCCATGTCAAATACTGGGATTAACCCATCTTTAGACATATCTTGCATCCTCTTATAGTGTACATGGCCAAGTCTAGCATGCCATAGGGTAGAGTCAGTCAGGTCAGAGGTGGTCACAAAGGCTAAATTATCACATTTATTAACAATATTAAGCCTGAACATTTGGTTACACAAATAGCCAAAACCAATAAACACACCATGCTTAGATAGAACAAATTTATCAGATTCAATAACTTGTTTATATCCATGATTATTCAAAACACTACTTGAAACCAAGTTCTTCCTTATATCAAGAACATGTATAATATTAAACAAAGTTACAATCTTTCCAGAACTAAACTTAAGATCTACACAACCACGATCATGCATGTTGATACAAAAGTTGGACGTTCTTTATTCGGGGCTCCGGCTCTCGTACCAATTGCTGATTGTTGCTTGAGACCTGTGCACTAAGAGACAGAAAACACCGTTAGGCTTACCGTGGGATTGTCTCCCACGATTATCCTCCGGCGTGAGAGTAAGTAATCGGTTTAGGGTTAAAGGAGAGTTAGGGTTTGTTAGTCGTCCCTTTAACGAGGGATGGGATTCCCTTTATATACACACGGAATCCTTGTTGGTTCCGTGTTCCTCAACCTTCGGCGTATCCCGCCTAAGTCGGTTGGGAATGATTATCTCCATATTTAGGAGATATCCAATATCTATTCCGTAAATAGATTTGGACTTGGGCTTTCATGAGCCCAAACATCTAATCAGCGTAGCCCAGTTCGTACCGGGCTAAGTTAGTGTTGGACTTTAGTCGGGTTCGTGACCCGGATATAGACTATACGTCATCATGTCCCCCCAGTCTAGTATGCGTAGTGACTAACTACGGATGCTAGATGATTGTGCAAAAGATTGCACTACCAGGCTTCGATGAGGATCAAAGTAATGAGGGGTGTGTGTTCCAGCCAAGGCTCGCCTGTAACCTGAGAATAAGAAATACTAAGACACTACGTTAAGTGATTGCGCAGGGGTAGGACCCTGCGAACCACCTCCGGCGTGAGAGTAAGTATGGGTTATGGTTGTATAAGTATGTGAAAGTAAAGAGATGAGTGTGAAATGAGCATACCATAATCCATTGTCCGTCTAACCTATTTATAGTGGAAGAAATACGGTTAGAGGCACTCTTGCATGAATGTCGGAGATCATGGGGGCATCCCATGATTGTGGGTAACCGCTAGGGGTTAGTGACCCACGTTCTCAGACTTGACGGGGAAGCCGAGAGAGAGAGGGAGATCGTGGGTTTGACCAAGTCAGGAGGTTCCTTATCCATTGTTCCATCGTCAGCCATACCCCGAAGGGCTTAAGGCTTCGAGTGGCGAATTCCCCTTAGGTAACCTTCGTACCAACGAATGGTTTGACGCCTATGGATATTTCAGAATCCTAACTTGGGCCTTCGTATGGAAGGGCTTCGACACGTCTCGGAGGAGTGTCCTTCGAGCTACTCGGAGGGTACATCATCAAGCCCCCCAGTCGAAAGTGATGCATATGAGCGAGGAGGCATTGCTTTCGACTTCATGCTTCGAAAAAACACCATCCTGCTGTTAAACATACTAGTTGGAAGAAAACTGCGCAACTAACTAAACGCAATAAATGCTAACTAATCAATATTATTGCCCGCTACAGGAATCACAACTCCCCATAATACCCGGAGACCAAAAGTCTTCTCTATTTTAAAATTTAAAATTCTATACCGGATAAGAGTAAATGTGGGAACACGTGTGCAGTAGATAATAAAGGGAAAAGAGAGTATAAAAAGAGAGTAGATAAAACTCTAACTCATTTTACTCTCTTCGTCCAATTTTACACGCAGTAACCATTTCCAGCGCACACCATCTTCGAAAACAAAGTAAGTGCTTCTCTTTTCTTGTCATTTTTGTTAAAGATAAGAACATGGATTCCAAATTTATTATAAAACAACAGAAGTGTACTTTGTCTGCTAAAGATTTACATGATCATTTAGCCGATTATCCCATCCCACTATAACACAAAGTGATGCTACCCAAACCTTCTCAGGGTATCTTTGATGCTCCTACAGGTTTCGTAGGGTTGTATACACATGCATTTAGTCACTCAAATCTTAGGATTCCGTTACATCCACTGATTTTAGAGTTTATGTAATACTACAAAGTTCACATCTCTAGGTTTAATCCCTTTGGTTTTGCCAAGCTGACCACATTCAAAGTGATGTGCAAAGCATATGGCCAAGAACCAACATTGTCTGTTTTAAGAGGATTCTTGAACTTGTACCCTGGGGGCAATTGGTTGACACTAGCAAAAAGACCTGAGGCAGATGTACCCAACCTGTTTGGGAAAGTGTACACAAACATATCGGCTTGGAAGGGTAGCTTTTTCTACGTGCAAGATACTATTGTTCCCCCTACATATTCAGAGCTGCTGAACAAGGAAAATAGGTATAATGCTAAACGATATAATGACCCCCTGCCCTACGAGGTTCGGAGTGATCCTTGTTATCAGCACTTGGTCAAATACCCTGCGGATGTGCAAGTATTCCCTGAAGCCATTTTATACATGGCTGGGATTGCTCAGAGTTGGGAGGGGTCTCCCAAGAAGCCTATGATCATATACCAAGGATAGAGTATGTTTATCCACTTTTATTTAAGTAGGACCAATGTAGCACTGATATTTATTTGTCTTTGTTTCTATTTTGCAGAGATGTCATTCAGAAACTTTATGTACAAAGACTTGGATGAGGACTTAAGTTTCATGCATGCAGAGAAGGCTGAAGAGTCTTATGGTGTCGGTTCTCCTTCAACGTCTGTGAATAACAACAATGTAGATATTCTCAAGCCAGAACCCATTGCATCAGCATCTCCGCAACTTGCGTTGGAGGGTCCATCCCAACTGGTGGAAAATGTTGCTGATTTGAACGATCCTGCGGATGAGGATGTCCCTGTCCTTGGCTCAACAGGAATAGCAGACAGGTTGAAGAGTAGGAAAGGAACAGCCGCCAAAGCTATGAAATCCAACAAAAGGAAGAACCCCCTGCCTACCTCTGGGAGTAGAGTTGTGAAGCAGAATAGTACCGAGGGCAGAAAGCTTATCAAGTCTGCCTTCGAATTGCCCGATGAATCCGTTGAGGTTCATGGTAAGTATGTTTGTCTTATGAGACATTGTTAAGTTATAAATTTAACTGTTATGCTAAACTGTATACATTGTGTTACTCATAGGTCTTCCAGAGACGAAGGAGCTTCCAAATGCCTTAGCCTGTCATCGGATTGTTGACCATGTGACCCCTCCATAGTGGAAGAGTATGCTAGAGAACATGTCTATTGAAAAGTTCTGTGATATGCATGATAATGGGGTTGCTAGGCAGGCGGTGATGGATAATCATTTGAATGCCAAGACCAGGGGGTTGCTCAGAACCGTGGCCAAGCAGGAGGCAAAGTGTGACGAGATTGAGGGGAACGTTGAGAAGAACCCCGTCGTCCAAGACCTTCGAGAAAAGATAGCTCAGTTAACCGTGGAACGTGGCAATATTAAACTGGAAGAAGCCAAGGTTATTACTCTCACAGGTCAGAATGCTGCTCTCGAGGCTAAATGTGCTGGGTTGGAAAGTGAGAAGGTTAGGCTTGGAGAGGTAGAGATAAAGTTGAGGGAGGAGATCGATGGCCTGCAAATGAGGTATAAGATGCTGCAGAAAGATCGTGCAGAAGTTGTTTCAAAGGTGGTGCCTTACATAGCCATGGAGCTCTACCACAGTGACGAACTGGGAGCTCAGATGTGGAAGGTCATCAAGTCAGCCCTATTTCATGGACGGTGTTTGGCTCTGGAGGAGGCCGCCAAAACGGGTAAGCCTGTGGACCTCTCCAAGATTGAATGCTACCTTCCTACTTCGAAGGCTGAATATGATGAGGCAGGAAATGCATTTGCAACTGCAGAGTACTCCTTCCTTGCTAAGGCAACCAAAGATCCAATGGCACCCCTCGAAGATCTCCTGTCTAAGAAACCTCGGAAACTGAAGCCTACCACTCCAACCAAGAAGACCATGTCTACTAAGCCAGTCTCAGTGCAACCCTCCTCCACTCCCTCTCTGAAGAAACAAGAATGAAGGCTGCTCTGTTAGCAGTAATTTGGTTCCAAAGGGCGGCATGTACCCTTAAGACAATTTATTTTATGTGACAATGTGTATCTTGTTTCCCAAACAATTTAAATGCTTGTGATGTATGGCCATGGGCCAAGAACAATTTGACGGGAGTCTAGGCTCCTCATGCAGGTATAAGGGCAGTAGCCCATATTTTGAATGCAATAGTGTAGAGGACATACCTCTACATATTTAGCTTAAGTCTGTTATGTAAACTTCTCTTACGCCATTTTTGCGATGCTTAAATTTTACAACCTAAGGTTCAACAACCTCATTGTGTGTAAATTACAACACCAAGAATATAATGGCCAACTTGACCATTGACAGAGGGTCGCGACCCACTCTATCTCAAATCCTTTACATAGCATGGCTTTCTTTAAATTTTTTTTTACAAGCGCCAAAATCTACTAGGAGAGTTAATGTGAATGTTTAAGTTGGCTTTGAATAATAAGGCATATGTTACACCTCAAGCCATTCGACATTGAAACTCATTAACGACTTGGTTGAACAAATCTTTGTGTTTAAGAAACGAAGCAAGAGATTTGTGGGAAATGTCTTATTTATCATTGAATTGGTAGGGAGGATTACATCATTCTTGAAATGAAAACTAAGACAACTACCAATAATGTGTGCTTTCCCTTGAGAAGCTTTTGATTACAAGAAAAAAGTTAAAGTACTTTTTAAACATAGAACTTTCGAAGGTTTGTACCATTCCATGTCCTGTCGATGGGTTCTCCGAGAAGAGTGGCCAGTTTGTATGCTCCCTTGCCGTAGGCCTCAGCTACCATGTAGGGTCCTTCCCAAGTTGGTCCCAGTTTTCCCTGATACTCTGCTTTGCTTGCACTGTTAAGGCGCAGTACATATTCTCCGGGCTTGAAAGTGGAAGGTCTGACCCTTTTGTTATAGTAGTCTTCGATCTTATGTTTGTGTATTGCTTCTCGGATGGAGGCTATTTCTCTTCTTTCTTCTAGGAGATCAAGGTTTTCCCTGATCCTATCATCATTTTGGGAGGCATCATACGTTGCCACACGCTCCGTGTGTACAATTAGTTCCTAAGGGATGACCGCTTCTGTTCCGTATGTTAGGCTGAAAGGAGTTTCTCCGTTGCTTGACTTAGGATGTGTCCGGTGAGCCCATAAGACTTGAGGAAGCTCGTCCACCCATCCATGATGAGTTCGACCTAGCCTTTTCTCGATCCCTTTGACGATTTCTCTGTTTGTAACCTCCACTTGTCCATTACCTTACGGGTGATAGACGGATGTCCAGGATTGCTTTATGTTGAGCCCTTGACAGAAGTCATAGAAGACTCCTTCGACAAACTGTTTCCCGTTGTCAGATATGATGATGCGGGGCACTCCGAATCTGCACACAATGTGTTCCCATACAAACTTCTCGATCTGTCTTCTTGTCACCGAGGCTAGGGGTTTTGCTTCCACCCACTTGGTGAAGTAGTCGATCGCTACTAGCAAGAACTTGACTCCTCCGGGAGCTATAGGCATAGGCCCTACAATATCGATGCCTCACTGGGAGAAGGGCCACGCGGATGTCACACTTGTCATATCTTGCTTCGGCATTTTTGGAACGTTTGAGTGTATCTGACAAGCTTCACACTTGAGGATGATTTCGGCTGCGTCCCTGTGCATCGAGGGCCAATAGTAGCCCAACTTCATTATCTTCGAGACAACTGAGCGAGGTCCTGCATGGAGACCGCAAGATCCTTCATGGACTTCGGCTATGATGCTCGAAGCTTGCTTGGGGCCTACGCATCGTAACCAAGGTGACAAAAACGACCTCCTATATAGGGTTTCCCCTATTAGCCGGTACTGCGGGGACTTAACCCGAATCTTTCTTGCAAGCTTGGGATCTTCAGGGAGAAGACCACTTATCAAATATTCCTTTATGGGGGTCATCCATGTCTCTCCTTCTTCGTGAATCACATCGGCGACCTCTTTGAGAACGATGGATCTTTCAGGAAGGACTTCCACGAGAACCTCTTTAGTGAGATGAGCGAAAGCCATGGAAGCTAGCTTTCTTAGTGCGTCTGCCTTTTTGTTCTGGTTCCTACGAACATGTTGGATGGTGTAGGAGTTGAAGTTTTCGAGCATCTCTTTTATCTTTTCCAAGTACTTTTTGATGACGGGTTACCTTGCTTCGTAGGAACCTGTCACTTGGTTTGCCACCAATTGGGAGTCTACGAAGATAGCGAGAGCTTTGACCTCCATATCTTTGGCTAGTCGGAATCCCGCTAGTAGCGCTTCGTATTCCGCTTCGTTGTTTGTGGCTTCGAACTCAAACCGAAGAGCATATGTATGCTCCTTCCCTTCAGGACTGACTAACATTAGACCTGCTCCGGAGCCATCGGAACTGGATGCTCCATCTGTGTAAAGCTTCCATTCAACCTGTACTTGAGAAAGATTAGCTTTGTGCTTTTCCTTTTCTTCCTCGGGTCCAGAAGGTGTTTCTGCCAAGAAGTTTGCAAGAATTTGCCCATTGATAGAATTTCGTCCTTTAAACTCGATTTCATGTTCTTCGAGTTTAATAGCCCATTTAGCCACCCTCCCAGACTTTTCAGGTTTAGACAAGATCTGCTTCAGTGGCTTATCGGTTAAGACTGTAATTGGGTGGGCCTGAAAGTAGCGTCGGAGCCTCCTTGCTGCGTAAATTAAGGTGAGCACTAACTTCTCCAAGGTTGGGTAGTTGACCTCCGCTCCTTGTAGGACCCTGCTAACAAAGTAAATTGGGATTTGTCGCTTTTCTCTCTCTGCCATAAGGACTGCACTAATACTTTCTGCTGAGGATGCCAAGTACATAAACAACACTTCGCCTTTGATTGGGGCTGTAAGTGTTGGAAGTATTTCAATGAACTCCTTCATCTTCTGAAAGGCTACTTCAGCGTCCTGGCTCCATTGGAAAGTTTTCTTGTCCGTGCATCCTTTGAGTGTCTTGAAGAAGGGTAGGGACCTGTCAGCTCCTTTCGACAAAAATCGACTTAAGGCCGCCAACTTCCCATTCAGGCTCTGCACATCTTTTAGACACTTAGAGGCTTGGAGATCGGAGATGGCTTTTACCTTAGAGGGATTAGCTCGTATCCCCTGCTTAGTGATCAAATGTCCTAAGAATTGCCCTTCCTCGACGTCGAAGGAGCATTTCTTAGGGTTCAGCTTCATGTTGATTGCCCGGAGCTGATCGAATGTTTCCTGTACATCAAGGAGTAGGTCCTCCTCAGCCTTGCTCTTGATAACCATGTCATCAACGTATGCTTCGAGATTCCTGCCTATCTGTTTGTTGAAGGCTTTATCTACGAGACGCTGGTAAGTAGCCACTGCGTTCTTCAAACCGAAGGGCATCTTTCTGTAACAGTAGACACCTTTACTTGTGTAGAAGGCTGTCTTTTCCTCGTCCTCATTGGCCATCTAGATCTGATGGTACCCTTTGTAAGCATCTAAGAAGCATTTTAGCCGGAAGCCTGCCAAGGATTCTACCTTCCAGTCGATTTCGGGTAGGGGGTAGCAATCCTTAGGGCATGCTTTGTTGATGTCAGTAAAATCCACGCACATGCGCCACCCTCCGTCGCTCTTTTTTACCAGCACCGGGTTGGCCACCCAAGTTTGGTATTTAACCTCCCTCAGGATGCCTGCTTGTGTAAGTTCATCAACTTCTTTGCAAGCTGCAGCGTTTCTCTCGGGGGCAAGGCTTCTCCTTTTCTGTTTTATGGGCTCAATGTGCTTGTACTCATTGAGCTTATGCTCCGTTCCGAAGGACTGTATCTATCAGCAATGTTCTTGGAACACCTGTCATGTCAGAATATTTCCAAGCAAAGACATCAATGTTAGTACGTAACAGTTCCGTGAGCTTCGCCTTGAAATTCGCCGGGAGTTGCTTCCCTACTACCACTGTCTGTTCAGGATAGCTAGGGTTTACGACAACTCGCTCCTCTGCATCTGTGCAACTAAGAATTGTCATCGGAGGCTCCTCCAATTCCTCTCTGATATTTTTGACACCATATACACCCTTATCCGCTTTATAACTAGAATGAACAGTTCCTACTCCAAAGGGTGTTTGGAACTTAACAGCAGCATGTATAGTAGAAACAACAATTCCCATTTTTGCATAGTTGTTCTCCCTATTAATAAATTATAAGGAGAATCTGACCTTACGATGACGAAAATGAGTGTCTCCGTGCGGGATAAGGGGCCTTCGCCTATGGTGACTTCCAACGGTACTTCTCCCAGAGGCCATGAGTGTTCACCAGAAAACCCTACTAGCGGTGCCTTTGAGTCGACCCTCTGTGAGCGTATAGATGACTTGAGCTTTAGGAAACAATGCTCGTAGATGATTTCGCAGGAGCTTCCGCAATCCATATACGCTCGGTTCACTTCCCTGTTGGATATGTGTACCTTGATGATCACGGGATCGGTTGAAGGTGTCTGCCCTAATATGTGGGGAAAGGTTATTTCCCCTACACTTCCTAACTCTTCTTCTGCTTCCTTCCTTTTCAAAGTGGTATCGCGTTTGTGTACCATTAGTATCGGAGCTTCTGCGGGCATAGTTTCCTTCTTGTTCCCCTTCCATTTTCCCAGCTGAGTGTCAGAGAATTTTTCCTTTCCCTTCTTTATGCCTTTGACCAGGTGTGCTAACTGTCCGGACCGTACTGCCTCTTCGATCTGCTTCTTTAATTCCCTGCAGTTGTTCGTGTCATGTCCATGATCTTCATGGAAATGGCAGTACTTGGACATGTCTCTAGCCTTGCCTCGTGTTATCATCCGAGGTGGGGGATCGAAGGATTTTGCGGCCTTCTCTGTTGCTAGGATTTCTCGGGGAGATGTAACCAAGTTTGCCAGAAATCCATGGTTTGAGCCTTTGTTGTAGGGGGTGAAGCGATCTCTGTTCTTCTTCTTGTTTTTGGATCCTTCCCAGGAGGACCCTCTAGAGAACTTGTCAGACGCTTCCCTCGGCTCTATCGGAGCCCCGTTTGCTGCTACCTCCTTAGACTCAATCCAAGTGTAAGCCTTCTCAATCAAGGCCTTGTAGGTGTTGGGAAGATCGGTGGACAGGAATTCCACCAAGCTTCGAGTTCGGAGGCCATGTACGAAACCGGAGATCCTCTGATCTTCGTGTAGACCCATAATCTGCAAAGTTTCATCAGTGTATCGGGTAACGAAGGCCCTCGTGCTTTCGTTGTCCCTTTGTTTGATGGTGTGCACGGTTAAGTGAGTTTTGGTGTGCTTCTTCTGCTGGCTAAAGTGTAACCGGAACTTAGCCTTAAGATCATCTAGACTCACAATGCTTCCCATCTTCTGTCCGTTCCACCATATTCTTGCGGAGTCTCTGAGCGTGTAAGTGAACATATGGCATGCTACCGGCATGACCCACTTTTGCATTTTGATAGCGCCTTCAAATAAGTGGAGAAAGTTATTGGGATCACCTTTTCCATCGTAGGTGCCTATATGAGTAGGCATCTTTACGCCGTCAGGTAAAGGGTAGTCCTCGATCCATTTCACGAAGGGTGTGCAAGCTCCAGAGACTTCGGCACCATAAGGGTTGTATGGAGGTGGATAAACAGGTGTAGGGTTATACGGGTTAGGAAATGGTTGTGAATAGGTAGGGTATGCAGTGGAAGTTTGGTACGAAGGGTATATTCCCATCGATTGTGTAGGAATATGTCCGTAGGGCATCTGCTGGTAATTCTAGTTTGGGATTGAACCATTTGGAGGGTAAGTGTTGTAGGTTTGAGTAGGTAAGTAGGGATTCATTCCCGGAGGGGGTAATTGGTTCATGTTGGAGTAGGGAGATGGATCTTCGATACTCGAAACATAAGAGGGTGGTACTAGAGCCCCCGCCCCTTCTCTTCCCAAATGTGCTGCTAGAAGAGGAGGCAGGTTTACCCCTCCATTTCCCATTGGGTTGCTTCCTCCGTTGGAGTTCTCGCTCCTCCTTTCACCATGCATTCTGTCCCTTCTACCCGGATTTCCTCCGAGTCCTTCTTCAAAACCCACTGTCCTTCCATTTGACCTTCTAACGGAAGGGGAACCATTTCGTAGGGCTGAGCGTCCCCTGCCCATAGGTTGAGGCATGTCCTCTACTTCAATCTCCTCGTCATACTCCTCGCTGGAGTATTCCAACTCCCTCCGCATTTCTGTGTTACGAGCTTGTCTCTTGTGAGCCCTTAGCAAAGAATCTAAGGCCTCAAAGTTTGCCTCTACGAAGGCGGGACTGATGTCTGGAATAGGGTTAGCAGATGTTGAGACGTGATGTACGGGAGTAGTTTCCAAACGAGATCGTGTGGTGAAGGTTGAGGTTGTTATGGGGGCGAGGTTATCGGTGTTAGTTGTGGTGAGTGGCACCAGAGTAGAGAAACCTGGTGGAGATGAATCTTCTCTTCCTGGTTCCATGCCGGAAAAGTAGCGTAGTTGGTTAAGGTATTAGGACTGGGTGATTACGGGACTAATAGTTGTGGTCCCACGGATGGCGCCACTGATTGTGCAAAAGATTGCACTACCAGGCTTCGATGAGGATCAAAGTAATGAGGGGTGTGTGTTCCAGCCAAGGCTCGCCTGTAACCTGAGAATAAGAAATACTAAGACACTACGTTAAGTGATTGCGCAGGGGTAGGACCCTGCGAACCACCTCCGGCGTGAGAGTAAGTATGGGTTATGGTTGTATAAGTATGTGAAAGTAAAGAGATGAGTGTGAAATGAGCATACCATAATCCATTGTCCGTCTAACCTATTTATAGTGGAAGAAATACGGTTAGAGGCACTCTTGCATGAATGTCGGAGATCATGGGGGCGTCCCATGATTGTGGGTAACCGCTAGGGGTTAGTGACCCACGTTCTCAGACTTGACGGGGAAGCCGAGAGAGAGAGGGAGATCGTGGGTTTGACCAAGTCAGGAGGTTCCTTATCCATTGTTCCTTCGTCAGCCATACCCCGAAGGGCTTAAGGCTTCGAGTGGCGAATTCCCCTTAGGTAACCTTCGTACCAACGAATGGTTTCGACACGCCTATGGATATTTCAGAATCCTAACTTGGGCCTTCGTATGGAAGGGCTTCGACACGTCTCGGAGGAGTGTCCTTCGAGCTACTCGGAGGGTACATCATCACTAGACTAATAACAGTAGTCATCAAAAAACTTCGAAGCGTAGCCAAGAAGCCATAAAAATATACCAACCGGTACATTGTATCTAGACATGGAATTAAAAAATGGGTGCCTCGTAAGTCGGGGGAAAGTTACTGCAGGAGCGTCCCATCAAGCGATCACAGCCACACAGTTAGTGCAAGTGGGATCCACGTGTCACCTATCGCGTGGGTGAGAAAAAGTGTATAACAAATCACTTCATTTTCACCGTGTGTCTCACAGTAAAAACGAAACTCAAACCGCCATTGTTCAAGAAAGCTTGCAGTTGCAATCCAAAAACCAACCTGTTTCAAAGGTAGCCGCGCGTGCGCTTTCGCAAACAACAATACCATGGTTAAACAATTGTCTGACTTCACGTCCCACCTCACCGAGGGCGATCTCTTAGAATTCACCTCGGATTACTTTATACCCCTTGACGTGCATCCGGTTGTTCCGGATCCGCGGGCATCTATAGCGAACTTCCCCGAAGGGAAAGTGGGGGTATATATACGATTTTTCGAATTCGCGAATCAGCGTGTGCCCCTGTCTCGCTTTTTGTGCGATGTATTGAACTATTATAATCTGCACATATCCCAGCTGCACTGCATTGGTGCGGCTAAAATTACCAATTTTGAGGCAAATTGCCCTTTACTGGCGATTAACCCAACCATCCACCTATTCCGTGCCTTCTATCACACGACATGGGCACATGGGTGGGTATCCTTTGCTAAGCGCGCTGGTAGACTTCAGTGTTACACTGATAAACTAGACGCGCTCAGGAATTGGAGGGAGTACTTTTTCTGGGTAGATGACACATGCTTTCCGTGGCATTATAATTTTTATACCCGGGGTACGTTAGAGAGGGATGAGTGCCCCTTGCCTGGATCTTATGTCGCTGAGGATGCGGAACTGATAAATGCTAACCGCATCCCCATTAGTTCCTACCCAGAGGAATTTTTGGTGCATATGGGCATCAGCCGTAATTATTTTGGTATGCCGGATGAGATGCCAATCTTCTTGGGCGCCAATGGCCAGGGTGGGTACTCATTCTTCCGCACCCCTTTTGTAATTAATGTAAGAGTTTTCTTCTCTTTTCAACGCATTATATAACTTGTGTTATTTGTTGACTTGTATTGCGCAAAGATGGATCTGTTCACCGTAGTACATCTAGCAAAGCCCGTGGAGGTAAAGACGGGGGTACGGCCCTTAAGAGAGGGTGAAAAGCCGATACTTGACGCTACCGCGGGGCATACCCTAGAGCTGAATGTGGGAGAGGCGGGGACCAGTTCCTCCGTTGCTGTGGAAGCGACGCCGCTTCAAAGCGTGCCAAGCCCTCGAGTGCCTTCCCCAATAGCGCAGCCACCACCCATAGCAGTGGCGCAGCCTATGGATGAGGAGGTGGAGGAGCAAGAGTCTGGGCTAAAGCGTAAAAGGACGTTCGGAAGTGATGGCGCGAGCTCCTCGAGGAAGAAACGCCCAGTGGTCGTCCATGTGGAGTCATCTGCTAGTGAGGTTGCGTCCTCGCACCCATCGGCGAATGTATCTGGCCCACAGTAAGTAATCTTAACAATACTTGTTGCCTTTTTGGTTGCTTTTTTTTTTTTTAGCTGCGTATATGGGAAACTGATAATTCGATGTCTGTGTATGCAGGTCTGAACAGGGTGCGGAGTCGCCCCCCCCATAATAGTCCTGTGCATTCCTCTCACTCTGCTCAGTCTGAACCGCACAGCCAAAAGGACGCAAATATGTCTGCTGGAGATGCATCAGTGGGGCAGCTGGTAGAAGAGTTGGCGCAAGTATCTGCGCATCAAGCTTCATTGGTAGAGAAGCTAAGGGCTCATATTTCTGGTGAGAGCAGCCAAAGCGCTCAGAAGGATCAGGCTATTGCATTGCTGGGATCACAGTTGGCCAGTGCCACGGCTGCAGCAGAGAGCATGGGGTCATACGCCCAAAAGCTCGCTGAAGAGAAAATGTCGCTGATGTGCCAAATAAATCAGGAGCGTGTTGTGGTAGCGCAGTATAAGGTGTCGTGTAGGTGGGCTCTCAAGTATCTAGAGCAGGGTAAGAAGGACCTGGTCGCTCAGTTAGAAGATCTGGGCGCTATTGTGGGTAGTGCATTGCAAGTGCAAGAGGCCAAATTGCGTAAACTTAGCATTGAGTGCGACGAGGAGTTGTATCCCCAACTCATGTCTACTATAGCTGAGCGCAGGTGGCTCATAGGCCATGGTATGCGTCTAGCTGCACTCAATACCCTGGAGTCACCAGAAGTGGTTAATGCCTCCGGGGAGGTAGTTCAGTGCGCTCTGGAGCGCGGTAAAGCAGAAGCAGTGGAGAAGCTGCATGAAGCGGAGCTTCTAAATGTGCCCATGGACAAGGTACCGAATTATGATGCTAAGTCTTATGACCACCTGGTCGCTGCTATGAAAAGGATGAAGGACTTAGAGCTCCCCATGATTGCTGAAATGGAGCGCGATCAGGATTATCCTATAGATGTTATCATGGCGGGGTTAACTCTAGCGCGACATCATGCCGAGGGTGCAGAAGCACAGCCGGACTACTTTTTGTAGCCCCATGACTCACAGCTTCAAGTACCTGTCTTTGCTCGTCCCAGGGATATTCTGAATCCTTTTGCCTTAGAGAAAGAAGTGCCTTTGAAGGAAGTGCTGGAAGCGCATGCGACCAGACTTGCTAAAAAGGAAGGTATTAAAGGTAAAGCGATTTTGTGTGGGGTTGGTGCAGCTCATCAGCCAAGGTCTGATGAGGTGCCAGTGAGTGTTGCGACTGTGTCTCGGCAGGATTCAGACTTATTGAAGAAGCTTAGCGAGGCCAAAGATACCTCAAACCGCGTGGGTAGCTCCACTATTAGGCGTTGTAGTAGTTGGTAGGTTTATATGTTGTAAAGTAACAATCCTTTTGTAATAACTTGTAGGTATTTAATAAAAGTATTGCTTGGTAATTGTATGTGAGTAGTATTGCAACTTATAATATGCATACTTATCAGTTTGTCTTTGCGTAAAAAACGTATCCGTTGCCGGAAAATCAAATGTGTACGCCAGCGCGAATAATATAAGAAATCCATAATCATGTATGAAGATCATAGTGTACTTTCTAAGTACTTTATCATAGTCGTGTATGTTATGATATGCAGCGTACTGTAAATATCACATTAAGGAATCAAGTGTAATGGTTCCTAAGTTGTTAAACGTGCACCATATGCGTTGCTGCGCACCCATCGTAAGATGCGCACAAAACTTATTCCAACGTCTTGAGAACAAGGTGTTTAACAAGGATACGTGATCCAGTGTTGATGGGTTTGCAGCCCTCTTACTCAACAAGTTGTTTAGTAGGTTAACTTATCCTTTTACCATCGTGGGTTTATTTTAGTGCATGCACGCCATGTAGGCATGAAATAAAAGATGTTAAGACATACAGTATATGGAAATAATAAATTGAAATGTGTCATGGAGTTAGCTAGAAACCGTGATGTTTTTTTAATACTTGCAAGTGTATATGAGAAACAAATAAGACATTATACTAAGGAAAAAAAAAGTAAATACATAGATGTTTATTGGGTACTTTAGTAAAGTGCCTGAGCGCTTGTACGCTGGGCCGTGGCCACTCTTATAGGTAGCACCTCTTGAGGTTGCAGACGTTCCATGTGCGCGGCAGTTCTCGACCATCCAAGCCTCGTAACTTGTACGCGCCTGTTCCTAGTGCTTCAGTAACCTCGTAGGGTCCTTCCCACTTTGGGCCAAGTTTGCCTGTGTCTTCTGCATGGCTCGCATCGTTGGCGCGGTAAACAAAGTCACCTGGTCTGAATGAAACACTGCGCACTTTAGCGTCGTAGTATCCTTTCATCCTTGACTTTAATTTTGCCTCCCGTATAGCTGCGCGTTCGCGCCTTTCTTTCTAGCAGATCCAAGTCGACACGTCTCTCGTCATCATTGGTTGCCACATTGATCTCAGCAGTGCGGATAGTTGGCATGCTGATCTCGGCTGGTATGACGGCTTCTGTCCCGTAGACTAGAGAGAAGGGAGTGTCTCCCGTGCTGGTTTTGATTGAGGTGCGATGCGCCCACAAGACATGTGATAGCTCTTTCACCCACCTTCCTTTGTGCTTGTCTAGGCGTGCCTTAATTCCTTCACCTAAGCTTCGATTCGCACGTTCCACTAAGCCATTGGTTTGTGGGTGTTTAACCGACGCGAAGTGCTGTGTGATGTTCAACTTCTCGCACCAGTCTTTGAAAGGGTTGTCGCAGAATTGTTTCCCGTTGTCCGAGATGATTTCCCCAGGCAGTCCGAAGCGGCATACTATACTTTCCCAGACAAAGCGCTTGACCTGATTGCCCGTGATTGTCACTACTGCCTTTGCTTCGATCCACTTAGTGAAGTAGTCTATGGCGACTATGAGGAATTTTAACCCTCCTGCTGCGACTGGAAAAGGTCCTGCAATGTCGATACCCCACTTGTAGAATGGCCATGGTGATGTAATTGGCGTTAGCTCGTGCTGTGGTTGGCGCGGGACGGGTCTATGA
Source organism: Chrysanthemum seticuspe (assembly GCA_019973895.1). Taxonomy (NCBI): domain Eukaryota; kingdom Viridiplantae; phylum Streptophyta; class Magnoliopsida; order Asterales; family Asteraceae; genus Chrysanthemum; species Chrysanthemum seticuspe. The sequence goes on from BPTQ01000005.1 coordinate 223,929,495, forward strand.
ACTTGGCAATCATTGCACTTCCTTATTAAATCCCGTGCATCGCGGTGCATGGTTGGCCAGTAGTATCCTGATCTCATGGCGCGTGCCACAACAGACCGTGGTCCCGAGTGCATGCTGCATGAACCTTCATGGATTTCTCGCAGCACGTAATTTGCTTGTAGGGGCTAACACAGCGGAGCCATGGTTGGAGGAAGGAGCGTCGGTACAGTATGTTGTCTCGAAGTTCGAATCTCTGTGCTGTGCGCCGTATCCTGCGAGCTTCCTTCTGCTCTTGGGGTAACGTTACTTTGCTTAGGAATTCCGTTATCGGTGTCATCCATGTAGGACCGTCCTCCTCTATTATTGTGGAGACTTCCATCTCCGATATGGCTTTGCTTTTCAGTGTTTCCACCAGCACTTGCTTTGATAGGTGTGCGAAGCTTGTCGAGGTGATCTTGCTTAGTGCATCTGCCTTGCGATATTCTCCTCTAGGAACTTGCTTGATGGTGAATCTGTCAAAGCCTTTGATCAGTGTCTTGGTCTTGTCAAGATACTGAATCATATTTTCTTCCTTAGCCACGTATCCGCCCAACACGTGGTTGGCCTCTAGTCGGGAGTCCACATTTGCTTCTAGGTTACGTACACCCATCCGAGCTGCAATGCGTAGTCCAGCGATTAGAGCTTCATATTCCGCCTCATTGTTCGTCGCTGTAAATTCAAAACGCAGTGCGTAAGTGAATTCCATTCCCTCTGGGTTTGTGAGAATGAGGCCTGCTCCTGAACCATCAACGCATGAGGACCCATCTGTAAACAAGATCCATGGGTCATGCAGTTCCGCCCTACTTGGTGCAGGTACCACGTCGGTGTCTGGCTTTTCGATGATGAAGTCTGCCAGAATTTGTCCTTTGATTGCGGTACGTGGTCTGTAAGAGATGTTGTGCTCACCTAGCAATACACTCTACTTCTGCAGTCGGCCTGATGCGTCAGGTTTGGAGATGATCTGCTTGATCGGTTGGTCTGTGATCACTGCTATTGGATGCGCTTGGAAGTACCTGCGTAGCCTTTTGGCAGCAAACACCAACGCCAGAACTAATTTTTCCATGGCGCTGTAGTTCATCTTCGTCTTCTTGAGCGCCTTGCTTACAAAGTATACAGGGGTTTGTATTGAATCCCTATCTGTTAGTAGCACTGCGCTCACTGCTCCATCAGTTGCGGATAGATACATAATTAACTCTTCCCCCCTGGTCGGGGTGCGACTAGTTTGGGGAGCGTTGCCAGGTGTTGTTTAAGTTGTGTGAAGGCTTCTTCTGCCTCCGTAGTCCACCGGAAATCTACCTTTTTGATACACTTCTTGAGTGTTTTAAAGAGAGGTAGAGACTTGTCTGCTGACTTAGACAGGAACCTGTTAAGACCAGCTAGCTTTCCATTGAGAGATTGGACCTCCTTCAACGTGCGTGATGAGTGTGTAAATATTCATCATTTTTGGGTCAATCTGAACTGCAAAACGTTTAAAAATGCTCAGAAATGCATCAAAATACTGAAAATATTCCAAAATTGCATTTTATATGTTTCAGATGCAAAATGTTCAAAATCAGATGAAAAATGAGCAAAGTTTGCATAATTGGCAGTTTCAGTCCCCCAAGTTTCTAAAATTGTCAAAAATAGTCTCTGAGTCCTAATTTCAAAAGAAAAATCACCAAAGGTCCTTTTTAAATCATAACTTGTCAAAATTAGTCCTTTGGTGAAAAATATCAAAAGTTTGAGAAAATTACAAAATTGGTCCTTCAAGTTTGAAATTTGGCAAAAATGGCCCCTGGAAATTGGAAAATGGCAGGCTTGGTCCTTGTACTTTTTGAGATTGTCACTTTTAGTCCTTGGAGCAGCTTTGTGAAATTGGCAGATAAGGTCCTTGCAATTTTCAGAATTTACACTTAAGGTCCCTTGATTATTAAACCCCTTAAACCCTTTTGGACCCTGCCTAATTTTGGACCCCCTGTCATAATACATTTTGAACCCCCCTTTGTATTATTATCCCCGGTCAACCAAATGGTCAAACACTCCAATGGCGCCAAAGTCCACCCCTCCCAACTGCTATCCTGCAACAAGCTACAACCCATCCCCCCTCCTCAACTCCACTCAACCATGTCCCCCCCACCTCAACAAGCCTCCAAGATGCATTTAATGCACCTCCCCCCTCCTCACTCAACCCCAACTGTCAAACACCAATTTTGGCGCCAAAATCCATTTAAACGGCTAGGATCGCTTGAAATCATCCAAAGGTTGAGATTAATGCTGGGAATTGGTCAGAGAGGAGAGAGAAGATGTTTGGTTTATAAAAAGATAGCAAAGGGAAGCAAGAGAGGGTGGAGTAGTTTATTTTATTTTCACTTATGTCGTTTTTTATTCAAAGCTTTTAATTTAATGTAATATCTGAAAAATTTTGTTTCTAAGTATCAAAGTAAGGTATTTGTATCTGTATAATCAACTTTTAAGTATCAATGCAAGTTATTGTTCACATTTCAAATTTATACACCACTGTTGGTATTTTCAGTTTTTATTTCTTACAACCAAGCTTCAATAAGCTTGTTTCTCAGTTCTAAAAAGTTTATACAAGCTTTTAATAGCTTTTTGTAAGCTTTAGTTCAAGTTTTTAGCAAGTTTGGACATTGGTCAAAGAAAGTCAAACGGGGCTAAATTGGTCTTGGAAATGGAAATGGGTTAAAGCAGCTATGGAATTGGGTTGATATTGAGCTAGGTTGGTTTTGGATAGGTTAGTGTTCTGGTTCACAGGATTCAAGCCATAGTGGCTAAGGACACTTTGTAAGTTGTTTTCAAGTTGTTTTGCTAAATCTGTCTTTGTAGTTATAATAAGCATCAAACCAGTTTAAGTAGCTGTATTTAGGATATTTAGATTTAGTTTGATCATTAATGTTAGTTGGATCAGTGTTTAGATCAGTTTTTGTTACATATCAGTAGTTAAAGAGGTGTTTAGATTTAAGGCTTAAACTGCACTAGAGGTTGGTTCAGTGGGTATTACCTGTTGAGTTAAGTTTGTTTAGTTAATATTCACTCTTATCTGTCTAAGTTTGTGCCTGCAAAACATTAAAAGTCAAAAATCACATGAAACTGTCTTAACTTGCTATCTGTTGTGATTTGTGAAAACCAATCATTTGTTTTGTGTTTCAAATTCATGAACATAGCTTGTGATATCTTCATTTCATAATTATACATCATGATCAGTCCTTAAATTGAATCCAAAGTTCATAATAGTCAACAATTCAGTTTTTACTCCAAAAGTCAAAAGTGAAAAATCTGTTTTGAGCCCAACTGAGAAGAATTTTCATGAGCTCATTTTTGGGTCTTATTAAGTGAAATCTTTGGTTTTTAAAGTTCATCTGGTCTAGTTTCTTATTAGCATTTTTGTATATTTTTGTGGAATTTTTATAAGGTTCAAAAATGCTTGTCAAGAAGGGGATAAGTGCCCTGTGCACAGGTGCTTGAACTGCACAGGACTTGTGCAGTTCTTGCAGACCTTGCACAGAGCTAATCTTAGCTCACCTTGGTCTGTATTTTGGTTTACAAGGTCTCACCTAGGTCTAGTGTAAGTTCTAAGTTTTGGTTTTTAGTTGCTAGCTTATTTGATTGCTTATTCTTGGGCTTAAAGTTAGTACCAAAAACTGTTTTAGCTTATAAATTCAAATAAGCCAAATCTTGGTATTTAGCAATTCAGTAGTGTAAGATAGTTTTTATAAGTTGCTTTTGACTTATTTTAGCATATTGTAACTTCTGTAAACAGTTGGTGGTTTGTTTTGTCCATTTGTCTTATTTAAGTGCTTATTTATAAGCCCTTGGCTTATCAGTTTCAAATTCCTACACATAAGCACTTGTTTTTCTAATTTTCCTAGATTCCAAATATAATTTTAGAGTTTTCTTGAAATTTTCAGATTTTTCTAAGTTGGTTTGCTATTTTTCTGCATTTAAATTAGTTTTTAGCACTTTTTAATTAGCATTTAATCCAAACAATTAAGAAAAGGTTCAAAAAAATAATTTTTCATTTTTCTTAAGTTTAGATAAATATAAAAAGACAAAAAAATATTTTTCTAGATTTTTCTTAGTTAAATTTGTATTTTTAAATAATTTAAGTAGTTTTAAATAGTTTTTAATTCCTAGAAAATAGAAAAAATATTCAGAAAAATACAAAAATAGTTTTGAAAATTATCTTTTGATATTTTAGATTTTTCTAAGTCTTAATTTTATTTTTCTAGCTTTATTTCCTAATTTCTTGTATTTTAGGCTAATATTAAATAGTTAAAATTAGTTTTTAATTAATAATAATTAATTAATTAGTTATAAAAATAATTTTATTTTTCTATAAATTTTCTTTTATCATTAGGTTTGTAAAAATATCATTTTCATATTTTTAGGGTTAATATTGTGTAAGTTTCACTTTTTCTATTGTACGCTACGTAGTTTTTTTAATTAAGTTTTATAAAAACATAAAAACAAAAACATCATTTTAAATATAGTGATAGCGTTTATTTAATAGATTTTATCTTTTTAATCTCCTTTAATTTGCATTTAAGCCGTTGTAATTTGTTGGCTTTTTCTGTAGTTATAATCTATTCAAATCCCTTTTTCGTTCAAATTTCTCGATCACTTTACGTTTGATAATCCATTGCATAGCTCGCTGGGACATAACGACCCGGGGAAACCCTATACTCCTCAGATCTTCATTGCATTCGTGCTTAAGCAGTTTTAAGCTTATTACGGTCTGCCATTCACAAGTGGCAGGCTTGAGTGATTTAGCTTGACTGTTTGGCACGCATCAGTGCGCGGTGAAGAAAGTTCGATGACAGCCTTTGTCTTTTCTGGACATGGTTTTATACCGTCAGGATCTATTAGGTATCCGAGGAACATGTCTTCAGTGGCGCCGAAGGTACATTTTTTGGGGTTTAGCTTCATGTTGATCTCTCGTAGAGTTTTGAACGTTTCCTCAATATCGCGTATTAACTCCTCTTCAGTATGGCTCTTTATGACGAGGTCATCAACATAGACCTCTAGGTTGCGGCCCACCTGTTTTTCGAAAGCATTATCTACTAAGCGCTGATAGGTGGCGCCCGCGTTCTTCAAGCCAAATGGCATTTTTGTGTAACAGTAAACGCCTTGGCTTGTGTGAAAGGCCGTTTTTTCCTCGTCCTCCTTAGCCATCTGTATTTGATGATATCCTTTGTATGCATCGAGGAAACACTTTAATGGATATCCGCACAAAGACTCTATTTTCCAGTCTATCTCTGGTAATGGGTAGCAGTCTTGTGGACATGCTTTGTTAAGGTCGGTGAAGTCCACGCACATCCGCCAGCTACCGTCGCTCTTTTTGACCATTACTGGGTTAGAAAGCCAGTCGTGGTAGTAAACTTCACGCATAATTCCCGCGTCCACCAGTTTGTGCACTTCTGCCAAAATTGCTTGCGCGCGCTCTGGGGCTTGGCCGCACTTCTTCTGGCGTATTGGTGAGTACCCTTGTCGGATTCACAGTTTATGCTCTGTGATTGAGCGTGGTACCCCAGTCATGTGTTTTGGCTCCCATGCAAAAATGTCCAAGTTCTTTTGCAAGAGCGCGCATACAGCTGCTTTCCCGTTGTCCGACAGTGACCCTCCGATGGATATTTCCTGTTCTGGGTATTCTGGGTGAAGCGCAACCTTCAAATTCGGAACTTTGGTTGCGCGCTGTTCTGGGATCAGTGTCGTTTCGCATGTAATCGTGTTACATTCTCTATGTGGTACAGTGGCATTGTAAAGAGTAACAATGCCCCCTTCCACTGGGAATTTAAGCATCCCGTGCGCTGTTGATGGCACTGCGCGCATAGCTGATATCCCAGGTCTCCCTATAATGCCGTTGTATGACGAGGGAGACTTGATCACCATGAATTCCATCCAGGCCGTCGCGGAGTGTTTTTCGTTTCCGATGCTGACTGGTAATCGCATTTGCCCCATAGGCCATATCTTTTCACCCGTAAAACCAGTCAACGCCGTTCTGACCGGACTTAACTGACTGCGTATCTCAGGCCGCAGTCGCTTGAAGCAGTGCTCATACATTTGATGGATGTCGTGACCCCCCGCACTAATCTCAATGGTGAGTGGCTCAACTACTGCGTTGTCCGCAGTTAAGGTGGGGAAAGAGATTTCGCTTCCTCGGGAAAACTCCTGGCTGACCTTCTGTCTAGTGACCCGCTGCCATGATTGTATCATGTAGATGGTGTCGGCCTTTTCCTTGGGTGTCTCCTTCTTGTTTCCACTCTTCTTTCTATCATTTCCTTCCTTAATATTTTTGACCAAATGGTCCAATCTACCTTCTTTAACCATTTTGTCAATGAGCTGGCGCAGTTGGACACATTCGTTAGTTGTGTGGCCCTTCTGTGCGTGGTAGTCACAGTATCCGTTCCCGGTGCGCCGATCCTCTGGAGGGCGCATTTGCGGCGGTCTTGGAAAGTTCGCACCTTCCGTTGCGAGTATCTCCTTTGGGGTCTTGGTCAGCGGGGTGTACCTGTCATTATCCCTCCCGCTCCCTTGGTTGCGATAGCTCCTATTACGGTTACTACCCCGGTCACTGGATTGTTTCCCAGGTTGTTCCTGTGACCGGTAGTTCGAGTAGTTTCTTTTGCTATCCGCCGCGGCGGCTTCTCCCTGGACTAAGGACCGAGAGCGTTTCATGAGCTCATCAAAGGTTTCAGGAATTTTGTCGTTCAGTCGCTTGATGAGTTCTGGATTGTTAATCCCGTTCATGAAACCAGAGATCTTTAACACTTCAGGGCATGCTTTAACTTGCATGCATTCATCTTTGAAGCGTTTCATGAATGCGCTTGTAGATTCTCCCTGGCGCTGCTTTACCCTGGCGAGTTCGACAGGGTTTTTAGCGCACTTCTTTCGCTGAGTAAAGTTTAGGCGAAACGCCTTCCTCAATTCCTCAAAGCCATTGATGCTTCTGCGTGGAAGCTTGCTGAACCAGTTCCGCGCGTTTCCCACTAGTGTGGAGTTGAACATGTGGCACCACACAGGCTGTGGCCAGTTTTCAATTGTAGCGGCTGATTCAAAAATTTTGAGGTGATCATCAGGATCACCTGTTTCGTCATAGGTTTTCACGTTGGCAGGCATGCGCCTTCTTTTACTTTCTGAGAAGTCACTGATGTGTCGAGTAAACGCATCCACCTTTTGACGGCGCCACGGGAGGGATATATCTTCATCCCCCTGGTTGTTATATCTGTTTCTGGACTTCCAGTGTCCAGTTTCGCTATCCCCGTTGTCCGAGGAATTTTCCGAGGACGAATTTTCCTTCCTTCGGCGCTTGCGCCGACTATTCTCAGAGTTTGTACTCGGAGGGCTTTCACTTGGGGAATATCGTCGCCCCAGTCTGTCTTGTATTTTGCGGCTACCCAGTCTGGTATGGACACTGGTGCGCCGTTCATCCTCGTCACTTCCTTCCAGGTACTGTGAGTTGGATGTCTCATTATCCTCAATCCTTTTCCCAATTCTATTAAACACAAGAGGTCGGCGGCCGTCTCTGCCGCGCTTCTCCTTCTGGCGGCGCGGTGGTGAGGTTTCGTATTCCGAGTCAAAACTGAGTCGGGTTTGTAGGCTCCGACCCGACCTTTTTCTAGCCTCCTCTTGCATGAGGGCAGTCAAGGTTTCATAATTTTGGGATACGAAATCCCTTGGTGTTGATTCCGGTGCGACCCCTTCTAGAGCGAGGGTATTCGCTTCTGCCGCTGTGTCCGTATTTTTATCCGGTGCCTCTGGTGCTTTTGTCAAGTCAGTCTCTAGTACTGGTTTGATGGGAGTGGTAAGATCAGTGCGCAGTGGATCCACTGTGCTGGTAGTGGTTGTGGTGGCCTGGGTTGTCCCCGAGCGCGGTTCCACTATAGGGTAGACCAAGTTCAGGCCTGACCCCTTGTTTTTGGCAGTACTGGTTGTCCCAGGAGTCTTCTTGGAAGCTGAGCCGGTGTGCAACTTCTTTCCAGTAAGATCCGCTTGCGATCGCTGATTCCCATGCTTCGTCATTCTAGTCTTAGTTCTTAGTGAATGGTCCCACGGATGGCGCCACTTGTTGATACAAAAGTTGGACGTTCCTTATTTGGGGCTCCGGCTCTCGTACCAATTGCTGATTGTTGCTTGAGACCTGCGCACTAAGAGACAGAAAACACCGTTAGGCTTACCGTGGGATTGTCTCCCACGATTATCCTCCGGCGTGAGAGTAAGTAATCGGTTTAGGGTTAAAGGAGAGTTAGGGTTTGTTAGTCGTCCCTTTAACGAGGGATGGGATTCCCTTTATATACACACGGAATCCTTGTTGGTTCCGTGTTCCTCAACCTTCGGCGTATCCCGCCTAAGTCGGTTGGGAATGATTATCTCCATATTTAGGAGATATCCAATATCTATTCCGTAAATAGATTTGGACTTGGGCTTTCATGAGCCCAAACATCTAATCAGCGTAGCCCAGTTCGTACCGGGCTAAGTTAGTGTTGGACTTTAGTCGGGTTCGTGACCCGGATATAGACTATACGTCATCAATGCACCAAGGCTGTTGACTCATTTCCCATGTGAAGAATAGAACCATCATTCAGTGACTCATAAGTCTTGAACCAGCTTATATCTTTGCACACATGAAAAGTTGCTCTTGAGTCAACCCATCACGCAACATCATCATCCTGCACATAATAAGATTCAGATACATATGTAACATAATAAATCTGAAAAGACTTATTAAACATATTCTAACCTTTCAGTGAGTTGGTAGAACCACCACTCCTTGAACCATTAATGCCTGATCCATTGGCTTTACCACCAACCTTAACACCTTTGCAATCCCTTTTAATGTCACCAGTTTTGCCACATTTCCAACAAGTAGGTGTTGCCTTCTTGTTAGGATCTGCCATTTTGTTATCATGATGTTTATGTTTGCCTTTGTTGTCATTGTAGCTGGTGGAGTTGTTATGCTCCACCATATTGACAATAGATGCACCAGTAGCATTGCTACTCTTTGGCTTGTCATTATACTGCACTCTGAGAGATTCCTCAATGCGCATATGACTACCCAACTCAACAAGAGTTAACTCCTCCTTATTATGTTTCAAGGTATGCTTGAAATCTTTCCAAGAAGGGGGAAGTTTATCAATGAAACAAGAGACTGAAATAGCCTCATTCATGTGCATATTGTGTTGTGTAAACCTTCCAAGTATACCAAGAAGTTTATTGTATTGTTCCATAACTGGTCTTGAATCAGTCATTTTGTAATTTGTGAAATTACTTACAAGGAACTTCTTACTTGATGCATCCTCAGCCATATATTTGGCATCCAAGGAATCCCATAGTTCTTTGGAAGATTTAAAAATCTGATAAATGTCAAAGAGTGAATCAGACATACCATTGAGAATTAAGCCTCTGCAAATGTAGTCATCATTCTCCCATTTGCTCTTCCTCCTTATCTGTTCCGCGGTAACATCATCCCCATCATCAAGAATAGGTGTGGTCAGAACATAGACCACACTCATGCTTGACAGCAAGAAGTGCATCTTCTTCTGCCATCTCCTAAAGTCCACCCCTTCAAACTTTTCCAGCTTGGCAAAGTTTGAAGCCATGTGTTTCATTGCAGCAACCATTGATTATCACAAAATAGTTTACTTTGATTGTTGGTTGGTAAGTGCCCAGTAGGGTAAGATAATCAGTAGCAATGCAAGACCAAATCATGTTACCGGATATCACTTGGAATCGTGTGATCACTTTCCAAAATAAACTATTCGACTCTATGCCTGGGTTACACAAATATCTACTTGGGATAAAACCAAATGTTAGTTATTGAATTAGGCACAAATTAATAACCCTTGCGCATATAAGTGTTTTAGCTTTCTGTTTGTTTCTCCTGGTTTTTCTCTATGTCCTCATGCTGATGATGTCGATCTCTATATATAGTAGAACACTCAACCCTAGTTAATGGACTTTATGAGTGATTAATGGCCAATTAATCACCCATAATAAGCCTCCATTATCATAGGAATAGTGGTTACATGACTAATTAAACGTGGTCATAAAGCAGTCATAACAGCCACTTGAATGGGTCAAAGCTGTTACAAGTTAATCACTACAACACTACCAGTAGGAACTAATACACTAGCAGCAGGAAACATCAATCACTACACTAGCAGTAGTAACCAACACTACCAGTAGGAACCAATACACTAGCAGCAGGAACCATCAGTTACTATACTAGCAGTAGTAACCAACACTAGCAGTACTAACCACTATTGAGTCAGGGTGTTCAGGGACCTTATGGGTGTACACTCCGTACCTTCTAACCCAAAACCAGGTGTGAACTAATCCCACAAGTGCACTAAATTTTCCAACATTCACTACGATCCATTTTGCAAACTTGTTGTCCTACTGCAGACACCACGGAACCAATATTTTCAACGGACGGAACCAAATTTTTGGTTCCGTCTGGTCCGTGTTGTACTGTTGCAGTTGTGACAGTTTGTTTGTCTTTTCCGGCCATTTTGGTTTGACTATTTGGAATCATTACTTCATTAAAACCTAATCCACTTGTATTTCCTGGTACTTTTTGAATTCTTACTATTTCATCGGCACAAGAAGTGTTTTTGTTAAATCTTTTAAATTTAGAGTTATGTTCAATGAGACCTTCTTGTGTGAGTTTTAGCTTTTCTATTTCAAGACTAAGCTCTTGACATGATTTACAACCATCATCATTTGCTTTACCGTTTTCTAGTCGTTTTGCCTTTTCTTTTAACTCATAAACTTCATTTTCTAAAAACTCCTTTTTAGTCTTTAAAAACTTGTTTTTAGTTATGATTTTTAAGCTAAGCTCACACAATTGATTATATTATTTTTGCAAAGTATCATCATCAATAGAAGAGTAAGATGAGTCGGAATGTACCTTGTTTGGTTCATGTGTCATGAGAGCGATCTCATCCTCACTTGATTCTTCGTCATCATCACTATCACTCCAAGAACCGATTACAAAAGCTCGTTGAGTTTCTCTTTTAGGTGGCTTGGGGCAATCTCCTTTTACAAAATCAAGCACTTCCTTTCACCTTTTCCCTTTTTGTCATCTTGGTCTTTCTGGAATGACTTCTTTTCATCTCGGGGTTGCCTTACGAACTTTCCTCTTCTTCTAAATTTTTTTTTGAAATCTCTTACGGCTATGACATACTCCTCGTCTTCACTATTCAAGCAAGATTCTTCATCATCACTAGATTCCGTTCTTGCCTTTAGAGCAACGGATTTAACTTTCTCTCTTTTTCCTTTGATGATCTCCAAATCTTTCTCCATCACCATTTCGTGTACTTTGAGATTTCCAATTAGCTCGTCAAGTGACATCATTGAGAGATCTTTTTATTCCTCAATAGCCGTCACTTTTGCTCTCCACTTCGGATGGAGTGCTCTAAGAAATTTCCTGACAAAGTTCTTACTACGAAAAGATTCATCAAGTGCTTTAAGAGAAGTAACAATAGTATTAAAGAGAGCAAATCCACAATCAATGGTTTCATCTTCAGGGATAACAAATTGTTCATATTGTTGAACAAGAAGATCAATTTTGTTATCCTTGACTTGTGAATTCCCTTGATGTGTAATAATTAAAGATTCTCAAGTATCTTTGGCGGTTTCACACATAAAAATTCTTTCATATTCTTTTCTAGGCAAAGCATTATAAAGCATCATTTTAGCTTTATAATTTTTAGCTATTAATTTCTTTTTTTCATCAATTGAAATATCTTTTGTTGTAGAATTAAAATCACCTTTAATAATAACAAACCAAAGATCTATATCTTTTGTTTTTACATATGTTTCAAAACAGTTTTTTCAATAGATAAATCCATTGGTTTCAAAGAGTGGTGGTTTTTGCATAGATTGCCCTTCTTTAAAGTTTTCGGAATCCATGGATCGGTTCAATTTTTATAAATTACAATATATTTTAGAAATTCTTGAGCAACGAGGCTCTGGTACCAATTGTGGAAAACTAGAAGGGGGGTTGAATAGTTTCTATTTAAAATCTTTGTTTTGAAACTTTATTGCAAGAACAATTGATATTGATCAAAGATATGTTAGTGAAGAATAAACAATATGCAAGCAATATATAATGAGTAAATAAGGAAAGAAACAATTAAACCACGACAAGTTGTTTATAGTGGTTCGGTCTACAAGGATTCTTTTTCCTTTCCCTACTCCACTCCCCAAGTATCCAACTCGAGACATATCTTCACTAATCAACAAGCTCCCTTAACCGGCGAAGAAAACCTTTACACGCTGCTTACACAATATTTCCGACACAAAGCTAGATGTCAAGTTCTTTTACAAGGGTACAACCACTCCCACACACTATGTATTTTGAGGACTAAAATACTAACCACTCACACTCAGAGGTTTAAGATGGTTTGGTACAATAATGATGTATGAACAATACTAGATCATACAACAACAAAACAAACAAGCCTTCCAACTATTTGTTGAAGCATGTTTATGCCTTGATCTTCTTTGCTACAAAAGATTATCACTATAATGAAATAAAACTGAGTTAGAAGTAATAGAAAGAGAGAATGTATGTTTTTATTCTAAGAAGGTATGAGAAAAAAACTAGGGTTGGCTTGCTATTTATAGGCCAAATAAACAGCAGTGGCCACGGACCACGAAACCAAAAAAGGGTTCCGCCCTTGTTATTTTTTGGTTCCGTTGGTGTGACAGTAAGATTACAAAGATCTTTCCAAGATCACCCAAATCTAACCAAGATCATGTAAGATATGTAGAGTCCAAATATAAACAAAATCTTCTATGAAATCTTCTAAAGATTTCTAATGTGATGCAAGCCATGATGTAATATGTTGTTTTCTATTTTTAGAATTAATATGTTAAAAGTAAATACATATCTAATGTTGTGTTTTAGAAACTAAACATACTTGTTCTAAAAATGTTGATGCACATTATGGTTTAGAAAGATATCAAAGTTAATTGATACATAACTAATCAAAATGTAAATGCTTAAGTGATGGAGACTTTCTTTAAGGAAAGCTTGTTTTAATATCTATTAATCTTGACAAGCTTTATACTTTACAAAAATAAAATTTACTTTTGTCGTTAACAAAACTATGTAAAAATCATAAAATATAATTAACGTTTAATGACGATATTTGTATTAACAAAACAAATAAACATATATCCACATGATTACTGCAGATAAACAAGCAGGCACACATATACCCATTATAATCTAAACATGGACCCATAGAATGCATATATTAACCAAAAGAATGTGCACATGCAGGCACATAAGTGCTTACAAAAGGTAGTGCTTCACAACCCTCTATGGGTCATACCTAACAGGTTCATTACATTTACATATCCTAGATAGTCATTGTTTTACAACACCTACAGGCAGCCATTTAAGACTTTACAAAAGAGCCAACATTTGACAGCAGATAACAAGCATTTACTAAGTATCTTGAACAGATTCTACAAATTAAATGGGTTATCTGGAGATTTTCCAGTACCATAAGGTGGAAATGTGAACTTCATTCTTTTTTCAATCCTCTCTGACTTCCTTGGTCTTGGCCTAGTACCAGCTCTTGAAGGAAACTAGAAAATATTGCTTGAAAATATGACAACTATTGAATCATTCACGGAAAGTATGATAGTGTTTGTTAGTTTAGGGTTTTTTATCAATTTTTTTAGTTAATTACATGAATGATCAATCTTATAATATAGAACTAAATAAGTCGGTTATGGATTGAAAACTCGGGCTACTGGTGTATGTGTGTTGATGGTTCTATTTTGACCAATTCCATATGACTTTTCATTCTATTTTTCTATATTGCCTTCTATTAATCATAGAAATCTTCATTTAAATACATTAATTTGTTTTTAGTTATCCTTCATTATTTAATTATGAGTTTGATTCCATATTTACATTATCTCTAGCATTTATTGCATTAAAATTACCCGATATTATATCACTACCTCCTTAAAGATGATTTTGTACCCAAAATCAACGAAAAATAAGTCTTTTTTACTTTTATGGATTATTATGATATAGTCACATTAATAAAATGGATTTCATTCTTGATATAACATTGGTCTTAGTATAATTACTAGACGAGTATCATTGCTTAACAATGGAATTTTATAGCGACATATAATTATAGTGATATTTTGGTTACACAAAACAGTTAACTAAAATATCATTTGTGTAACAAAGAATATCACTATAACTATCTTCCGCTATAAATTCCCGTTGGTATACGCATGTACTCGTCTAGTATTTCTTATCTGAACGTTAGATATGCTTACGGATTCACTAATAGAATAGGGATTTTTAGCGATGACGTATGTCGTCGGTAAAAGTGCCATATACCATCGCTAAAAATCTTTACATCAACAAATCCTTTCTAAATGGTGTGTCGTTAAAGATTTTTAGCGATGACTCAGACACTTTTACCGAAGACACCTTTAGAGACGAAAAGTCCAACACTATTAGCGTCGGCTCCATCTCTAAAGGTTTCTTTGAACAAAAAATAATAAGGAAAGCATTATTGCTTTTAGCGATAACAAATATCGTCGCTAAAACTCCCAAAGAGTTATATTTAAAAAGGATCAATCAGATATATACCCATTAAAAATTGTTTGTATATTTTCTCAAAACATGCTTAACATCTGTAAGACCGTAAAAACATATAATTTATGTGGTTTTGGGAGGTAATTTATGTGGTTTTGGGAGGTATAGGTTGGTGGAAGAAGATGAAGAGATTCATCTTCTAGAGAGAGAAAGTAGTAAGAGGGAGGAGAAACAAAGATAACTTGATTGATAAAACACACAATACAAATGACCTAATGATTAACCTCACCCCTCATGGAGAGTCATGAGGGGTATTTATAGACTCTACACATTACAACTTTGCCACTTAAACGATACTAGTCTCTAGGGGCAAAGTATACTACGAATCTAGTCTAATTCACGTAAGCGACGTTATCTTTATAAAAAAGGGAGGCTAACAACATCATTGTACACTATTCAGTAAAAACTTGTATTTTGAGGAAATATTCAACACAAGTTTCATTGGGTATACTAGAAGGGTACCCGCCGCCGCAAATGTTTTTCATTTTAAACATTCTTTATTTAGTATTTCCAAATACTTTATAACGTGATAGATATATGTTTTTCGAAAGTAAAACTTCTACATTATTAATAGTGTAAATAGTTACCACTTTTATTTTTCAAATTTTAGCATTAAATTGGTGGTTATAAGTTTAGTGATCTTTTTTTATAAACAATTCTATTAAAATATATCATTATTGGAGAGTTACTATATTGTTTAAATGAGACTTAAACTTTTAAATTTTTTATTAATTTTCTAATTTTTTATTTATATTAATGTTTTTTTGTGACTTTAATTCTTTTTATAAAAAGTCTCAAATGCTTTATAATGTAGTATAAATATAGATATGCAATCTCTTATTTAGAAAAGAGAAATTATACGCTCACAAAAAGATTTCCACAAAATAATGCACAAAATGAGATGGCATGAAGTGATTGGTTTAAGAGAGAATTTCTTAAACGAACTCTTTCTACTGTTACTTTACAGATATAAACCTCGCCTATAGATTTTTCTAAAATAAACTTTTCAATATTATACGTTAGATTCGTAGCATAATAGTTTTTAAACCGTACACGTGTATAAGGAATTCCTGGGCGTGGGCGTGGGCCTGGGCGAGAGACTAGCCAGTAACATGTTTAGGCGTGGCATGGGCGTGGGAGAGGCGAGGGTCTGGGCGAGATTGCTCTGCCAGGCGTGGGCCTGGGCGTAGAGGAAAGGTGAGCTAGGCGTGTGGAGGAAAGGAGAGGCGAGGGCCTGGGCATGTGAAGGTGAGCTAGGCGTGGGCCATTTTTGGCTTGCACGTTGACGGAAGAAGACGATATGTAGTATGCAATAAATTCCACCAGCCTCAGGGCCGTAACCACTTGGGCCAATCTTTCTCGGTTGCTTTCCTTGTGTTTATGAGTAGTTGTTGAAACATTTTTTTTGCAGGTTGCCATGGTGGCTGGTAAAATATTACAACGAAAGTTTACTGGGTAGCCTTAGAAACCTTGTGGTTTGGCTTGTAAGTTTTGGAAGACAAAGTTGGAAGTGAGTTGCAAGTTGTGTATAGTACCATGATTTTGTAAGTGGTCTGCAATAATATTGCATGCTAAATGAACTGATCCTACTTATGTTACAATATTTGTTTTCCATGCAACTTAGTAGGGCACGTGTGTTTAATATGGCACGTTGCATGGATAATTTTGATCCTTGCATGATTACGTGTGAAGAGAAAATGATAACACGTTTATAGATATCTCACATGGAAAGCTTATCATGTGAGTATTCAAGATTTGTTACATTTATCCGTATATTGGTCCATTTTATGTGACAAATCGATCCAAGAAGTATCATAATTTAAATTATCAGTTTAAATTTTTAATCATATTTAGTAGACGCTTTTTTATTTATTTTTTTTTTAATTTTTTTTTATCGTTTTTATGTATTGTAATTTTTTTTATGTTTAATTAAATGTGTTTGTTTTTAAATAAAATAAAATGAAAAAAGGTGAGACCCAATAACATGTTAGTGGTGTGTTATGAGGGAGAGGTGTTTGAGTTATTGGTGTGTTATTTGAAGGTGTATGATGTGACGCTGAGGTGACATACCAATAATGTGTTATTGGTATCTTGCATACCTTGTGCTATTACGTGTATAAGTTATGCATGATTCATATTTCACAGTGGCTTTGAAGCATGCATTTGCCATTTTTGGTCGTGTTTTGCTAAAAGAAATCAAGGACAATGGTAAGTGACAAGTTTGCAACTAGTTTGGTATATATTATGATTGTGACATCTCATATGTTTATAAAGTGTGGTATGTAGGGTAATGGAACGTGACATATTTCGGTCATTCTCGTAAACTATAAGAAAAATGTTCAGTTTAGTAATATGAGTATGTATACGGTTCACTTTGGTAATTTGCTTTTGGTTTAATGAGAGAGGAGACAAAAGTTATAGAAAAATACATCAATCACTTGTGTGTTTGTTAAAAGTAGCTGTGAGCAGTAGCAGTGAGTTGTGGGCAGTAGTCACAGTTCACCGTTCACTGTTTCTTAAAAAAGCATTAGAAAAATGAGCATTTCTAAAAAGTAGCACTTTTGCTAAACAAATACTAAAATTCAAAAAGCTTGTTGGTCACCGCTCATCGCCTCAAAAAACTTTAAAAAAATCTACGCGCCAAACATAGCAAAGTCAATAAAACGTTTATTTTGTGTCGCTAATAGTACTGATTTAATAAAAACTGAAACAATCCGATAGATTTTACGAACATTTGTGTAGTTTTTTTTTTTTTTTTTTTTTTTTTTTT
>BPTQ01000005.1:223956582-224001895 GCA_019973895.1 Chrysanthemum seticuspe
CAACTAAGATAAGTATCAACCAATCAATATTCAATAATTAAGTTTCATATTCCCTAAGCAAACACACAAATAAATTAGCCGGACATGGAGAACATGCAAGCATACACACAAATAATCAAAGACATAATTAAATTAATGAAGTAAATACTTATCTTGATGTATAATAGGGTTTAGAACCCTAAAATACTGCACAAGAAAGCCTTGGTTCGGTTTTAGGTTTTTACTCCAAAAGACTACACATAAAACTGAAAAATTCGGATTCTATATATAAGATTACATCTGCGACGGCGTCACCTTATGTTTCGTGACGCCGTCGTGTCGCCGTCATTAGGGTTTCGTCTTGGCCACGTAAACCTTTCGACGGCGTCACCTTATGACTGTGACGCCGTCCCCTTCAGCTCTGACGCCGTCTTGGCTGCATCTAGGCCGTCTGAGTAACGACGGCCTACTCCTTTAGAACCTGACGTCGTCCCTTGAAAACATGCAATTTTTCTTCTGAGCCGTCGCAAAATTCCTTCCCGACGGCGTCGCGGATATGCAGTGACGCCGTCGCCTTATGTTTCAGCAGCTTTGAGTGTCTCGATTCTGACTTTGGCCATTTTCTTCGTATATTCGCGCCTTTTCGTCCAAATAAGCATCATTCCAGCATTTTGCCTTCAAGAGACCTAAAAAGTGAAAAGGAACGATATTAAGCAATAACGGATACAAAAGTGATCGAATAAGGGCTTAAATGACCCCTCAAAAAGGTACCTTTTAAAACCTTATCATGAGCATTGGAGGTCTATCAAGTGATCCAGCTTCATGAATTGATTGTTGGCTGCTTAAAGCTTCACACATCTTTGCAAACCAAGTGGGTTCCTTCATAGTGTTCCTTGATGGATGTTGATTGAAATCAGTTGTGTAGGTTTGAACTTGAAGGCTTGGTGGTGGTTGAACCATTTGTGGTTGTGGAATTGCACCAAGTTGTGGAGTATGTTGCTGATTAAATTGTTGTTGATAAATAGCTTGTTGTTGATTCCATTGTTGATGTTGTGGAGTTAATTGTTGATGTTGTTGATGATTATAAGTGTGAGGGAAATAGTTAGAGTATGGTGGTTGAGACATGATGATAAACTTGTGTGGTAAAAATGGATCTTTGTAGTCGAATGAACCTTTGTTGATGAAGTGTCCTTAGGCGTAGAAAAGACAAGAAATCAAGTAGTACTTAAGCGTAAAAACACCAAAAGTTACGCGTAACAATGAGGAGTTACGCGTAGGATTTAGCTTACGCGTAAGTAGGATAAAAGCACTAAATTTATGCGTAGACAAAAGTTAGGCGTAGAAAGTTAGGCGTAGGATTACCTTATACGTAGACCTAAGTTTACGCGTAAAGTGAATCTTATGCGTAGGATTTCTACGCGTAAGCTTATGCTTATGCGTAATTTTAGGGTTTTTGCCCAAATGATCTTTTACACTTCACAGTGCAAAAGATATCCAAAGTCTACGTATTCAGACTTATCCAAGTAAGAAAACACGGAATAAACCAGAAAATTGAAGATCAAACCAAGGAAAATCTTACGCGTAATTTTAGGGTTTTGATACGCGTAGGATTACTCGTAATTTTGATTTTGCCCAAAGTTGTTTCTAAACCAGTTTTTGTGTGATGAAATAGCTTCAATAACACCAAAATAACACAAAAGTGTGAAACTTGATGATCCAAAGCACTCAAAACAGTTATGCGTAGAAATACACACATGAATAGAAACTAGTTCAAAAACAATGATCCACGCATAAAGTTTGAAACGTTTTGCCAAAAACAAGTATTTTAACACCTTAAAACGTTGAAAGTACAAGAATCTTGGATTAAAAAATGCAAAAAACAAGTTTTTAAAAGAGCGAAAGTATGCGTTAACCTTACGCGTAAGACCCAAAACCAAAAACTTCAAAAACAAATGAGTACACCCAACTATTTGGCGATTGATACCACTGTTAGGTCACTAGTTTTACAAGCACAAGTTATAGAGAAAGAGATAAAGGCGGATGAACAAGCTAAACACACACACACGCATAAACAATAATACGGTTAAGGGAAAGAGTGAGTGAAAGAGAATAACTTGAACAACCAACCCTCAAATGAGGGTTTACAAGAGTATTTATAGGAGGGAAGCTAGGGCAACACTCCTAGTTCCCATCCTTTCTTATGTGGGCTTAGGCCTAAGCTTATGGGCCTTCTACATAAGCTTGACCTTAAACAAACATAAAGGCCATAATAAAGCTACCTATTACATATGAAATATAAATACTTGAAATACTGTTTAGGAGTGATTCCAACAGTTTTCAAAACAAAGCGCTTATCTTTACTCCGAAAATTTGGTTTATTTTCAAAAGAAAATATCGGTTATCCTTTAAAGTTTTTCAAGAGAGTAAATAGTTTATAAGGAAATTGCAGTAAAGTTTATGAAAAGGTTTGTAAAACTACTTTATTAAGTAAGAAGAAAATACTTTTATTATAATCAATCGTAGTTTGTGGTTTGGTATTGAGGCAACAATTTGGTAATGTGATTTTTAAAACAGCTCATAAAGTAATAGAAGACGGTTTGTCAATGGTAGTGAAATATTTTGGTAAGAAACAATTCAGGTTATAAAATAACTCGTGAAATGATTTGTAAAATAACGTATATGGAAATAATTTATTGTTGTCAAAGAGTTGAAGATTTCGTAGTTCAATTAATATCAAGGTGGTTTATGGGGTGATAATAAAATAGTCGGTAAAGTAAAGGCGAATAGTTTGTGAGGTAAGAGTACCAAGTTTTATGGTTTTAAATCAGACAGTGGCTAAAACAGCTCACTAAAAGGGTAAAATAGCTTATAAGACCGTAATATAACTTGCAGGAAAAATTTGTAATATAGTTTATAACTTGCTATTGCAATTGTTTGTTGTTTCATAAAGTAGTAGTAAATTAATCGGTTTATCACACTATGAGAAAATAGTTTGCAAAACATTAGTAAGGTCATTGTTTATAAAGTATTAGTAAAGTCGTAGATTTTTGGTTTAATGGCACGATAGTAAGACTTTTGGGAGAAATGACCGTGAAATGGTCGGTAAAATATTTGAAAGCAGTTTGCGTTAGATAATGACGAAGTTTACTCTTTCATAAGAGGGTAGTAGGATAGACAGTTGGTGTTTCAAAAAGGGATGAGTGGAAGATCAGGGATTCGTTCTCAGAAAAAAAAATGGCTTGAGTTGCCAGCTAACTCTTGGTATGTTTTTAGATCTTTTAGTTGTTCGTTTATTATTTATGTTTAGCGAGGGGTTCCCTTTGTAGATGTCAAGGTGTGTTGTGCCTAGAACGGCTAGAGATGTAATCCGGTTCATCAAGTGGGTACGAGTTTTGGGGTAGAAGTGACGCTGTTACCGCAGTAGATGACGAGATGACCTTGATCTCAAAGTCTAAGATAATGATAATAGGATGGGATGATTAGACATGGGTTGCAATGACTCAACAATAGAGGTTTAATGATCCAGTAATGAAGACGATAAGTCGATGGGATGGGAGACAGAAGACATGGTATCGTAACGACCCAAAAATATAATCTAAACATAGAGTAATGTCGTGCGGTAATGAAAATTTTAGTTAGTCGCGCATAATCTACTAAGAGAATCTAAATGGTAAATATAATCATTAACTCGCATCATGCAATGTTTTTGCTGGTTATGTATTATCTGCTCAGCAAATCTCATACATAACGTAGGCACAAAGGGCGCGAAGTGGTAGTGTGCATTATCTGCCGGGCAAATCTCCATGCACATTGCTAGTAAGATGTAGACGCGGAGGCGTAAGGTAGTGGTGTAAAATAGTCAGTTTAGAGAGTGTAGTAATGAGAAAGGCGTTCCACTTAGAAGAAAAGTATCGTAGTGAGAAAATGTTGTGACGTCAGTGTGTGTAGGAGTAACCCTTTGTAACTCTTATGATGAACACACATGAAGATTTTACCATTTTTAGAAGTCAATCAGGATGTCAAGTGGACATAACACTATTATAACTACTTTCAGTATTGCAATATTCACCTTTGAGTCGGACATAGGTGAGCAGGCTATGTCCCACTGTCCCTGGCTGAATATAGGTGATCAGGCTATATTCACCCGAGGTTCAATGAATCTTGCAATGCTTAGCTTAGTTATGCTAGTAACATGTCCAAATGCCTTTAAAGTTTGTTATGAAAGGTTGAACAATTATTTCATTTATATGGGGGAGAAGGCATAGCGCAGTATTATATAATCATACATATCAGTAAGGCAATCATGGCTAATAGTGAGACTAAGTTCTCAGTAATAAAACACATATCTTATCAAAGATGACTTCAACGAGTCATAAGTGAGGCAATCAGCTTGGCAGGCAGGCATGTGGCGGTCATAGGATTAAGTTTTGTAAAAGTGGTTATAGTCTAGGTTTTGAAAATTTCCTAGTTCTCTATAACCTGGCTCTGATACCAATCTGTAACACCCCCAAAAATGGTTTGCAGCGGAAGAAAAGGTTTTTGGGATGCTACTCAATTGGATCATAACACAAAGTGAAAAATAAAGATTTTTCTTAAAAGATTTCATTTATTGAAGTAAAACAGAGTTTGCAAAGGTTGATTTGTTGCGGATAATGGCCCATTAATAAAATGTGGTCCCCATTTGTAAATCAGAGTCATCTATGACCATGCCATGCCAATGCCCAAGCACCTCCAGAGTTAGCTATCGCCTTTTCATCCTGAAAATACATGCTAAAAAGTCAACACAATGGTTGATTGAATTCATAGGTTTAGTAAATAAGCAGTTGATCACAAGATTTTCAAGTTTAAGATAAGCCATGGGCTACGTTGTTATACGCCCATAAAAGATAGTTGATATTATTGCACTAAGCTCATGACACCAAACTAACTGCATACACCTAAATTCTGGTGTAAGTAAATAAAATTTGCCCCTCTGAGATGTAATAGCCAATTATATAGAGATACCAAATATAGTGCGCCCCGGTTATTTCCGATAACCGAGTCGGGGTCGTCAGTTCCCATAGTACTATCCACGATATTTGCGTTCACTCGCAAGTGATTAATGGTTCATGATGTAGGGGACTTTTGGCTGGCAACTTAGGCAGAGTCATAATATCAAGAGTACAGCAAACAATTTTTCAAGCAATTGTGATCATAAAAGCAGTAGTAGCATGTATTCTCCCCCAAGGAGTTTATAAAACAGTTAAAAGAGTAAAAGTGGGGCTATGAACTCACCTTGATGAAAATGAACACGCACAAATAGATCAAGCACAATGTAGCGGAGGTTCCAACTCAAAACCTAAAATGATGAGATGGCGAGTCTCAGTAAATGAGCATTTTGGTTCGCGACCAAAATAATAGAGCATTGAATATTCTTATTCAATAGATCATTGGATTGTCCAATCCAATAGTGTGCGTGCGTGCTTAATGTTTTAAATTAATTTACGTGCTACATTGTCTTAATTAGTGATCGTTACTTACGCATAAGTGAAATGTTCCCCCATTGTGATCTTAATAAATTTGTTGGGTATTTTAACGTATTTAGATTCCCCGTGTGTTTTATCAAAATAAGTATATATATTTACATATACCTAATTATTTTCTAATAAATATATATTTACATATATATTTATACATGGAATAAGTTTATCATTATTCGAAAATATTACGCTCATGTGATCAATATACTCATTTTTACGTGGCTATGATGTAATCATAAGTTTTGCTAAACTTTTCCCAAATTTACACTTTTTACCCTCGATTTAAAAAAAGTACGAGTTTAGCCCCTAAACTTTTAGAAAATGACACTTTGTACCGATAATTATCTTATGCTTAAAGATTCCAGATTTTGTCGCTTTTAGTCCCTCGAAAATCTGTTTTCGCAAAATACTTTTAAAACTTAACTTTTGTTACACTTTTAATATTTACTTTAGTATTAAGTTTAATTGAAGTGGAGGGGTATGTTTTGCCAAGCTGTGATAGTTACAAATTAAAAAGGGAAGGAAAAAGTGCCAACAGTGGGTTTCGAACTAGGGATCCGTCGCCCAAAGTACACGCTCTAAACCAACTGAGCTAGTGCTCGTTTTATGTTTTAATCCTACGTAACATGCTATATATAACGTGAGGTTTCTGTGTTATTATTTTTTTTATACATGCCACTGATGTCGTGAACATGCATGGGTTTTATCTTTGTGTCCATATCTTCTTCTTCTCAAGCTAGACATGTATATTAGTCCTACTGTGCCATGGTTTCAAGAGAACAAGTTTTACTTAAACAAAACGTGACTTATAATCAAACGAACATGGCACGAGAGTTCTATTTCAAGTTATGTTCCTACGTTACCTAGTTAAGAGTTTTTAACGAAGTTTCGAAATGTTTTTCATTTTAACGAGTCTTACATGAAATGAGCTAAGTACGGTATGTGATCTACAATTATCATTATAAGTCGACATAGGTTGATGTACTTACAAAGATGGGAGTGGTGTGGGAACTCGGACGAGAAGTACTGAGACACCAAGATAACTAAACCGAATGCAACCCAAGCCTTTACCACAAATAACCAAACAAATTCCCTAGTTTGCTAACAACCCGAATGCTTCTCCTCCCTTCTTCTTACTCGACAGGAACCAAGGAAACAAAATGTGAAGTGTTGGTGTTTGAGGTGTGATGAAAGTGCTTAAGGGTGGTGGCTTATATAGCCAAGACAAGTATGGCCTTTAAAATTTTTAATCTCCTAGCTCTCCTAGTCCTATTTTTATTAGCTACATGTACATTGAACTTGGGCATGTTTGAGGAATGTTTCCATGCGTGTGGAGTGTGGGAGCAAGACTTCATGGTCTTGGTTGGTTTAGTCATGTCATGAAGACACGAGACCCATTGGTTATAGAAGTAAAAAGGGTGGTCAAAGAACACTTAGGTAGTATTTTATTGGTTAGGGTGGCTTTGTCTCCTTGTTCACTCTCATACGCAACTTAGGGGACAAAAGAGAAACTGTGTTTTGTCTAGTTGAGTTAAATAGTTGCTTGACCTAGTTGGTTAGTCATAGCAAGGAAATATACTTAGTTGTTAGTTGGTTTTTGCATGCTTCTCATGTTGTTGTTGGTCACGTTGACGTACAGAAGGCAAAAGGAAGAAACATAAAACATATTTCACTTACTACTAACACATATTGGAAAGAAATGGGCATATGGGCTTGTGATACAACCGACAAGGCCCAAAAATAAAATATGTAGGGTGTTGGGCTAGGTAGCTAACGAGGCCCAAGGAGCAAACAAAAATGAGTTGGGCTCGGATCAAATAGAGGCCCAAAGAAATCATGGGTGGGTGTTTTAGGCCCGGCCCAAGTTAATTATTATTTATATTCATTTATTAAATATATTTTTATTTTTTATAAAATTTATATATATATATATATATATATATATATATATATATATATATATATATATATATATATAATTATATTAAGTATTAAAAAATATTGGGATCGTGGGGAACTTTGTTTAGATCTCAACGGTGTATTTTTGAACGCTCAGGTTGCGTTGATCATGCACATGCCAAATGATATGCCAAAGTGATGCTTAGAAAATTTCATGACGAAATAGATCGTGTTTAATTTCTGATTAAAGCGTTAAGTACATTGAAATTTTCAGGGAGCTTACAGTACCTACCCCTTATGGGAACCTCGTCCTCGAGGTTAAGTTTGTGCTAGTCGCTTATGTAATTAAGTAAGAATTTAAAACTTACTAAACTTGTTTGAAAATGTGGCGTGGGCAAATTTGTTCGAATACGTGTTTATTTAAAAGCTATGTCAACATTTCAAGAAATTCAATCTCTTTGTTTGTGTTAGGTAGTTAGGTAAAAGTTTTGTGACCTCGAAAAGGATTATAATTTTAGTGGGATAGACGTTTACACTTGATATAAGTATGACAATTTTTGTAAAAGTTGACGTTTTGATATTTCTCAGCGTGGGAAAGTTCGATAAAGTTTGACCAGAAAATTCTAACTCATAACTATAAATGTTTTTAGAAAAAATGCTACCACAAGTTTTATCGTTGATAAAGATGCAATCTAAAGGAAAAGAAAAAAATATCCTCGAAGGTGAAAATGTCATAGCGGAAGATGTGGTTGGGTACGTACGTTTCAATAAGTTTTAAACGTTTTTGGGCAGGATTCAGTTGTTGGTTATGCTTCTCGAATTTGAAGAATACAAAGTCTTTAAAATTTAAAGGGAGAACTTGATGTATGTAAATAAAGTTGCTAAATTTCAGCTTTTGTGATGAAAACTTGTTAAATAAGGTCTTAGGCGACAACATAGAATCTGTTCCAAGTTGGAGGTTTTTATGTAATTCAAAAGTTGTTTCTCAAAATAATTTCAAATACCTTAGCTTTTGTAGATGATGAATTAGTTTTGCTTCTTAGCATTTCTCATTATTGTTTTCAAAACAAAGCGCTTATCTTTACTCCGAAAATTTGGTTTATTTTCAAAAGAAAATATCGGTTATCCTTTAAAGTTTTTCAAGAGAGTAAATAGTTTATAAGGAAATTGCAGTAAAGTTTATGAAAAGGTTTGTAAAACTACTTTATTGAGTAAGAAGAAAATACTTTTATTATAATCAATCGTAGTTTGTGGTTTGGTAATGAGGCAACAATTTGGTAATGTGATTTTTAAAACAGCTCATAAAGTAATAGAAGACGGTTTGTCAATGGTAGTGAAATATTTTGGTAAGAAACAATTCAGGTTATAAAATAACTCGTGAAATGATTTGTAAAATAACTTATATGGAAATAATTTATTGTTGTCAAAGAGTTGAAGATTTCGTAGTTCAATTAATATCAAGGTGGTTTATGGGGTGATAATAAAATAGTCGGTAAAGTAAAGGCGAATAGTTTGTGAGGTAAGAGTACCAAGTTTTATGGTTTTAAATCAGACAGTGGCTAAAACAGCTCACTAAAAGGGTAAAATAGCTTATAAGACCGTAATATAACTTGCAGGAAAAATTTGTAATATAGTTTATAACTTGCTATTGCAATTGTTTGTTGTTTCATAAAGTAGTAGTAAATTAATCGGTTTATCACACTATGAGAAAATAGTTTGCAAAGCATTAGTAAGGTCATTGTTTATAAAGTATTAGTAAAGTCGTAGATTTTTGGTTTAATGGCACAATAGTAAGACTTTTTGGAGAAATGACCGTGAAATGGTCGGTAAAATATTTGAAAGCAGTTTGCGTTAGATAATGACGAAGTTTACTCTTTCATAAGAGGGTAGTAGGATAGACAGTTGGTGTTTCAAAAAGGGATGAGTGGAAGATCAGGGATTCGTTCTCAGAAAAAAAAATGGCTTGAGCTGCCAGCTAACTCTTGGTATGTTTTTAGATCTTTTAGTTGTTCGTTTATTATTTATGTTTAGCGAGGGGTTCCCTTTGTAGATGTCGAGGTGTGTTGTGCCTAGAACGGCTAGAGATGTAATCCGGTTCATCAAGTGGGTACGAGTTTTGGGGTAGAAGTGACGCTGTTACCGCAGTAGATGACGAGATGACCTTGATCTCAAAGTCTAAGATAATGATAATAGGATGGGATGATTAGACATGGGTTGCAATGACTCAACAATAGAGGTTTAATGATCCAGTAATGAAGACGATAAGTCGATGGGATGCGAGACAGAAGACATGGTATCGTAACGACCCAAAAATATAATCTAAACATAGAGTAATGTCGTGCGGTAATGAAAATTTTAGTTAGTCGCGCATAATCTACTAAGAGAATCTAAATGGTAAATATAATCATTAACTCGCATCATGCAATGTTTTTGCTGGTTATGTATTATCTGCTCAGCAAATCTCATACATAACGTAGGCACAGAGGGCGCGAAGTGGTAGTGTGCATTATCTGCCGGGCAAATCTCCATGCACGTTGCTAATAAGATGTAGACGCGGAGGCGTAAGGTAGTGGTGTAAAATAGTCAGTTTAGAGAGTGTAGTAATGAGAAAGGCGTTCCACTTAGAAGAAAAGTATCGTAGTGAGAAAATGTTGTGACGTCAGTGTGTGTAGGAGTAACCCTTTGTAACTCTTATGATGAACACACATGAAGATTTTACCATTTTTAGAAGTCAATCAGGATGTCAAGTGGACATAACACTATTATAACTACTTTCAGTATTGCAACATTCACCTTTGAGTCGGACATAGGTGAGCAGGCTATGTCCCACTGTCCCTGGCTGAATATAGGTGATCAGGCTATATTCACCCGAGGTTCAATGAATCTTGCAATGCTTAGCTTAGTTATACTAGTAACATGTCCAAATGCCTTTAAAGTTTGTTATGAAAGGTTGAACAATTATTTCATTTATATGGGGGAGAAGGCATAGCGCAGTATTATATAATCATACATATCAGTAAGGCAATCATGGCTAATAGTGAGACTAAGTTCTCAGTAATAAAACACATATCTTATCAAAGATGACTTCAACGAGTCATAAGTGAGGCAATCAGCTTGGCAGGCAGGCATGTGGCGGTCATAGGATTAAGTTTTGTAAAAGTGGTTATAGTCTAGGTTTTGAAAATTTCCTAGTTCTCTATAACCTGGCTCTGATACCAATCTGTAACACCCCCAAAAATGGTTTGCAGCGGAAGAAAAGGTTTTTGGGATGCTACTCAATTGGATCATAACACAAAGTGAAAAATAAAGATTTTTCTTAAAAGATTTCATTTATTGAAGTAAAACAGAGTTTGCAAAGGTTGATTTGTTGCGGAAAATGGCCCATTAATAAAATGTGGTCCCCATTTGTAAATCAGAGTCATCTATGACCATGCCATGCCAATGCCCAAGCACCTCCAGAGTTAGCTATCGCCTTTTCATCCTGAAAATACATGCTAAAAAGTCAACACAATGGTTGAGTGAATTAATAGGTTTAGTAAATAAGCAGTTGATCACAAGATTTTCAAGTTTAAGATAAGCCATGGGCTACGTCGTTATACGCCCATAAAAGATAGTTGATAATATTGCACTAAGCTCATGACACCAAACTAACTGCATACACCTAAATTCTGGTGTAAGTAAATAAAATTTGCCCCTCTGAGATGTAATAGCCAATTACATAGAGATACAAAATATAGTGCGCCCCGGTTATTTCCGATAACCGAGTCGGGGTCGTCAGTTCCCATAGTACTATCCACGATATTTGCGTTCACTCGCAAGTGATTAATGGTTCATGATGTAGGGGACTTTTGGCTGGCAACTTAGGCAGAGTCATAATATCAAGAGTACAGCTAACAGTTTTTCAAGCAATTGTGATCATAAAAGCAGTAGTAGCATGTATTCTCCCCCAAGGAGTTTATAAAACAGTTAAAAGAGTAAAAGTGGGGCTATGAACTCACCTTGATGAAAATGAACACGCACAAATAGATCAAGCACAATGTAGCGGAGGTTCCAACTCGAAACCTAAAATGATGAGATGGCGAGTCTCAGTAAATGAGCATTTTGGTTCGCGACCAAAATAATAGAGCATTGAATATTCTTATTCAATAGATCATTGGATTGTCCAATCCAATAGTGTGCGTGCGTGCTTAATGTTTTAAATTAATTTACGTGCTACATTGTCTTAATTAGTGATCGTTACTTACGCATAAGTGAAATGTTCCCCCATTGTGATCTTAATAAATTTGTTGGGTATTTTAACGTATTTAGATTCCCCGTGTGTTTTATCAAAATAAGTATATATATTTACATATACCTAATTATTTTCTAATAAATATATATTTACATATATATTTATACATGGAATAAGTTTATCATTATTCGAAAATATTACGCTCATGTGATCAATATACTCATTTTTACGTGGCTATGATGAAATCATAAGTTTTGCTAAACTTTTCCCAAATTTACACTTTTTACCCTCGATTTAAAAAAAGTACGAGTTTAGCCCCTAAACTTTTAGAAAATGACACTTTGTACCGATAATTATCTTATGCTTAAAGATTCCAGATTTTGTCGCTTTTAGTCCCTCGAAAATCTGTTTTCGCAAAATACTTTTAAAACTTAACTTTTGTTACACTTTTAATATTTACTTTAGTATTAAGTTTAATTGAAGTGGAGGGGTATGTTTTGCCAAGCTGTGATAGTTACAAATTAAAAAGGGAAGGAAAAAGTGCCAACAGTGGGTTTCGAACTAGGGATCCGTCGCCCAAAGTACACGCTCTAAACCAACTGAGCTAGTGCTCGTTTTATGTTTTAATCCTACGTAACATTCTATATATAACGTGAGGTTTCTGTGTTATTATTTTTTTTATACATGCCACTGATGTCGTGAACATGCATGGGTTTTATCTTTGTGTCCATATCTTCTTCTTCTCAAGCTAGACATGTATATTAGTCCTACTGTGCCATGGTTTCAAGAGATCAAGTTTTACTTAAACAAAACGTGACTTATAATCAAACGAACATGGCACGAGAGTTCTATTTCAAGTTATGTTCCTACGTTACCTAGTTAAGAATTTTTAACGAAGTTTCGAAATGTTTTTCATTTTAACGAGTCTTACATGAAATGAGCTAAGTACGGTATGTGATCTACAATTATCATTATAAGTCGACATAGGTTGATGTACTTACAAAGATGGGAGTGGTGTGGGAACTCGGACGAGAAGTACTGAGACACCAAGATAACTAAACCGAATGCAACCCAAGCCTTTACCACAAATAACCAAACAAATTCCCTAGTTTGCTAACAACCCGAATGCTTCTCCTCCCTTCTTCTTACTCGACATGAACCAAGGAAAGAAAATGTGAAGTGTTGGTGTTTGAGGTGTGATGAAAGTGCTTAAGGGTGGTGGCTTATATAGCCAAGACAAGTATGGCCTTTAACATTTTTAATCTCCTAGCTCTCCTAGTCCTAGTTTTATTAGCTACATGTACATTGAACTTGGGCATGTTTGAGGAATGTTTCCATGCGTGTGGAGTGTGGCAGCAAGACTTCATGGTCTTGGTTGGTTTAGTCATGTCATGAAGACACAAGACCCATTGGTTATAGAAGTAAAAAGGGTGGTCAAAGAACACTTAGGTAGTATTTTATTGGCTGGGGTGGCTTTGTCTCCTTGTTCACTCTCATACGCAACTTAGGGGACAAAAGAGAAACTGTGTTTTGTCTAGTTGAGTTAAATAGTTGCTTGATCTAGTTGGTTAGTCATAGCAAGGAAATATACTTAGTTGTTAGTTGGTTTTTGCATGCTTCTCAGTTGTTGGTCACGTTGACGTACAGAAGGCAAAAGGAAGAAACATAAAACATATTTCACTTACTACTAACACATATTGGAAAGAAATGGGCATATGGGCTTGTGATACAACCGGCAAGGCCCAAAAATAAAATATGTAGGGTGTTGGGCTAGGTAGCTAACGAGGCCCAAGGAGCAAACAAAAATGAGTTGGGCTCGGATCAAATAGAGGCCCAAAGAAATCATGGGTGGGTGTTTTAGGCCCGGCCCAAGTTAATTATTATTTATATTCATTTATTAAATATATTTTTATTTTTTATAAAATTTATATATATATATATATATATATATATATATATATATAATTATATTAAGTATTAAAAAATATCGGGATCGTGGGGAACTTTGTTTAGATCTCAAGGTTGCGTTGATCATGCACATGCCAAATGATATGCCAAAGTGATGCTTAGAAAATTTCATGACGAAATAGATCGTGTTTAATTTCTGATTAAAGCGTTAAGTACATTGAAATTTTCAGGGAGCTTACACTATTAACTCGCCTTTTAAACTCACAGTTATGTGAGCATAAAATAACACTAGAGCTAAATATTAATTTAAAGGGGAGATGTATTTGTAAACTACTGACCTTACACACTACGAATTTGCTCTTTTGTTGCAAATTTAATTTACAGCTATCCGTAGTTGAACGATTCTTTCATTGAACATTAAATCTCTTTGTACCACTTCAAAATCATTACTACATTATTTGTCAACTGCCCTGCTAATTAGTTCAGATATCATGACACTCTATGCGCATGTTGATCATGTTCTACGGACAAGGTCCACGCATAACAAATATTACAGTATGTAATTATGTCAAGATAACTTGCATGTATACTTATCCAGGAATCCATATGTTAGACACTTTTCATTTTGTTAATCTATACGATCTATAAAACAAAAATGGTTAAAGTGATAAATCAAAAAAGTAAAATGTCGAAAAAATTAAAAAAAAAATGTTGAAACAATTAATTATGAGCAATTTCAACTATGATGAGATATGCCCGAATACAGCATTTACAAACAAATATCTAATTTTGTTGTTTCTTTCAAAATAATTTATTAGTTCTAATTTTCTGATCACACATGATTAAATCTTATACACTTGAGAAATTGGTGTGATACAAGATGAAAGGAAACTTGTTGACATGGTAAAAATTAAAAGTCAATTTCAACTACAACTATTTGCCCGCTAGGGATGACAATTCGGGTCGGGTTCTGGTTGGCGAGTTCAAGTTAACAGTTTGGTGGGTCAAAAATCCGCAACCCGAACTTGACTCATTTAAATTATCGGATGAGCTATGTGAACCCTAACCTGTTTACACATAACCGGAAGCTGACCCATTTAACTCGTATATATACTTGGGTTAGCTGGTTAAATAGGTTAAACGGGTTTCGGGTTGATCAATTTAATCCGTTTTAACCCGTATAATACAATATAAATAGTTATTTAAGTAAAATATCTTAAACGGGTTGCGGGTCGACCCGCTTAATTTATTTGCAACCCGAACCTGACCTGTTTAATAAATAGGTTAGTTGGGTCGACCAAAACACGACCCGAAATCAATTATAAACTCAACCCGAACCTGTTAATTTGCGTGTCGATTTCAGGTCGGGTTTCGTGTCGGGTCACAAATTGTCACCCCTATCTGCAGCTATAAAATTTCGTTGCTATACACATGTACTCGTCTATCTATACTATACTAGGCGAGTACCCGCGCCTGGCGGCCGCGGTTCCTAGCGGTAGACAATTAACGATATGCGATATTATTGCAAGTGTTTCGTTTAATATTCAAAATAGAATGTGAAAAGATCAAAATGTAATTGCAAAACAAAAATTCTTAACATGGTTTGACATTCACGAATGGTAGAGAGTATATGGTATGATAATTTTTTTGCAAACCATGAATACTTTTCAAAGTTACCATGCAAACCACATTTTTCACTTTTCACATTCCACATTTTCAATTCTTGACTTATTGACCATTTTTGTATTTTATGTAATATAGATATAAAGAAAAAACTAAAAAGTGAAAAGTGAAACTTAAAACTAATTTGTTCTTTTACTTAAATGGAAGGTTGTAAACTAATTTAGGAAACTTAAAACTAATGTATCCCATTTTTGAATATTGAAATTAACTATTAAATTTTTTTTTTTAATTAAAATCATTATATGTTATAATAATTTCCATTTACATTTTGGTTTTTTTAAGTTGTATAAATAAATGTTATACGAAACAACTAACCAAAATATCATAATCATTATTATGTGTTGCGATAAAATTTCATTGCTATGCACAAGTACTCGTTTAGCTTTATTGAAAATTAAAACCGAAAGTAATGAAAAAAAAACGTTTCCTCAACTCTTTGCTTATATAGTTATAAACAATATAATCTTCTTAAACAGTTTATGTGAAAGTTAGATGGTATCGAATCTATATCTATACTACTATATAAAGCATTTAAGTTGTGGGCTCCATCAAAAATTAAGATAAGGAACTCCACTCATGGAGTGACATGTGTCACTTATCAACTAAAAAATCACCTTTATTTTCAAAATAAAATATCTTTTTATCTATTTACTTTTTTTATGATCTAATTTCACCATATTTTCTAAAATTTTGTTCTCTTTAATTTAACATCCATTTTGATAGATTTTTATGAGTTTTTAGTTTTTACATTTTTAGTGGGTTTATTTGATTTTGACTCAATTTTTTACAACTTTAACCTTTATTTCAATAAATACAAACTTGATTCGTCAAACTCATATACTTTTGGGGGGAGTGTTTGATGAGTAAGAGATTGCGAGAGTCTTTCTATATGTGGGAATAATGATGTCACGGGAAAGCTACGGGAAACCCAAACAAACTCATACAACTAACAAATATACATTCAAAGTGTTGTGAAACGAATTCACTAAGTGGGTAAGGAATTGCGGGGGAGAGTTGGGTTAGCAATTCATGTACTATATTTAGCGCCGCCGCTAAGCGCGGGTATCCAACTAGTAATCTTCAATGGGTTATGACCTAATCAAACCGAGTGGAGAATGTTTCAAGTGAGAGCAGATTAGCTTTGTAATGAATATGTCTTCTTTTGCATAATTCAACCCAGAAATATCTATTTTATTCGCAAATGCGTATTCAGTTAGGGGGGGTTTGGTATGAGTGAATCACATAGAATGGAAACACAAGAGATAATGGAATAATCAAGAAAGAGAATAATCTTAATTAGGAAAGGAAAACACATTCCGTTGTTTGATACAACCAAAGAATCGATCATAGAAATGTGTTAAAATATTGATTATCATGTTTGGTATGATAAGAGAAAGCAATGCAACGAAAATAAACACGGATAACAACTAGAACAATAACGTAACTACTAACTTAATTATCATTTGCTTTAATGTTTGAAAAAAGAAATTATCATTTGCTTTAAAACATTTTCAAGATAATGGTAAAATCTACATGTAAATTATGCTCCATCAAAAAAGAATCAACAACATCATTGACCATCCTCGATCTTTTTGCTTAAAAATTAATTTGACTAACAAACCATGTAAACATTGCATTGTTAATTTTCACATTTTTTCAATTCACGAAACCCAAACATATGAACATGATCATATATGATGACATTACCAGTTGACCACGATGGCAATATTAATATTTCCAGTTGACTACCTTCAGTTATGAACATCACAATCTGTCAATTTGTTTTGTTTTACAATTAAAAGGATCATGGCCATTAAAGTATAATTTTCGTAACCATAGATCATGGTGATGTCACACCTAAATAGAGGAGACTCTAAAAGTAACAGCAACCAATGATGAGAAGAAGATGACTAGAAGGAGTTTCAATCTTTGGAGAGAAAAACTTTTTAGGGCTTCTTTAGTTTCTCTCAATTTGAGGGAGCAGCATGTGCCACATGTTTTCTCTTTATAGCCCACCTTTTTTCAATAGGTTTGGTGATTCTGACTTAGAATGGAACGTGTGAATCCGTGTGCCTAATTTCATGATTCACAGTTGTCTCCACTTTTTTTAAAGAATGCAAGAGGTGGAAAGAGAATGCCAATTTAATTCTCCAATTCCATTCCTTGCATCGAACAAACAAATGAATGGGCTCTCATTTCCTTTCCAGGCTTTCCTTTCCATCATACGAAAGAACATTAAAATATTTGCACAGGAATTTAAGGTCAATCATATAATTTTATAGTAATAGCCAACCAAATCTTAGTGTTTCTTATGTAGTACGTTTCTTATGTAGTTTTAAGTAGGGGTGAAAACGAGCCGAGCCGAGCTCGAGCTCGTTTAGGCTCGAGCTCGGCTCGTTTATATATAAAAAGCTCGAGCTCGAGCTCGAGCTCGTTTCGAGCCTCACATTTTGAGCTCGAGCTCGACTCGTGAAATTTTTCACAAGCTCGAGCTCGGCTCGTTAACACAAAGCTCGACTCGTTAACACAAGGCTCGAGCTCGTTAACACGGTTATACGTATAGAAAATATATATATGTATATATTTCTAGGGCTCGTTTAGGCTCGCGAGCCTAAACGAGCCTTTTGTATAGAGCTCGGGCTCGAGCTCGAATATTAAATGAGCCCAAACTTAGGCTCGCGCTCGGGCTCGAGCTCGTTTAGGCTCGGCTCGTTCGAGCTTTTTATCGATCCGATCCCGAGCTTTTCACGAGCGGCTCGGCTCGTTTACACCCCTAGTTTTAAGTGAAAGTATACATATAGTTGGTGTCGTTATCAGATAAATTTTTTATAGTAATAGCCAACCAAATGAAGAATACGCCTTAAGCCATTTTACATGCAAGGCTACAACTCGAATTGCAATCTTGCATGAAGCTTCATTTGCTCGTGCATAACTAGAAGAGCTTGCATTTGCTAAGTGCACAACACGATATCTTGACTTGAAAGCTGAAACATGTATTTTGATTCCTTCAGTGAATATCTTGCTAAATTACTTGGTTGTGGCGATACGTTGAATGAAATAAGCCCCCAATCTCGGTTAACATTCCAAGGATCATCTTTTATTAGAGAAATACCAAGATAATAGGCTTAAGTGTAGGCGACCATGTTAGGTTATGTAGACTCGGCACATGTTGGGTTTAGGGTTGTATTTATGTATTACTTGTATATATACCAAAACCGGTGATTAGGATTTATTAATTAATATACAAATTATATTATTATATCATTATATCATCTTACAAGTAATACATAAATACAGAGGAATTTTCATTTGCTTACTTTTATTTTGGTGCTTACCAAGGGACAAATCCCTACCATCCATCTAGTTTAATCTAATGGTGAGGATTAACCTAAGATTTATTAGATAAACCTAAGTCCATGTTTTTTTCTTGTCTTTTTGTCTTTCTTTTTTATTCATTTTTTTTTGTCTTTTTATTTTAATTCACGTTTTTTTTGCCCCTAAATTAACCTTTTTTACTTTCAGTTGCTTTTTTTTTTTTTTTTTTTTTTTTTTTTTTTTTTTTTAATTCATGTATTCACGTTTTTTTTAGTTCGCGTTTTTTTCTTCGCTTTCATACGTTTTTGTCCGTTTTCATATTTTTCGCCCATTTTCTTACGTTTTCGTTCATTATTCATACATTTTCGTCCGTTTTCATACGTTTTCGTCCGTTTTCATTCTTGTTTTTACGCTTTCATACGTTTTCGTCCTTTTTCATACATATTCGTCCATTTTCTTACGTTTTCGTCCGTTTTCATACGTTTTCGTTCATTATTCATACGTTTTCGTCCATTTTCGTCCGTTTTCATACATTTTCGTTCGTTTTCATACTTGTTTTTACGCTTTCATACGTTTCCGTCCGTTTTCATACATATTCGTCCATTTTCTTACGTTTTCGTCCGTTTTCATACGTTTTCGCCCGTTTTCTTATGTTTTCGTTCATTATTCATACGTTTTCGTCCATTTTCATACTTTTTTTACGCTTTCATACGTGTTCGTCCGTTTTCATACATATCCGTCCATTTTCTTACGTTTTCGTCCGTTTTCATACGTTTTCATCCGTTTTTAAATGTTTTCGGCCGTTTTCAGACGTTTCTGAATTTCACAAGTGATATTCTGTGATATTCAGATGATCACAAGTGATATTCTGTGATATTCATAATATAACTTGTGATATTCAAAATATCACAAGTGATTTTAAACTAACGTTTTGTAACATGAAAATCACAATTGATATTCAGAATATCACAAAGTGATATCCAGAAAATCACAAGTGATATTCATAATATCACAAAGGGATATTCAGAATATCACAAAGTGATATTCAGAAAATCACAAGTAATATTCAGAATATCACAAATATATAATTTGAATAGCAGCTACATAGTTTGGGGGTATTTGTTTAACCTTATTTTATTTGCTTATGAGCTTATGTGATTTCGGTTTATGTTTCACAAGCTTAATTTGCTTATTTTGAAACTTATAAAAATATGTAAGTTTACATTTACCATGTATAAAGAGAAAATGGTCAAATTTTGGTTCAGAGTTCATACATATTCACCCGTTTTCATACGTTTTCGTCCGTTTTTAAATGTTTTCGACTGTTTTCATATGTTTCTGAATATCACAAGTGATATTCTGATTATCACAAGTGATATTCTGATTATCACAAATGATATTCTGTGATATTCAGATGATCACAAGTGATATTATGTGATATTCAGAAAATCACTTGTGATAATTACAAGTGATTTTCAACTAATGTTTTGTAAAATGAAATTACAAGTGATATTCAGAATACCACAAAGTGATATCCAGAAAATCACAAGTGATATTCATAATATCACAAAGTGATATTCATAATATCACAAAATGATATTCAGAAATCACTGTGATATTCAGAAAATCGCAAGTGATATTCTGAACATCACAAAGTGATTTATGCATATCACATAGTGATATTCAGAAAAAAATCACAAGTGATAATCTGAATATCACAGAAAATCACTTGTGATAGTCAGAAACGTATGAAAACGTAAGAAAATGGACGAATACGTATGAAATCGTAAAAACGTTTGAAAATGGATGAAAATGTATGAAAAATGGACAAAAACGAAAGAAAACTTATGAAAACGTATGTAAATGGACGAAAACGTATGAAAAGGGACAAAAACGTAAGAAAACGGATGAAAACGTAAGAAAACAGACAAAAACGTAACAAGACTGACGTAAGCGTATCAAAACGGATGAAAACGTAACAAAACAGACGAAAACGTATGAAAACGGACGAAAACGTAAGAAAACAGACGAAAACGTATGAAAACGGACGAAAACGTAAGAAAACGGACGAAAACGTAAGAAAACAGACGAAAACGTAAGAAAAAAGACGAAAACATAAGAAAATGAACGAAAATGTAAGAATACAGACAAAAACGTATGCAAACGGACGAAAATGTAAGAAAAAAAGACGAAAACGTATGAAACGAACGAAAACGTATGAAAACGGACAAAAAACGTATGAAAATGGATGAAAACAGATGAAAACGGACGAAAACGTATGAAAACGGAAGAAAACGTAAGAGAACAGACGAAAACGTAAGAAAACAAACGAAAACGTAAGAAAATAGACGAAAACGTAAGAAAACAGACGAAAACGTATGAAAACAGACGAAAACGTATAAAAAGCGGAAAGAACGGACAAAACCGTAAGAAAATATATGAAAACTGACGAAAACGTAGAAAACGAAAAAAAAAAAAAAAAAAAAAAAAAAAAAAAAAAAAAAAAAAAAACTGTGAAATTAAATAATGGGAAAAAAAAAGACAAAAAATGAGAAAATAAATAAGAAAGATAAAAAGAAAAGAAAAAGACAAGAAAAAAATAATGGATTTAGGTTTAGACATATTAAATCTTAGGTTAAACCCCACCATTAGATCAAACTAGATAGAATGTAGGGATTTATCCCTTAGTATGCAAGGATTTTTGAGTATGCAAAATAAAGTGCCTCCATAAATACAACCTTAAACCTAACATGGGCCGAGTCTACATAACCCAACATGGGTCGCACTTAAGCCTGCTAACATTCCATACTTATATATATGTTTCATTCCATTTTGTGCTTTGTAATCTTTTGCTTCTTTCATGGTTTTCGGTTAAATTTGTCTTTAGCATGCGTAACATGCATTTACGTGTAAGATGAAACTGAAGATGTTGGCATCATTCGGATAATCAGGAAGCAATAGTGGCGGCAATGAACGTAGTGGAGAGTGTATTGAACGTGCTATTTAGATATATATTTTTGAAACAAGGCAATAAACAAGTGCTAAGTAGAATACATATTCGGATGGAAGAGGAGAAAATTTGACCAGGAAGCAATGCTAGAAATACAATTTTTTTTCGGGGCACATTTAAGAGAAAATCGAAGAATTTTACAAAAATTAACACTAAGCCGTAAAAATATATCCATATATAGGTGTGCGTAATCCCCTAAAACGCCCCTGATCCCGTCCATGTACATGATATTCTTATATAACTTAGAAATTGTGCATAATCTCCATAGGCTGAAGTGCTGATCGCCTAAACATATAAGTATTTAATGCTCGATTACATTAGCTTTTATGTGATAATGTTCAAGTATACGAATATACACGTAGTTGATCACATTTAAGATGATATGGAAAACAATTTGAATGTTTCTCTTTTTGCTTCCTTCGTTGCACCAAGTTGGTTGACGTTTTCTACCCATGTTAAATATGTAGACTTTTCTACACATATTAACTTTGTTGACTATTTCTACAAATATGGTTGGCATGCATTCATTTTACCCCTGATGATCAAACTATAAATACCATTCTACATACTCGATTATACTCAACATCTCATTTCAAAACCATATACTTTCACCTCATACACAATTCCTTGCAAATAGTTGGGATCCGGCACGTTAAAAAGTATACACAATTATCTTATAGTAATTAATAATGAAGCTTTATTCCATTAACAAAATGTCCAACTTGTTATTTTTATTGTTAGCGAGTCTAGCAACCTCTGCACTGGGACAAGGAACACGCGTTGGCTTCTACAGGACCTCTTGTCCAAGGGCCGAATCCATAGTCCAATCTGCGGTTCAGTCCGGTGCCAGATCAAACCCGAGAGCTGCACCTGGTATACTAAGAATGTTCTTCCATGATTGTTTTGTCAATGGATGTGATGGATCCATACTTATTGATGGGCCATCAGCTGAAAACACCGCGGTACCCAATGTCCCATTGAGAGGCTTTGAAGTTATTGATGCGGCAAAGACCCAGCTTGAAGCTACTTGCCCAGGAGTGGTCTCTTGTGCCGACATTCTTGCTCTAGCTGCCCGTGATTCCGTAGTCCTGGTAACTAAGTTTCTGGTCATGTTATAGCTATATGGTCTAATGATTTCATAAGTTGCATGTTACAAGGTAATGGTACTTATTTTCAATTATGGATATCATGCAGAGTGGTGGACGTAGATGGGAAGTGCCAACGGGACGCAGAGATGGATTGGTTTCACAAGCATCTGATACTGCAAATTTACCAGCCTTTAATGATCCGATTAGCGTCCAAATCAGAAAGTTTTCAGAAAAAGGTCTTAACACTCAAGATCTTGTTACTCTTGTTGGTAAGTGAAACGAGAACCTTGACACATTTGGTAAATCATATTCGATAGCATTTGAAACTGATCGTCATGTAACTCTATGTTTACCAGGTGGGCACACTATCGGAACAGCTGCTTGTGCAGTATTTAGCTACAGGCTATACAACTTTAACAACACCAATGGACCCGACCCAGATATTAACCAAGCTTTCCTTCCCCAGCTTCGTGAACTTTGTCCCAATGGTGGTGATGCGACAACGCGTGTGGGGTTAGACCGAGGCAGCGTCAACAGTTTTGACAATTCCTACTATGCAAATCTAAGGAATGGACGGGGAGTTCTTGAATCCGATTCAAAGCTATGGAGTGACTCAACAACACAGAGGTTTGTCCAGCGTTTCCTAGGAGTTAGAGGGCTACTTGGACTCAGATTCGACGTCGAGTTTGGAAGATCAATGGTGAAGATGGGAAACATTGAGCTAAAAACAGGAAGTCAAGGAGAAATCCGTAGGGTTTGTACCGCAACAAATTGATCTGGATGTAGCTAGCTAGGTTTCATATAGCCCGTGTCATCTTGGCTAACAAGAAAATTATTGAAATTGTTTATTTTATTGATTATATATAGTGATAAAGTCAAGTGTATATGTTATATAGTTTGATTATTATTTTTCTATTCAAAACCTGGAAGAATTCCGAATATAAAAAAGAAGAAGTGACGACTTGGGTTTTCATGCAACATGCATAAGGTGATATTAATTTCCATGCAGTGAATTCAATGCAGAAACAGAGAAACAAAGTATTGTTGGATGTTACATTGACGAGCTGATCGATCACCTTGTCTTTGTGTAAGATATTTATTTTCAACATATTAATTAGACAAATATTAGATAGATAAAAAAAAAAAAAAAAAAAAAAAAAAACTACACAAATGTTCGTAAAATCTATCGGATTGTTTCAGTTTTTATTAAATCAGTACTATTAGCGACACAAAATAAACGTTTTATTGACTTTGCTATGTTTGGCGCGTAGATTTTTTTAAAGTTTTTTGAGGCGATGAGCGGTGACCAACAAATATTATATTAAAAAAAATAATAATAAAAAAAAATAGACAAATATATTCGTAATATCTAACACGATTGTTTCAATTTTTATTAAATCAGTACTACTAGCGGCACAAAATTAAAGTTTATTGACTTAAACTCGGACAATTAATTTTAGCAGCGTCGCTAGAAGTTTTTGAGACTTGAACTTGTTAGAAATTATGATCATAGAAATCTGAGAGTCGTGTAAACATTTTCAGATTGAAATATTTCGATGGTTCTATCGAAATCTTAAATCGGATAAAACTCAGATCAAGAAATGAGAATATGTTTTGTTGTTATGAAACCGAACCAAAAAGGATAATAAATATATAACCAACAAAACTGAATGTCGGTTGTAACTGCCAAAACATTTATTTATCTACCGAATCAGTTAAATCATAGGGAAAAAATCAAGTGAAAATTTATTTTTAAATGCTTTTTTAACATAGCACTTATCACGATTAAACATTGGTTAATTAAGTCAATCTATTACACTTAAATCAGACTAGTGATGCAAATACTGAACTTTCATTTTCAATGCAAAACAATTTCTTTACGCTTCTTTTGTAAAACAATGTGTTAACTTTTTAAAGACGAGACGTGTCGCCGTTAAGTCTTATATAAATTTTTTCATCTTTTCACACAAAAATTAATTAAAAAATAATTAGTATTAAACTTTTAATGACAGTTTGTTTCGTCGCTAAAAGTCTAATATAATCTTTTTTCTTTGTTTTTTCACCAAATAAATTTCGCCCCAAGTATTTGACACGAAAAAAAATTCCTGCCCAACCATTCGCAATGAGATGGTCGTCTTCAAACATTAAATATATTTAATTAAATTTTTATCTAATTTTTTCCTCATTAGATCGTAAGTCTGTTAAAACTGAGTTTAATTTGTAGCCTTCATGTTCGTCACAGAATAATGGAAGTCACGTAAGTCACATTAACGGTAATCGGGATTATACGATATACGTACTTTGAACGTTAATGAAATTGTTATTTTTTATAATAGCTAATGTTGACTGAGTTGTAACTTGTAATGATAAGCAAGATTGAATAGATACTTACTTACTAAAATTATGATAATCGGGATTAATCATAAATTTAATTAACTTGAATAGTATCCGTTGTCGCAATATTTGCTTACTAAGATGATGTTTTCTTTTTCTTTTTTTTTTGAACTTCTAAGATGATGTTTTCCACTTCTGCTTTTCTAATCTGGAGGATGGTGCTTTTTATATATATCCTCGATATACTTTTAACACTTGCTTAACACAATCAATGAGATGTAATGATTCCTTTACGATATACTTCGGAATGCTAATGAATGTGATCTTTCATAATTAAACAAATAGTGATAACTGGAATCATGCTCACAGCTCACTGCTGACAACTAATTTTCATAAACACTCAAAGTGATTGATGTATTTTTTTTAATAACTTCTCTCTCATTTCTCATTAAACCAATCACTTCATGCCACTCATTTTGTGCATTACTTTGTGAAAATCTTTTTGTGACCGTATTATTTCTCTTTTCTAAATAAGAGTGATTGCATATTTATATTTATACTAGATTATAAAGTATTTGAGACTTTTTTTATAAAGAAGTCATAAATTTTTATGACAAAAAACGTTACTATAAAAGAATATTTTGAAAATTAATGAAAATTTTAAAAATTTAAGTCTCATTTAAACTATATAGTAACTTTCTCCAATAATGATATATTTTAATAAAATTATTTACCAAAAATATCACTAAACTTATAACCACCAATTTAATGCTAAAATTTGAAAAATAAAAGTGATAACTAATTACACTATTAAATAATGTAGACGTTTTATTTTTGAAAGAGATACATTTATCACATTATAAAGCATTTGGAACATACTAAATAAAGAATGTTTAAAATAAAATACATTTGCTCGCCATAAAATTTGTCATCGGGTATCCGCCGCCGCATTGCGCGGGTACCCTTTTAATATACCGAATGAAACTTGTGTTGAATATTTCCTCAAAATACAAGTATTTACTACATAATGTACAATGGTGTTAAAAATATTTTGAGAAAATATGCAAACAACTTTTAATGGGTGTATATCTAATTGTCGCTTTTAAATATAACTCTTTGGGAGTTTAGCGACGATATTTGTTGTCGCTAAAAACAATAATGATTCCTTTTTATTTTTTGTTCGAAGAAACCTTTAGAGATGGAGCCGACGCTAATAGTGTTGGCCTTTTCGCCTCTAAAGGTGTCTTCGGTAAAAGTGTTAGTGTCGTAGCTAAAAATCTTTAACGACACATCATTTAGAGAGGATTTGTTGATGTAGAGACCTTTAGCGATGGTATATGGTACTATTACCGACGATATACGTCATAG
This sequence comes from Chrysanthemum seticuspe, assembly GCA_019973895.1. Classification (NCBI taxonomy): domain Eukaryota; kingdom Viridiplantae; phylum Streptophyta; class Magnoliopsida; order Asterales; family Asteraceae; genus Chrysanthemum; species Chrysanthemum seticuspe. The sequence continues at coordinate 223,982,917 of BPTQ01000005.1, forward strand.
CTAAAAAGCCCAATTCTAGTAGTGAATCAGTAAGCATATCTAACGTTCAAATAAGAAATACTAAATGAGTACTCGTATATACTAACGGGATTTTATAGCGGCATATAGTTATAGTGATATTTTGGTTACACAAATGATATTTTAGTTAAGTGTTTTGTGTAACAAAAATATCGCTATAATTATATGTCGCTATAAAATCCCGTTTCTATGCAATTGTACTCATCTAGTAATTGTACTAAGACCAATGTTATATCGATAATAAAATCCCTTTTATTAATGTGATTATATCATAATAACTCATAAAAGTAAAAAACTTATTTTTCGTTGATAGGAGGTAGTGATATAATATCGGGTAATTTTAATACAATAAATGCTAGAAGCAATGTAAATATAGAATCAAACGAGGCTTTATTGAACCCGTGCGATGCACCGATTGTGTCCAATATTTCATAACTAAATGATTGGTACTAATTAAGTTTATACTATTTAAGATAGTTACTTAACTTTAAAAGAGTACATGTGAAGAGGTTTTTTGAAAGATGTTATTTTTAAATAAGGCTTTTCATATGTAATATTTTAATATTAGCTACATTAGGAGTATGAGTATTTTATTGTTGTTAGACCATTTCTAACAACAAGCTCATATGGTTGCAAAGAGATACAAACTAAAGATATTGTGTTCCAACTTCTTTCCTCTTTGGCAACTCAATTGGCATCAAAGCGATATATACCAACAATCTCCTTATTAAAGTAATCATCTATGACTAAGAGATGGTTCCTCTTATCTTACTCCGGAAAAAGAAAACCATGCTAGCTTTTTTTCTTCAGACTACCTTGATGACTTGGTCTACTGCTAACTCGCTACTCCTCCACCGTCGTCGGCGGCGAGCCGCAACTGTCGTCTTCTTGCTTTCCTTAGCTTGTAAGAAACACATATAGTAATATGTAAGAATTAACCAAAAAATAAAAACATTTCTTCTAGAGATTGTAGTTAATTAAAATAATATATTGTATTTTAAAATCTAAGCACCAAATATATTCTAGTACCCAGAATATTCCTTGTCAGTTTCATAGAGATAAGAAACCTAACATAAAAGATTCTAGGCACTAAAAAGCATTTTAAGCTCAACAAATCCAATAAACAGGCTCCGACATATATAGTCACTTTTGATTACAATTTTGTCCAATGTGGGAAAAATTTCCAAACTCTCCCAAGTTCCAACATTTATAAGGTCTTTATAGAGTCGAATGACTATAGAGTTCCATAACTTAGGGTGGTGTTTAAGATGAGGGGCTGATAGATATAATCCATACTCCATATACATCAAGTGAGCTAGGTATGGATCTTTCATAAGTGAAGGACCCACCACTACTATCAAACTCATACCCATTGTCATTCATGGTAGCATACCAAACACACCCTTAATACATCTTAAAATTAATGACTAATGCTAGACCAAACTTTATGGCTTGCACTCATCTGAATAACAATTGGTGATAGTTTTGTCTATGTCTGACAGTGGCGGACCTAGGACCAATTCTAACGTGGTTCCCCTTTTTAGTCAAGGCGGTAAATCACTCGAGTCGATCTGATCACTAAATGAGTCGAGTCAGGTCGGGTCGGTACAATATAACACCTATAACTACAACAATAAAATCATGATAGGTGTATAACAAACATAATAACTTTTTACTCCCATACGGACAATCTTATTTTAAAAGCTTGAAAGTCAAGATAAAATGTCTAAAGTAAAAATTCGTTAGGTGAAAACTATTGGGTCATCCGACTTAGCCATATATTATAAATTGTGGAAGTCTAATGATAACGGTCACCATAATACTTGCGAGGTAGTTTCAAAGTTCGACTTTTAATTAACATATCACTAATATAACGGTAATATCTTAAGGGGTAACTCTCTACATATAAAAGTTAAAAAAAATATTTTTTTGGCAACAATTGAATTGTATAAACAGTAAACTTGTTAGAAAAAACATGACTAGAAAATAGAAAATAATAAAATCTCCAAAAAGATATATAAAAGGATATTAAAAAAAAGGAAAAAAAAATACACAATAGACTTTTACGACTATATCCTAAGCCCACGTGCTACACTCCGAATCACACATATATATCACCAGCTAGAAACAAAAACAAAAGTACTCTTCATCTTCTTTAACTCACTCCTGCTACAATTTCGAGCGGATTCTTCAGCTATATATTTTAATTCTTTCGTTTTATTTGTTTCTTTCTCTGAAATGATCTAAGGTGGTTCCCCGTTAGTTTCCAAGGTGGGTCCCAAGATTATACACTATATTGCTTCTAAAAAAATTTGATGTCCAAGATGGTTCCCGGGCACCACCTAGTTATGCCGTAGGACCGCCTCTGATGTCTGATGGAATTGTCATTAGCTTTTGGATCTTGAGTTCATGTATTCACTGAGGATACATTATATTGTCATTCTGTGCAAGATTTAGAATACTATGAGGTGGAAATGAGTATCAAATGCCGAAAACCTGTTCAAGGCGTGAAAGGAGAGAATGCAACCACAAAATTATGGTCGCCAAATTCGAATGAGTTGGAGATGGCTGCAGTAAGATAGGAAAAGGTTTAAATTCATAGAATTAGTAATGAAATAATTTGTTAAAAAGAAAATGTTACATACCAACATTAACTTCATATTGTTTCTTCACATTTGGAACAATGTCAATATCAACTTGAACCTCCAAGGTCTACGAATACGAACAAAATGATTAATAATCAATATGAACACAATTGCATGAATTGTTAGTTGAAATAGCAATAAGATGTAATTAAGCTTTTTTAGTATTACATCTTGATTAATTGTGGGGTGTAGCTAGCCGGTGTTGATTGCTTCAATGCAAGCAATGGCTTCCAATCCACCAACAGCTCCAAGATCGTGTCCGATCATTGAATAAAACAGTTAATCATGCATGATAAACATTTCATTAGCTATAGCATACCTTTCTTTTAGCGATTGTATCTGGCCACGAACCTTCAATTCCCTGGTCACCTTCAAAGTGATATTCTGCAATAAAAAATAAACCATATTATAAACTATGCCATGGCTATAGGGAAAGTTGGGTGACTTGGAAGCATAAGCCAATTGTATTTATACTTATAAGTCGACCTTTGAACATCTTCATCATCAATGCGGAATGGTTTGCATTCCTGAAACTTTAGGGATAGTTCATATTCGTCTTCCTCACTGCATTCATTCCCATAAATAAATGATAGACAGTTCATATTCGTCTTCCTCATTGCATTCATTCCCGCAAATAAGGGAAGCTATGAATCATGCATATGAATTGAATTCTGCATATTGATAACTCGATGTAATTGATATAGTTTTTGTGTGGCTCTAGCTATGTTGTATCGTACTTAATTTTGTGCACATTAAATTAACCACTTCAATCTTTAGGTAGTATAGATTTATAATTAAATAATGAAGGATAACTAAAAACAAAGTAATGTATTTTAATGAAGATTTATATGATTAATAGAAGGAAATATAGGAAAATAAAAGGAAAAGTCATATGAAATTGGTCAAAATGGAACCATCAACACACTTCCACCAGTAGCCCGAATTTTCAATCCATAACCGACTTATTTAGTTCTATATTATAAGATTGATCATTCATTTAACTAAAAAATTGAATAAAAACCTAAACTAACAAACACTATCAAACTTTCCGTGAATGATTCAATAGTTGTCATATTTTCTAGCAATATTTTCAATAGTTTCCTTCAAGAGTTGTTATTAGGCCAAGACCAAGGAAGTCAGAGAGGATTGCAACAAGAATGAAGTTCACATTTTCACCTGATGGTACTGGAAAGTCTCCAGATAACCCATTTACTTTGTAGAATCTATTCAAGATACTTAGTAAATGCTTGTTATCTGCTGTCAAATGTAGGCTCTTTTGTAAAGTCTTAAATGACTGTCTGTAAATGTTGTAAAACAATGACTATCTAGGATCTATAAGTGTAGTAAACCTGTTAGGTATGACCCATGGATGGTTGTGAAGCACTACCTTTTGTAAACACTTATGTGCCTGCATGTGCACATTCTTTTGGTTAATATATGCATTCTATGGGTCCATGTTCAGATTATAATGGGTATATGTGTGCTTGCTTGTTTATTTGCAGTAATCACGTGGATATATGTTTATTTGTTTGTTTGACAATTGAAAGTCAACAAACAGGTTGATTAGAAAATGCGGCATGTTTTTATTTGACTCTATACAATCAATGTCATACTTTTGATGTTTGTTTGACAATAGAAAGTCAACAACCAGATTATGTTAAATTGTTGGTTATCTTTGACTATAAAAAGTCAAAAAAAACCAAATTGTGCCATGAATTGGTTACCCATACAAGGAATTATTTTTGTTCTTAGACTTTATGTTTGACAATTAAAAGTCAACAAGACTTACAAAGGCATTTACAAACTAATGTCACAAAGGCATTAACACAAGAACATCTAAAATACATTAAAAACCGAGCTTGGATTCCATTGAATGCATAAGGTTGCATTCCATTCACAGTCAAGTTCCATACCTACATAATCTTACATCATTATACAACCAAACATAAACTATCCACATGTTGTGTTCTTCAACCATCCAAAAGACTATTCCTATCAAGACTAGACCCACAACACTACAAGAGTTAGAAACTACCATTACATCAAGACTAGACCCACAACACTACTAAGACAGACACGACTTACATACTACCATCTAGACTACACCCATTCACAACTAGACAACATCCAAAAGACTACCCACAGCTTCACAACAACCACCCACATAATCAAAGCTTCACCAAAAGCAAACCAAACAATATAACATCTATCACAACCATGCTTGTTGCTACCTGCTTCCACAAAGTCATATTTGAGTTAGCCTTCCTCAACTCAAACTCCATCTTTGAACTGTAGCTGGCCAACAGCTGTTCCAGTGTAGCAATCCTTTCTTGATTAATGCTGTCAATCTCAAACCTAGTAGTTGCATGCTCAAAGGCATCTATTTCTTCTGGATTCATGCTCATGTACATCTCATACATTGTCGAAACGTACCACTCACTGTTCAGAGGCTTATCAATCCAATAAAAGGTATCACACTGATTTCCAGAAAACTATAACACATAAACAAACAAAAAACCCATAAAGGATTATAAATTTGCCAGAAAAGTATAGAACTTTTAACATTAAACATTGTAACACATACCGATGGATTAGGGCAACACAAAAAGCGACGTCCAGGGTTTAGTTAGGTCGAGGCTACACGCTTAGCAAGAGGAAGAGCACATTGGCAATGGGTTGGGGGTGCACGTAGGCGGAAAAGATTGTTGGTGGAGTATGAGGCAGACATTAGGATTTATTAGGGTTTGGTTAATTATGGTTAATATGGATTTGGGGGGGGGGAATGGGATGGCTGTGTATTTATGGAGGGAAATGAGGTAGACAGGCAGGTGTGTTATTATTGGTCCATAAATGTCAAGATGGAACACAGGTGTAATTTTAGACCATGGTTTGTCTATTTGTAACACCCCCAAAAATGGTTTGCAGCGGAACAAAAGGTTTTTGGGATGCTACTCAATTGGATCATAACACAAAGTGAAAAATAAAGATTTTTCTTAAAAGATTTCATTTATTGAAGTAAAATAGAGTTTGCAAAGGTTGATTTGTTGCGGAAAATGGCCCATTAATAAAATGTGGTCCCCATTTGTAAATCAGAGTCATCTATGACCATGCCATGCCAATGCCCAAGCGCCTCCAGAGTTAGCTATCGCCTTTTCATCCTGAAAATACATGCTAAAAAGTCAACACAATGGTTGAGTGAATTCATAGGTTTAGTAAATAAGCAGTTGATCACAAGATTTTCAAGTTTAAGATAAGCCATGGGCTACGTTGTTATACGCCCATAAAAGATAGTTGATATTATTGCACTAAGCTCATGACACCAAACTAACTGCATACACCTAAATTCTGGTGTAAGTAAATAAAATTTGCCCCTCTGAGATGTAATAGCCAATTACATAGAGATACCAAATATAGTGCGCCCCGGTTATTTTCGATAACCGAGTCGGGGTCGTCAGTTCCCATAGTACTATCCACGATATTTGCGTTCACTCGCAAGTGATTAATGGTTCATGATGTAGGGGACTTTTGGCTGGCAACTTAGGCAGAGTCATAATATCAAGAGTACAGCAAACAATTTTTCAAGCAATTGTGATCATAAAAGCAGTAGTAGCATGTATTCTCCCCCAAGGAGTTTATAAAATAGTTAAAAGAGTAAAAGTGGGGCTATGAACTCACCTTGATGAAAATGAACACGCACAAATAGATCAAGCACAATGTAGCGGAGGTTCCAACTCGAAACCTAAAATGATGAGATGGCGAGTCTCAGTAAATGAGCATTTTGGTTCGCGACCAAAATAATAGAGCATTGAATATTCTTATTCAATAGATCATTGGATTGTCCAATCCAATAGTGTGCGTGCGTGCTTAATGTTTTAAATTAATTTACGTGCTACATTGTCTTAATTAGTGATCGTTACTTACGCATAAGTGAAATGTTCCCCCGTTGTGATCTTAATAAATTTGTTGGGTATTTTAACGTATTTAGATTCCCCGTGTGTTTTATCAAAATAAGTATATATATTTACATATACCTAATTATTTTCTAATAAATATATATTTACATATATATTTATACATGGAATAAGTTTATCATTATTCGAAAATATTACGCTCATGTGATCAATATACTCATTTTTACGTGGCTATGATGAAATCATAAGTTTTGCTAAACTTTTCCTAAATTTACACTTTTTACCCTCGATTTAAAAAAGTACGAGTTTAGCCCCTAAACTTTTAAAAAATGACACTTTGTACCGATAATTATCTTATGCTTAAAGTTTCCAGATTTTGTCGCTTTTAGTCCCTCGAAAATCTGTTTTCGCAAAATACTTTTAAAACTTAACTTTTGTTACACTTTTAATATTTACTTTAGTATTAAGTTTAATTGAAGTGGAGGGGTATGTTTTGCCAAGCTGTGATAGTTACAAATTAAAAAAGGAAGGAAAAAGTGCCAACAGTGGGTTTAGAACTAGGGATCCGTCGCCCAAAGTACACGCTCTAAACCAACTGAGCTAGTGCTCGTTTTATGTTTTAATCCTACGTAACATGCTATATATAACGTGAGGTTTCTGTGTTATTATTTTTTTTATACATGCCACTGATGTCGTGAACATGCATGGGTTTTATCTTTGTGTCCATATCTTCTTCTTCTCAAGCTAGACATGTATATTAGTCCTACTGTGCCATGGTTTCAAGAGAACAAGTTTTACTTAAACAAAACGTGACTTATAATCAAACGAACATGGCACGAGAGTTCTATTTCAAGTTATGTTCCTACGTTACCTAGTTAAGAATTTTTAACGAAGTTTCGAAATGTTTTTCATTTTAACGAGTCTTACATGAAATGAGCTAAGTACGGTATGTGATCTACAATTATCATTATAAGTCGACATAGGTTGATGTACTTACAAAGATGGGAGTGGTGTGGGAACTCGGACGAGAAGTACTGAGACACCAAGATAACTAAACCGAATGCAACCCAAGCCTTTACCACAAATAACCAAACAAATTCCCTAGTTTGCTAACAACCCGAATGCTTCTCCTCCCTTCTTCTTACTCGACAGGAACCAAGGAAAGAAAATGTGAAGTGTTGGTGTTTGAGGTGTGATGAAAGTGCTTAAGGGTGGTGGCTTATATAGCCAAGACAAGTATGGCCTTTAACATTTTTAATCTCCTAGCTCTCCTAGTCCTAGTTTTATTAGCTACATGTATATTGAACTTGGGCATGTTTGAGGAATGTTTCCATGCGTGTGGAGTGTGGCAGCAAGACTTCATGGTCTTGGTTGGTTTAGTCATGTCATGAAGACACAAGACCCATTGGTTATAGAAGTAAAAAGGGTGGTCAAAGAACACTTAGGTAGTATTTTATTGGTTAGGGTGGCTTTGTCTCCTTGTTCACTCTCATACGCAACTTAGGGGACAAAAGAGAAACTGTGTTTTGTCTAGTTGAGTTAAATAGTTTCTTGATCTAGTTGATTAGTCATAGCAAGGAAATATACTTAGTTGTTAGTTGGTTTTTGCATGCTTCTCATGTTGTTGCTGGTCACGTTGACGTACAGAAGGCAAAAGGAAGAAACATAAAACATATTTCACTTACTACTAACACATATTGGAAAGAAATGGGCATATGGTCTTGTGATACAACCGGCAAGGCCCAAAAATAAAATATGTAGGGTGTTGGGCTAGGTAGCTAACGAGGCCCAAGGAGCAAACAAAAATGAGTTGGGCTCGGATCAAATAGAGGCCCAAAGAAATCATGGGTGGGTGTTTTAGGCCCGGCCCAAGTTAATTATTATTTATATTCATTTATTAAATATATTTTTATTTTTTATAAAATTTATATATATATATATATATATATATATATATATATATATATATATATATATATATATATATATATATATATATAATTATATTAAGTATTAAAAAATATCGGGATCGTGGGGAACTTTGTTTAGATCTCAACGGTGTATTTTTGAACGCTCAGGTTGCGTTGATCATGCACATGCCAAATGATATGCCAAAGTGATGCTTAGAAAATTTCATGACGAAATAGACCGTGTTTAATTTCTGATTAAAGCGTTAAGTACATTGAAATTTTCAGGGAGCTTACAGTACCTACCCCTTATGGGAACCTCGTCCTCGAGGTTAAGTTTGTGCTAGTCGCTTATGTAATTAAGTAAGAATTTAAAACTTACTAAACTTGTTTGAAAACGTGGCGTGGGCAAATTTGTTCGAATACGTGTTTATTTAAAAGCTATGTCAACATTTCAAGAAATTCAATCTCTTTGTTTGTGTTAGGTAGTTAGGTAAAAGTTTTGTGACCTCGAAAAGGATTATAATTTTAGTGGGATAGACGTTTACACTTGATATAAGTATGACAATTTTTGTAAAAGTTGACGTTTTGATATTTCTCAGCGTGGGAAAGTTCGATAAAGTTTGACCAGAAAATTCTAACTCATAACTATAAATGTTTTTAGAAAAAATGCTACCACAAGTTTTATCGTTGATAAAGATGCAATCTAAAGGAAAAGAAAAAAATATCCTCGAAGGTGAAAATGTCATAGCGGAAGATGTGGTTGGGTACGTACGTTTCAATAAGTTTTAAACGTTTTTGGGCAGGATTCAGTTGTTGGTTATGCTTCTCGAATTTGAAGAATACAAAGTCTTTAAAATTTAAAGGGAGAACTTGATGTATGTAAATAAAGTTGCTAAATTTCAGCTTTTGTGATGAAAACTTGTTAAATAAGGTCTTAGGCGACAACATAGAATCTGTTCCAAGTTGGAGGTTTTTATGTAATTCAAAAGTTGTTTCTCAAAATAATTTTAAATACCTTAGCTTTTGTAGATGATGAATTAGTTTTGCTTCTTAGCATTTCTCATTATTGTTTTTGTTAGGTCACTAGTTTTACAAACACAAGTTATAGAGAAAGAGATAAAGGCGGATGAACAAGCTAAACACACACACACGCATAAACAATAATACGGTTAAGGGAAAGAGTGAGTGAAAGAGAATAACTTGAACAACCAACCCTCAAATGAGGGTTTACAAGAGTATTTATAGGAGGGAAGCTAGGGCAACACTCCTAGTTCCCATCCTTTCTTATGTGGGCTTGGGCCTAAGCTTATGGGCCTTCTACATAAGCTTGACCTTAAACAAACATAAAGGCCATAATAAAGCTACCTATTACATATGAAATATAAATACTTGAAATACTGTTTAGGAGTGATTCCAACAATCTCCCCCTCAAGTATATATGAATGTAAACGGTGAAGGCGTTGATGTAATAGTAGCTGTGACGTCTTCTGACATTCTTCTTTCTTGTGAGAGGAATTGTCTTGATTCGAACAATCTCCCCAGTGTAGAGAGATAGTTATCTTTGAACAATTATGCTTTGACGTCATCTTTAACTTTGTTCTTTGATCATTGTTCTTTGTGGTGAAAGTGATAGTATGTTGTTTTCTGCATCAGTCTGCCTCAGGTCTGCTTCGCTGCTCCAGTGTCTCCACGTCATTCTTCAACATGCTCACACGCTCTTTGACGTTGGAATTCAATGCTGATGAAGTTCTTTAAGTCTTTAACATTGTAGATTCTTTGGTTTGACGAAGAATCATTCTGACTGTTGTGTTGCATTCGAATAGAACTTCCATTAGTGATGATGTTGGTGTGAGCATGAGAAGAATCAGCACGATCATCCCGCTCCGGAGCTTCCATAAGAAGAAAACATTTCAAACGGTTAGTAATAAGCGGTTTCCGGCACTTACAAGTTTGAACTTCGAGAGTGTTAACAGCATAGTGTGAAAACACAACTCTAATTCTTACAAAGGCCATTCCTGAACTGGAGTCCCACAAGTGAGATAACGCGATGTACCGAAGTACATCTACAGTTCAGATGAGTCGCTGAGGTACACCGAAGCATCACCTCACGACTGTAGACCGTTTGAGACACACTCCGCGTAATCCACGGGGAGTTACCGAAGTGACCTGCTGTCAGGGCTGTTTGATGTTGACCCTGGCAGGAGTTTCCATTCAATCACTGAGGATCACAGATGTGAACCTCTCATAAATGTTCTCGACAGATTGCTAAGATCTGTGAAGGACTCGATATGAACCACTGATAATCTTATTTGTTGATCATCAAGTGATTAAATGTCAAGTGTTCCTAAGAGATCTTTTGATGAATCTCGTGGCTCTAGACTCAATAGTGCGTTTTGGTTTTCCTGAGCGGAGACTAGGGAGAGGGTCTCCTTCTTCAATACCAGCGATCTCTAAGAGAAAGCCAATAGTTTACGTAGGGTTCCCTGTGAGAATGAAACAAGCTTCTGTTGAGAGAAACTTGAGTAGCTAAGAAGGTTTAGTGCATGCGTCACTGGGTCCATGACGACTTTTAATCTTCAATACCGGTGTCACTAAGTGACAATCAGTAGCATATGAATTGAACCCGGTGTCTGCCCTAAGTTGAATAATCTGGAGGGCTGTTTCTTTTCACCCTTTACTTTTCATTTCTTTTTGATTCTTCAACTCCTTCTTTCTCCGATTCTCATATTCTCCTTTTTATAATCATTCCTAAGGACTTCTAACACTAACTAATGGTAGTGTCCTTGGGTAGATCCCTCCGGCTCTGGCGGATCATAGGACGGTTATTCCTAACCTTAGTCACCTTATAACTCCATGACTAACCTATGTTTGCCATTAAAACCATTGTATGTGAAAATATCTCTCAAAGGGTTTGTTAATGAAAAACATGTTTGAACCACAGTGAGAGATGATGTTTTGCATAAATACTCCCCCTCCACATGTGCTTAATAGTTTTAATGGTTAAATGCACAGTGAGGAAAGAGGGCGCACTTTTTGAATTGATCCACTAAAGATAGACAATCTCCCGCGAGACACGGTTACGTTGAATAGTTAAAGAGATACATTGTCAACTTTTAGGTGACAACTAGCTCTAATAACTACCTTGAAGGTGTAGACAAACCTTGGAAGGTTGTCAAACCCGTCAGAGTTCATGTCTATCAAAAGTTTCTCGAATGGTACTTTCTACTCAGACAAGTCCTTTGCGAGACACGTTTACATCACTAGCGAACTAGCTTGAAATTATTACCCTTCCAGGACAAGTCTTTTTGAGTTACTAACAGTTTAGTACCGTCAATTCGTTGGTTAAGTCTGAGGTGCACAGATTCATTTACATTTTGCACAACATATTTCTTATCACACAATTTTCTCCCCCTCAAAAATGGCATATAAAAATGTTATTTTTGAACGGTTGAGAATAAATATGACCATTTTGAGTGTTGCGGGAAGAGTGACCACTGTGAACAATTTTTGAACAAAGTTTGAATTCAAATACTCCCCCTCAACTAGTGATATAAACGGTTGAGGTTTTGAAAAATCATATGGGGAAGTACTTGTCTTTTTGAGCAAAACCTTGAAAAGAGAAAGGTTTGATAGGTTTTACTCAAAAAATAAGAAGCTTTCGCTCCTTTTATAAGGATTGTGGCACTGAAGCGTACCACAGGGTCCTTTCTTGTCAATTACGGGTTGTACACTGTTATGTGTGCACAAGCCATTGACATATATAATCACACATCCAAAATTATATGAAGGAAACAATTCAAGGGGTACCAGGAAGTGCAGTGATGTTCCCAGGAGTGCGCACAGGGCGTTGAAAGCCGGTGATGTTTCTCCTGGGTCGACCACCAACATAGCTCTCCAATCGTCTGAACTGATCCCTTCTGAACAACCGTTCATCAATCATGGTGATGATCCTTCTCACATCCCTCCTTTCCTGAGAATTCCAGCGCTTAGGAGACCCAACTTTCAGGCGTATATCCTTCAACCTGTACGCCAATCCATCCCTAACCAGCTTCAAGGTATGATCCCCGAATTTGTGGAGCTCACTACACGCCATTAAGCAGTTTCTTTGAAGTTCACTATGGTAAACAACGCCGAAAGGTTTGCTGATGAGTGTATATTGAGATAGCTGGTTGAGATCTGGAAGAGTAAGCGTTGGAGGAGTGAGGTTGACACGCGTCTGATAAGATTCAACAGCCATCTGGATATCTTCAACACGTTCTTTGATCACGATGCGTCTAATGAAGATGAGAACTGACTTGATAAATTCACGTTGAACTTCAGTCGAGAATTGTCTCATACGACCCTGTACTTTGGCAAGGTACATGTCTTCGATGTCGTTGAGGGACAAGTTCTCAAAGTCAGCCTCGGAGAATCCATAGTCCTGTTCATCTTGTCGTTTGACTATGATATTCTTCAAGAATGTGTAGTCCCACTTAGACTTGAGATCAATGTGTTTGATGGCCACGATGTCCTTAGAACTATACACTGCATGTTGAGACTTCTGAACCAGGCAGCTTCTGTAGTAGATTCTTCGGCGTTCAGGCCAATGATGAATCCCATACAATGCATCTTGGTCGTATGCTTGCACGTTGTAAGAAAACAAGTGATTTGCACGTTCCTCGATAGCTATGCAGTTTGAGTAAATAGCCGCTGGGAATGGAAGAGTCAATGATGTAGCGTATTTTCGCGAACCATCACTACCGTGTAAGAGAAAATCCAGGTCTCTGTTAAAGAAGTATCGGAAGGGAATCCGTGGTTCGTCTGTTTGGCCAATGGTCGGTAGGGGTTTGGTCCAGTCGGTGTAGTATGGAGGGTTGTTCCTTTGTGTGAAGTCAATGTTTGCTTCCGGATTGAGCCAATCCATGTTGTTAGACATAGCTCGAGCGACGTTCTCAAGATGATATTCGACCTCGAGGGCGCTTTCAGAGTTGTCTTGTAGAAGTTGAAATGCTTCATTCTTGATTCGCTTCAACTCAGATTTCGTCATTTTCTTCACATGGAACTTTTCTTGCAGAAGTTTTGCGTGCTCCAATGTAGAACCATCTACCAATTCTTGACCTTCATCAGGGTAGGGATTTTGATTGACAAGTGTGGAGAACCATTCAAACTCTTCGGTTTTATCGTCATCTAGCCATGATACGACTCCAGGCTGAGTCGTCTTTTTCTTCTTTTTGGAAGGCCTTGATGATGATACTGGTTTCTGCACTTGTTTGGGTGAGGTGGGTTGTTGTCGGGGCTCAAGGACCTCTTCATCGTCACCACCCGTATACTCAAAGTAATCATCTGTTTTATGAGTTAGGGGTGGTAACTCGGAATCGTCCCGAGGTTTATCAGTAGAAGACCGAGGTGGAGGAGACTTTTGTTGAGAAGAAGTCCGTGGTGGAGGAGGTGGCATAGAGGTAGATTTACCAGACTGCTTCTGACGTTTAGGTGCAGAGTCCTTATCCTTATCATCGTCATCTCTTGGTCGTTTGGGTTGATCGGCTGACTCCTTGCATGATGATCTGAGTTGAAAATCAAGTAGATTTTCGAAAAATTTGGCTTCATCCGAAGTAAACGTTCCAGATCGCTTTGACATTTGCATCACAAGTTTAGCGATTAACTCAGATTCAGAGAGATCAGCTTCTTTGGCCATTGTATGTTTAACCAATGCTACGATGTTAGGGGTGAGTTGTCTGGAAAATACTTCTCTAGTCACACCGGGGACAGTGTCGAGAAGAAATTTGTGGGTATGATCTCTTGCTGTCTTCTCCAGTTCCTTTTGGACTTTAGGAACGATATCCTGAAGGTACTTGTTAGTGTGACCTTCGATCATTTCGTTCAGTTCCTCTTTTCGATGACTCTTCATGAACTTTTGAACAAATTCCCTTTCTTTCTCCATCTTGTCTTTCTCATCATTTAAGTACTGAATTTGGTCAGCAAACCAATTCATTTTTCTGTAAAGTATGTCCTTCTTTTGTTGGACAGCTTTCCCAATCTTTTTATGAGTCTGAGAAATCCAGGATTTAGGTGGTTTCTTCACTGATTTGGATGATGATCTGGTTGACTTCGTAGATGGTGGTGTGATGAATGAGATGAAGAGTTTGATGATGAGGAGACATGAGGAGACTTCATGTCCTTAGGAGTTTCTGAGGTTTTCTCCTTTGAGTGTGTTGGACTGTCTAGAAGAAACTTTGTATAATCATCCTCGTCATCTCTAGACTTTTCTTTCTCAGTTTCCAGTTTCTCAAAATCATACACAATAGTATCCTCTACAGGCTTTTGTTGTTGCACAAGAGTGGTGGCACCAGATCCCTTATCGGGTCGATTAACCACATCATGATCTGGAGAGGAGTGGGCAGCACCACTTGATCCTCCGGGGCCACCCATTTGATCTTTAGCAAATTCTTCAGCCTTTTGACGATGTCGGACGATTTTGAACTTCTTCCTGTATGATTTATCCAGTTGCTCTTCTTCTTCTTCATCAGAGCTTTCATCCTGTGACACAAGTGCAGGAGTCTTGCCTTTTCCTTTATTAGTTTGAGGACTTGGAGGTTTTGGTACTGAGGGATTTTCGTCCTTTGCAGTTTCAGAGTATGTGATCTCTTCATCTGTGTCAGTAGCATCAGAGTCCTCGTCCTTGAGCTGTCTTTGCGGTTCAGGTGAAAGGATTGGAGTGGCTTCCTGTGAAGGAACTTTTTTCTTAGTGGTAGGTTTCCGCTTTGGAATAGGTTTCTTCTTAGGAACATTCCTCTGACTATCTGAACTTGTGACACTTCCAGCACTTCCTTTTCTGGTTCTCCTTACAGGTGTTCCAGAAGATTTTTCGTCGAGATGACCAACTTTGCCTTGTCTGACTGCTTCCAGATACCTTTTGTACGATTCGAGCTTTCTGACATCTTCAGTTAGAAGGAAATCTGGCAGCACGGCACCTTGTTTCTTTGTAGACGTTTCCTTGATTCTGACAGATAGAATGGGTTCCGTCAACATGTCGTGATTGTCGGGGTCATTGAGCCTCTTGGGAATGTCAGGATGAAGTCCAAGTGCTCTCTGGATCAACAATTTAGTATATCTGATGTAGGGAATCTTTGAGCCAAGTTTGTTGAGAAATGACATCATGTCATCCCAAATCAGAGCTTCGATAGCGATGTGTTTCTTGTTGACCAATGCCCAGAATATTTGCAGTTCCATGAGCTTAGGGTGCTCATAGCCGCTGTCACGACCAGAAACAGACTTGGTGATGATCATGTAGAGAGTTCTCCAGGGTTGAGGAATACTCTTAAGCTCTACGTGAGAATGCTTGGTGATTATTCCTGTAGCCTCGTCATAACCGATATCGATTAAGAATTGGAGAGTGAGCTCTTCAGCAGGTGTGGCATATAGTTTGGTTGGATCGACATCAGGAATTAGGAGAACTGCCCTTAAGTCTGCAGGTGTAATGGTGACTTGTTTGTGATTCAGAGTCACCGTCACAGCAGTTTGTCCTTTGACCCTTTCCATAGTGTTCCAGAACTGTTGGATGTAGATCTCAGGAACAGTTGCAGAGTGTGTAAGCATGTTCTGATACGGATGAGTCCTCAGAATGTCAATAGCAATTAAACACGAAGATTTTGAGCAAGTGAGGGTGTCAAAGTCAACACGGAGATTATTCTTTCCTATCTTCATTGGATAGCCATGAGGATAGATATCAGCAATGGAGAGAACTTCAGGTGCATCCACATTCATTTGTTCAGCCATGTCGTGATCTGACATATCATTAGCCAAAAGAACCAACATATCGAAAGACATAATGTTAGTCAATAGAAGGTCTTATTGTCTAGTTATTGAATGTACAGTGATAATGATTGTTACGAGTCCTAAGTCACTTGTATGTTCAATAGTTCAATGATTTCGTGAAATGTTTCGTGAGTTAGTTAACTTTAAGTTTTAAAGTTTATGTTATCACTTATTGTTCACAGCATATTAGACGATTAAGTTTATTAGTGACATTATTGGATTCGTGATGTTATGATTAGTTTATTTACAAGTTTGTACACGTAACAGATCATCATGAAGGTCAATCCAGGGTTAAGCGTAGTTTTGGCAAAGTTATGCGTAGACAGGAATGATATATGCTTAGGCGTAAACTTACGCGTAGAATCCTAACTTACGCGTAAGAATTGTTACGCGTAGGAAAAAGGAGACCATATGCGTAGAGCTTATGCGTAGGCATATATTAACCTTACGCGTAAGGCTACTCGTAAGAGTTGACCTTATGCGTAGAGGTCACTGTTTACGCATATCCTTCACAGGATACGCGTAGTCCATTGTAGAACCTTACGCGTAGCTGTTATGCGTAGGATTATTCTTACGCGTAACATGACTACGCGTAGGGTAATCCTTATGCGTAGAGTTGCAAATGACCTTGATTATGATTTTCACGAGTAACAAGCCTGAATTAGAACCATCATATCATCAATATTAACACATAGATTCATTTTAACAACAGATCATGGCAAGAACACATGTTACACAGTTATGCGTAGAACTACATACGCGTAGTCTAAACCCTAAATCTACGCGTATGAGATCTAGCCATGGAATATGCACCAAACTTTTTCTGGTAGTTTAAGAGTGTTGAGGAAGTCTTTATACCGAGTTATAACACCCAATTCATGGTGAATCAAAAATACCCAAACTTATGAACTTTAAACCCTAATTCCAAATTGTTGATTATTTAGAGTTTCTGGGTGGTTATAAAGCAAGGAAATCATCAATTCATCACCATAAGAACATAACCCAACAATCTTTTTGACCAAAACACTTCACATTCGAAAACACCCAATTCGACTTATAAACCCTAATTTTCAAAAATCATCAATTAGTGTTTCTGGGTGGAATTTGATGGTTAAAATGGTATCATTGATGTATTATGAACGTTTTGACACAAATCATTTCACCACAAACACACATATATTGATTGTGTGTTCTTACGCATAAGCGTAGAACACCTAATCACGCGTAGAACATGTTTTAGCCGTAGGATTTTCATGAGATTCAAAACCTTATCTTAAAAACATGTTGTGATCACGAAAACACTTACAAGATGAAGATCAAAAACACGGTTTTCTTGAGTGAATTTTAAGCGTAGGATGGTTTTAGGTGTTTTTGCAATAAATGAGAAGTGAAAGTAGGTGGGAGGGTGTTTTATTAAAAGGGAGTTTAACCTTTTGACAGTTTTGGTCCCTCCACCTTTTCCTTTTTCAAACACAGCCTTTTAACTTCCATTTTTGTTACCAATCAAAGATTTTTAGGAAAGAAACATGACGACACTCCCCTTTGACTTGAGAAAATAAAGAGAGGTTATTACTTTAAGTCCGAGGAGTGTCTTTGAACCAGAAAATGTACCACCATTTGTAACATAATCAACCGAGATGTGATAACATGCAAGTACACAGATGTTGTGAAACAGTTAAGAGTTTATTTTCTCCCCCTCAACACGTGATCGGAAAAAATACTGAATTTTGAAAGATTAAAGTGTTGACGGAAGAAATGTACTTGCCATGTTGAAAGAAAGATAGATTAGGAGAATGTTTTTGTTGTTTTATCGGATTTTATATTTTTGTATTTTGTTTTTTGAAAATTTATTTACAAAAGATGTTTTGGTGTTTGACAGGTTTTTAAGACAGTTTTAAGAGGTCATCCAATTCCTCTTGAGTCAAACACCTCATACCAATTCGGTGGACCAACTCATTAAACCTAGCGGGAGGCAAGGCTTTGGTGAGCAGATCTGCCAATTGGTATTCAGTACCCACAAAGTATAATTCAACGGTACCCTGTTCCACGTGGTCCTTGATGAAATGATAGCGTAGATCGATGTGCTTTGATTTCGAGTGCTGAACTGAGTTGCACGAGATTGCAATGGCACTCCGATTGTCGCAGTACATCGGGATTCTGTCAAATACGTAACCATAGTCTTTGAGTTGTGTTCTCATCCAGATGACTTGAGCACAACACGCGGACATGGCTACATATTCTGCTTCGGTTGATGACAGCGATGTACAATCCTGCTTCTTTGATTGCCAAGACACCAGTTTAGTTTCTTCGTCCTAACATGTAGCGACAGTAGTTGGCTTCGTCTTATACATCGGTACAGGCGCACAACACGAGTTCAGTAGACCTACTCTTGTGTTGAGTTTCTGATACCAATGCATAAACTGTCTTAGGGCTACATGACGCTGTTAGCCTCACGGTAACGTTAGAGCACGTTGAGTCAAGTCGTGAGCTTTAGTTTCGTGTAGCTAGATGCGATAGTAAAGTAGTTCCTGGTGCACCTTGTCCCATGGCAACTTAATATGAAACACCCATGACTTATGGTTAACCGTCTAGACGAGTGGTTTCGGAACGGAGGGCGATCCAAATTACTCAACCAGGTGGCTTAACCATACTCCACAAACTGAGTTCTCCTTAACCTACTGGAGAATTTTGACAGAATTTT